>JAJHZJ010000007.1:215000-702500 GCA_023548195.1 Bettongia penicillata ogilbyi | reverse complement strand
CTGGTCAAAGACATTGGTACTGTCAAAACACCTTAGACTAAAACCTTTCTTCAAGGGGGATGTTTCCCCTCAATAGCCCCTTCCCAGCTGCATTCCCCAGAAGCCTACTGGCAGAAGGTGACTAACGTGGTTCTTAAAAACAAAATAACCTCTTTAAAAAAAAAGACAAATGGACTTTTTCAGTGCCCAAAGGGAATGACTTCCAACTCCCAGAGAGGAACCTCTTGACTAAAGAGATAGAAAATTATGCCTTGGGGTCAGCAGTAGGGAGGAAGTGGAAAGTGTCTGGACCAGGCCACTTGACCTCAGCTCCCACTCCTAGATACCTTAGCCAGAACTTCTATTCTCCCATCTCTGCAGAGATTTTTCCTTTGGCCTCCCCGTGCCACCCCCAAACACCTAGAGCTCCTCTTCTCAGGAGCTGGGATCTTCTCCTATTCTGACTAACCTAATAGACTGACTTTCAAAGGTCATCCAGGGATGCAGCCTATCCTCGTAGGCCCTATTGAGCTCTTTCTAATTCATCAAAGAATTTTCTAATTCACCAAAGAATCTGACCTAATTCACTCAAAGAATCTGACTCCACCTTAAAAAGAGTACTTAACACTTTGTTATCGACCTTCCCCCTTCTCCCCATATGACTAAGTCTCAAATTTTCAAGGATCAGCCTCTTTACACAAGTACTTACTGAGGTCCTATTTCACGCAAGGTGATATGTACATAGGGGGCCCTCAGTAAATACTTGTTGAACTGAATTAGAAGCCTCTAACAATCCAAGACTTTAGGATTATTTTTACAGCACGGATCATTTCCATTCTTGTCACTATGCTATCAAATCCCTTCCAATAAGGATTTTTTTTTATTGTACCTTGTCCCCCCATCTCCCGTGATTGCACAGTCCTTGTAGGGTAGTAACGCTGTTTGTCTGCCCCTTCTAGACAGTAAACTCCATGAGGGCAGGGACCATTGCCTTACTATTTGGATCCTTTCATAGTCCCTTGTATACTCTAGTTACTCATCAATTTCTCTCTTAAATGACCGAATTAAATATCTGCTCCAGCCCTGGTTTACACAAGAAACACAAAGGCCATGAATCAGGCTAAAGGGCCTACAGGACAAAGAGGACTTCCTTTCTGGCAACTGCAGCACAGGAAGATACCAGAAGGTCCTGACACAGGTAATGTATACATCTTCAGGTAGTAGTGAGTGCCTTCTTCAGCCACAGCTAGAGCTTATTAATTACCAACCTATTATTGTAATAACTGGTCCGAACAATCACTTTTTAGTTTCACACAAACTGAAGGCATAGAATTTAATTAGGTGAATCTCCTCCAGGCTCATGACAAGACAGTTTTGAACTCAGTATGCTTGGGGATAGGGGGGAGAGGTGATAGAATGAGATGGGGGAAGGGAACACTGTTACGTCTTTCAGTCCTGATGAAATGAAAATTCAAGTTTCTCAAACCTCTCCTGAGAAGTTCAACTTGAACTTTTGAACTTTTTGAAGTTGTCATGTTTAACTTAAGATGGAATCCAGTTTTCAAAGGACCAAAATAAACTCACTTAAAGTTCAGAGGATTTTCTTTAGAGCTCCCCAAATAAGAACTTTGTCCACCCTTGATTTCTGCAAGCTGTCAGATAAACAATTTCGACAAATCACATTTTCCATTTTCTCCAAAGAACAAATGTAAACATTTTTAGTGTGGAAATACTGAGTATTTTGGGAAGTATGATTGGAAAATCTTCACATTCATACCTATCCTTTAAAAAATATTTACCTGTCATAAGGTTTTCTTTTAAAAAAGTAAAATATTACACACACACACACCCTTTTTCTCAAATCTTGTAAAAAGAATTGCTAAGAGGAGCTTTGTAGGTAGAGTTTGATTGCAACAGAAGTTGACATTTTTTAAAAAGGTGTTTTGTTCAATATTAATTTTAGCAGTGCTTATATCTTTATTATTATGAAGCCTTGGCAACTCCATGTGGCCTTAGTAAAAGAGAAAATTTTGCAATGTCATGGAAATAGCATTGGATTTGGAGTTAGATCATTGGGGTTCAGATCCTAGCTCTGATAATTATGACTTTAGTGACCTTGGACAAGTTATGTTCTCCTCTCCAGGCTTCAGTTTCTTAATCTGTAACATGAGAAGGTTAAACTAAATTATCTCTTTCCAGATCTAAGTCTTATGGTCTACAATATTTTTGTGCTCTATTAGCATCTCATAAGGGTTTAAAAAAAATCACACAATTCCCCTTCCCCCATAGATAGAGTTAAGATGTCAGATAGAGAGCTACCTTTGAAGTATGGAAGCCTAGTGTTCAAATTCTGTCCTCCCTGGCTGCTTAACCCTGAATCCTGGCCATTTAGCTATTCAGAAGTCTATGCAACACTAGAATATTCAAAGGTGCAAACTAGGTGCCAATGTGTATTGGTAGGGTGAGTTTCCTCACAGGCAATTTTCTTTATTATCAAAATCGCTGATCTGATTCAAATACATATAATCAATGTGTGTGTGTGTATGGAAATAATATTATATACACATACATATATGTGTGTATAAAGAGAGAGCTATGTTTATTTTATATATGTATATATGCATGCATGTAGGTATACACATACACACACATATGTAATACATATTTGCAGTTCAGATATATGCATATATCTTCACATATATACAAATACCTACACCAACACATAGACATAGATACACACACATATATACATACATATACATACACACATGTTGAATTAGTGTTCTTTATCTCTTTGCCAGGGAATTTAGTCTAGTTCTCTCCTTTTCATCCATCATGCTAGTCTTGCACCCAAGCAAGCAAACAAGCCACGAACATTTACCAAATACCCACCATGAGCAGGTACCATAATAATGTCTAGGGATACAAAGACCAAAACTGAAAATAAAAGCAACAAACAAAAGAAAACAAAACCCCAATCTCTTCCACATTTCTAATGGGACTTTCGCTTTAAAGGAGAAGACATCAATCTGATATTTTGACTGTATAGGTACAGACAAAATGCAAACCAAGCAGATATACAGGAACCTTGTTGGGGAAGGCCTCACATGCAGAATATGGCACTTGATTGAGTCTGAGGGAAACCAGGGATTCCAAAGGGTCAGAGGTGAGGAGGAAGAGAATTCCAAACATGAGCGATGGCCGCTGTAAAGACTTGGAGTCAAAAGATGGAGTCACCTATTCGAGGAACAGTATGGCTGGACTATAGACTATGCAGATAAAAACTGTGTAATAAGGCAGGAAAGATAATGTGAGGACAGGCTGTGAGGAGTTTTAAGCCCCAAACAGAGAAGTTTAGATTTGAACCCAGAAGCGTGATAGAACCATTGGGGTTTACTGAGTTACGGGGTGATAGAGTCAGATCTGTGTTTTAGGAAAAATCATTTTTGTGCCTATGTGGAGTAGAGAGTGACTGGAGGAAGGAAAACTCTTCCAAAGAAAAGCTATTGAATTAGAATGGTAACCATGTGAGTAGAGAATAGACATTTTAGGGATATTGTGGAAATGTAGAAATAACAAAATTTGGTAATTGACTGAATAAAGGAGGTGAGTGACCGGAAGTCATATCCAAGGTCCTTCTTAGCTCTGAGTCTATGATTTTATTTTATACTATAATATGACTAATATTATTTTTGATTACATAAAAAGTTGTTCAAATAATTACATAATAGTGCCATCTTTTAAAGACACTACAGTAGATTTTATGAATGGATGGGCACTTAATTCCTTAGAGGAAAAGCATAATTTAAGCAATAGGGTTCAGTTGATCCAATCTTTAGGGCTAACTCCAAAGGTGGGAGTTAGTCAAAGGGTAGTTAGACCCATGGAGTCAAAGTATCTAGCAACTTCCCTCAGCCTTCCCTGCTTCCAAATTCATAGTCAGACACTATGGATAGATAAGTGGTCTTAGCCATGAAGCTGGAGAGCCAGAAGATGCTGAAAAAGTACTTTAGAAAGTTGAAATCATTGTATAAATAGAAGATATTATTATATTATTCCATGGGTTAATTTACATCTTTCAGCTGAGATAAAAATCCAAGATAGCTAAGAAAGCTTTGATGTAATTAACTTCAAAGTAACCGTATAATTAACTTCTAATTAGCATGATACTCTGAACATAAAGCCTCCTTGGCAACTATATCCCCTAACAAGAGCAATTTTAAAGTATCATGTCTACCAAAATCATGGAAATGGGGGAAGATTGTCACAACTGCCTTCTTCCTCCAACTTTTTAAATGTAAGAGGATAACTCACAGTACTTTTTCTAGTTTGCGTCTTCTACTAAAAATGCTTTCTAAATTCCTGCCATCAAACTAAAGCCAGTGACAATCTCTCCCCTGGCAGTCTCCTTCTGCTCCATTAACCTGCAGCCCCATGTGTTCACTCTATTTCTACACCTACTATGGGGTCCCTCACACAGGTTAATGTCTGTGACCCTTTGAACTCTTAAGTACGGTTCCTGGAACATCTGACAGAGAGGAAGCTAAGAAAAGGTGTTATAGAAGGGGGGAAAGAGTAGGCCATCCCTAGCTGCTGTAAAACACAAAGTCTTCATTATTTAAAAAGTTAACAAATGGTAATTTACAGTTATTGCTGCCACATCAAAGGCTCCAATTAAGCCACAGTGTGAGATCTAGCACACACACACACACACACACACACACACACATACGCTATATGACAGCACTTTGAAGATAGGTTCAGAATGGGATGGGAGAAAATTAGGAGCTATTGTGTTAGCCTTGAAATCAGATCATTGTATGAGAACTGAGGTAAGTCAGTGTTGTCCAAGTTACCTAAGCAAAAGACCGAAACACACAGCTGAGAAGGTAGAAGAAAACGTCTTTATGAACTATAATTATTACTGTTAACGTTTACATAATGCTTTAAGGTTTACAAAACACCCATATCATTTCATTTAATAACAATATTGTGAAGTAGGTGCTACTATTATCCCTATATTACAGATAAGAAAATTGAGTTCTGAGAGTAATTAAGTGACCTGCCCAAATTCACACAGGAAGAATCTGGGGCAGAATTTTAACCCAAATTTGTCTGATTCCTGTCGCAGCTAGGTTGTACAATGGATAGAGTGCCAGGACTTGAATAAAGAAGACTCATCTTCCCGAGTACAAATCTGACCTCAGATACTTACTAGCTGTGTGACCCTGGGCAAGTCGCTTAGCCCTATTTGCCTCAGTTTCCTCATCTATAAAATGAGCTGGAGAAGGAAATGTCACACCACTCCAGCATCTTTGCCAAGAAAACCCCAAATGGGGTCACGAAGGATTGGACATGAATGAAAAACGACTGAACACTGAACTTCCTGATTCCATGTCCAGTACTCTATCTTGTCATCTAAAACTGCGTAATATAGATGGATAAAAGATGTAAGACAAACTACATGAAACATCAGATGTCTTCAAATTGTCTCCATGAATAGGTTAAGTAAACTGTCATAGTGAGGTCCCCCTTTATTTGTTCTGCAACTTGCTTTTCTGGCACTTTTAGAGACCTGAGCGAGAGCCTATGGGGAATGGGCAAGCAGTTGTTCAAGAATCTCTATGTAGCTAAATTCATCCATAGAAGACCCAAGACCCCAGAAAAAAGGGGTAATCACTTTGGCCAATCTGGGTTGATACTGTTTCATGAATTTATGTAAGTCATGATATGTCTCTGAGCCTCAGGTTTTATAAATAATAAAGGGATTTATGGCATAGATCTCGAAGACCCCTTTTCTACCCTGAAATTGATTGTAAGTGGCAATCTGACAGTTTAAATTAATTGATTATTGTGTCAGATGTAATGACCTTACTTTAAAAAAAAAATCAGTGATCAGTATTGTAATAGGGATAATTTTGTTCAATAACTCCCACTAATATTATCAAGCAAGGCATAAAGTGGGTAAATATATTCCCACCAAAGCTGTCTGCTCCATTCCTGGAGGACATCTAACATAAAGGCCAAATGTAAAAGTCCACCATCAGTGGTAAAGTCCTTAGACATTTCTGTTGTGCTAATTACATGAAGACCCAGAACACTGCATAGTATCCATGATGACTCAAAAGAGTTTGACTTAAGAATTCATAAAGGAAAAGCTAATTAGATGAAGAGTGTACATTGTCCAGACTGTGATATGCACTTGAATGTACAGTCCATACAACCGGTCCATCAACACATGTATCTTGGACATACATTGATTGCACAGGAATAATGAACTAGGGCAAGAAACAAACAGGAAGTAAGTAGTCTGGATTATCTCTGGGAAACTCTGTATAGTGCTTTGAAAGCTTTCAAGCTTCTCCCGGAAACAGAGGCCAGCCGATTTTTCTGAATAACAATGTTTTTGTAGTGACATTGTATGACTGTGTTTCACGGAAAATCACAGTCTTGAGAAAATTAAAGTTGAGAGTCACCCAACAGGCAATGGTGAGGTGCATGGTGGGTGTGAGCAGGCTCCTCTAACATGTCACTGATGAAGAATTCTGCAGGAAAAAAGGCATAAAGGATGTCACTTGAAAAAGGAGTAAGAGTGAGGTCTAAATAAGCATACTACACACTGCCGCACAATGTCAGGAGAGCTAAAGGAAGCCTCCAGGCATGTTGGACAGTAGAGAATCGGGAGAGACACGGAGAAGAGCTGAACGTGAAAGAAGGCATACCAAAAGTGTGCTGGAGCTGACTCAGGCCAGCCTATTGTTAAATTTTCAGTGTGAATATTTACGTCTTGGAAATTGTCAAATGCTACAAGTCAGGGGCAGCCAGGTGGCATTTCATTGAGCGCCAGGCCTGGAGTCGGGAAGGCATATCTTCATAAATTCAAATCTGACCTCAGACACTTATTAGCTGTGTGACCCCGGGTAAGTAACTTAACCCCATTTGCCTTAGTTCCTCATCTGTAAAATGATCTGGAGAAGAAAATAGCAAACCATTCCAGTAACTTTGCCAAGAAAACCCCCAATGGAGTCATGAAGAGTCAGACACTAGGGACACAAAAGCTAGGGCTTGTTTTGCTGTTTTATTGCATAGAATTACCAAAATGATGGAGAAAATATTAATAATGCAAGGTAAACTTAAAATTCCATCCCAGATACCCCACCCACCACCTCCAGAAAGCTGGTTGTGAAACATTTACCAATACACCTATGAATACATGAAAACGTATGTTGTGGTCTGCACAGGTGATGAGAGGTGTCAGATAGATGAGATCATAGATAATCAGTGTTACGGTAAAATTAGAACCAATCCCAGTGTTTTGCCACTATGGTGAATTTTAGAGATTATCTTGGCTTGCCCATGACATTTTATAGAAAATGAGAACTGGAGAGTTGAAGGAACTCACATGAAAACACAAAACTAGTTGGTGGCAGAAATATGATGTATCCCTCTCAGCTCTTTGACCTTTGGTCATTATGCTACACACAATATATTTTATACCTAACTTAGTCTAATTCCTTTCAAATAATTAAAGCAAAAGCGCATGAAGCAAAAAAATGGATTTCCCCATGTTCTTTCTACTTCTTCCTTAGCTAGGTGCAATGAGTTAGGGAAAAGGATGCTGGGAAATGTAATTCTATTTAACAGTCTGAATTTGTAGTCTACAGATGGCTAGTTGAACTATCCAATTGATATGCAATTGCCAGTGTTTCTTAAGCAGCACAGTACTGCCCGAGCTGAATTAGTTTTAAAAGGATAACGAGCTGGATCAATACCCCAAAGAAAGCAAAAAGAAATCAAACATCACAAGCCCCACCCAGAGAGAGAGGAGAATAGGAAACATGGTGTCAGTGGCTTTGGAATGATTGGTTTCTCTAGGAAGCAAGCCAGAAGAGTTTACTTTTTAATTAATCATGTACAGTACACCAGATAGCATCCTTGGAGATAAAGTAAACATTTTTCAGAACTACATCAATTTTTGAGACCAGGCTTCTTTAATGATTTTTTTTTCTACAGAAGCTTGGCTTCTTATTGTTTCCTGACTCAGGAAGAGCTGCTTTTTTTTTCTTCTTTATTTAAGTCTATCCCTTTCTATCTTCACAATTCATCTTTTTTTTTAACCAATACTCAGGTGACAGAAATATTATTTTTTTAAAAGTCCAAACCAGTTGTAAAAGAGTACCTGGAAAAGAGATGCCATATCCTGATAGCCTTAAGAATAAAATATCAAATTTTGGGGCATTTAAAGCCCCTCACAACCTGGCCCCCTTCTGCCTTGCCAGTCTTCTTACGCTTGACTTCTCCCTACATCCTATTCAGCTACAGTAGCCCACTAGCTGTTCCTCAACACAACCCTCCATCCTGTTACCTCATGCCTTTTTACTAGCTGTATCTCATGCCTGGGATATTACCTCTCCTTATATCTACCTTTTACCTTCCATAGTTTCCTTCAACACTCAGCTCAAATCTCATACCACTGCTCCCATATTACTTCTATTAATTTCTACTTATTCTGAATATATGTTTTTATGCACTTAAGTTATTGACATTTTTTCTCTCCATTAGAGTGTGAGCTTCCTAAAGACAAGAACTGTTTAGAGTAGCTGAGCACATGGTAAGTACTTAATAAATTCTTGTTGATCTATAGGCTTATTAGGTAACAAAGGTTCAAGGATTCCTTTGGATTCTCTTCAGCCATAATTCTTAGAAAACAGCATAATACTTAGAATTATTAGAATCTCTTAATAATTCTTAGAAAACTTAGGGCAGCAAGTCAGAATCAATACTGACTATCAGGTATTGAATGACATACTAAATCACAGAATATGGGAAATTTAAAAAATGAATGTAAAACTTTAATTTAAGGTCTAAATACAATAAATGAGTGCATGAATGGAAAAAAGCTTAGTAAGTATTTACTATGTGAAATAATCTTTGCTCTTAAGGAGGTGACACTGGAATTTGGGTCAGGCAACATGGAAAAGAGTTCAGCTGACGCAGACTGAAGGAAAGCCATGGAGATCCAGTGAGGGGACTGGATGGCAACACCCAGAGGTCCTTAAGGTCTGTATGTAGCTCAAATAGCAGTACTTGGAAACTGCAGCCATGAGGTAGGGCAGGTGATGGCTGTATTTGTCCCTCATTCTTGATATCAAGATGGTGACATGACTTATCTCTTTATCTATCTACCTTTCTTTCCCAAGGGCAGCTGGGATGGATTATTGAAATTATCTGAGGTTGTTTTGTGAAACCTGTAGAAAAAGACCAGGGTTTAATAACAACTGATTTTCTAGTGTGTCATGAGCCCTTCAGATGCATAAAACAGTTAAGAATCCTTTAGGAATAAATCTCTTTTATGACATAGCATTGTTAGGGAAATCATGGTTGTCTGCAGCACATCTTCAACCCGAGAAAGATCTCATCATGGACTTGACCGCAATTAAACACTTCCCTACGTTAGTTATTTCTAGTAACTAGTTAATAGCACTGTCTAGCTGGGAGCTTCTCCTTCCTTCACCTTAGACAGACTGAGGCTGATGACAGGAGGCAAAACTGCAGGAAACCAGAGAGACGACACATTGTGGGAGGTGGAGGGGGTGTAACCCAGCTTCCCCTTGCTACAGCCCCATCAAGGGCAGTATTGTAACTCATTAAGACCGCAAGTTCCCTGGTGGGTATTATACTTTTAATAGGCTAAGATGTGAACCCGATCCCTTTCCATGAACTTGGAAGGAAAGTTACTCATTTTTTCAGCCTTATGAATCTGTGTAAGGGGAGATGGTAGCTTAGCCTTGGGGAATGCCAGAAACTGCCACTCCCAGACCATTCTGCAATGAACTAGAGACATGAAAGGTCCCCAAATAGTACCTGAGCCCTTAATATCAAGAAATAACCTCTGACACAAGGCTGACCCTACTTTTTACCTTCATCGGCAAGCTAATTACAGATATATATATATATCAGTTCACTATTCTTTAGAATTGCACTTTTCAACTTATATCGATTCACAAAAAAGCACTGGTATGTGCCACACACTGTACTAGGTGCAAGAGATACAAAAGCAAATGAAAACAATCCCTCACCATGAGGAGCTTAACATTCTATGCAAGGGTGAGGGATACAACAGGTACACAAAGAAGTCAACACAAAATCTATGAAAAAAATAAATACAAAATATATTTTTTGGGGGGTGGAAGCAGCAACTGGGAGATCTATAAAGTCTTTAACCTATAGAGCACAGAAAGAAAATGGAGCATGTACACAGAAAGTTTTAAAATTAGCCTTGTGACCATTCACTGACCCCTCTTTTGTAAACTGAACTTCAAGTCAGGACTATGACTGCAGTTAAAGATGGAAAAAACCACCAGGAAGACATGATGAAGGGCTCTCTTGCCATATACAAATTCATCTTGCGAAAGTTCAGGGAGCGAAACATTAAAGAAGCCACTTAACTTATTAAAATACAAAATTGAGCTCGTCATTCATAATCACCTCAAAGCTTTTGGAATCATGGCAACAGTCTGAGTTTAATCTCAATCTCACACAATTCCCAATTTATATATTTTTTTAAATTTTATAGTCAACATTTCAACTCAGAAATAGGCAGGTGCTCATCAACTAGGCCTTTAAGAGAATCAATTATGCTGTAATGTCAATCAGACAGTGAAATTAATAGACATTCTAGGCTGTAACTTGCAAAACTGATTTTATTGTCTTTTAATGGGAAGAACAGAATGTTATTGTTTGTGGGGGAGGTAGGTGAGAAAGGTCAGAAGAGTACTGGTTTTCTTTCTCTTTAATTCATTCCAAAGTGGTACAAAGAAATAGAATTGATGAACACATTTGGAATTTAGGCAGATTAGATGATTTTTGTCTAAATGATATCCTTTAAAGGTCTTCAAATGTCATCTGATTTGCATAAAGACAACTGAAATCTGAATTTAGGACAAGTATAATCCCATTTTCACAATGAAAGTTGCAACATCTCCCTTGATCATCTGTTAAAACATGCTATACAAATTTTATATATAAGGAGTGGAAAACCATCATAAACAAAATGTGTGTTCATCCTTTGTTGCCAAAGAAGACCATGCCATCAGAGAAAGGATGACATGACTTGCACTTGACTTTATTTTGAGTGAGGGATGGCTGTGCATGTTACCAGCCCCACTTCTCCTCCAGAGGCATCTGACTCCAGTGACCACATATTCACCAGGATGACTGCAGATGACCCAGGATGAGGTGTTTGGGGTTAAGTGACTTGCCCAAGGTCACACAGCTAGTGAGTGTCAAGTGTCTGAGGTAGGATTTGAACTCAGGTCCTCCTGACTCCTGCGCTGGTACTCTATCCACTGCACTACCTAGCAGCCCCCCATAAACAAAATAGTCTTCAGGGAAAGTAATTATAAAGACATTAATAAGGGGATATTTCCTGAAACAAAAGAATTTGCAATATGACATTCAGACTTTTTGCTGCTTATGGTTTTCAGGCTAGCAGATGAGTCTTTTACAACATGGCTAATGTAGAAATGTATTTTGCATGACTTCGCTTTTTCAATGGGTAGGGGAGGAAGTGGAAAAAGGGAGAGAATTTGAAACTGAAAATAAAAATAAAAAAATTGAATTAAAAAAAATTACATCCCATGGCACCCAATACCACAATTCTAAATGTGTAGCATGTCCTTAACATATGTGTTCTGAGGAATAAGACAGATAGAAACATGAGGGATTTCAATTTTGTTCTAAGGAACACTTTCATGATAGGGTTGGTATAGAGGCAAAGAAGCTGAAAAAAATCTTTGGAGAAATTTAAAAAGGGGATGAATGATTAACTGAGGTTTGCTTCCTTCAAGGTAAAGAATCCAACTAAATAACCTCTCAAAGCCCTCTCCCAAGATAATCAGTCAGCCCATTAATATTTTAACGGTATTTTGGTATAATTTGTTTCCTTTGTAATCTTAGGTATTTTATTTGAATGCACTTAAAAACATTTATCCTGAGAAGGTGTCTATTGGGTTTACTAGCATGCCAGAGTGGTCCATCTCACACTCTATCACACACACACACACACACACACACACACACACACACACACACACGAACCTCTAGCTCTAAAGTAATCTTTCTTAGACAAATTGCTTAGTAGGCAATAACCTTTATAATAATGATGATGATGATAATGATGATAACAACAGGAATTTTCCTAACCCTTTTAAGCTTTCCCAAGGCTTTCTATAGACTATTTCCTTTGAGTTTCACAACTCTGTCCACTGTTGTATCAAACTTAGATTTGTCCAGCTCCAATATTATTATGCTCATCTTCTGCGGGGAGCCAGGTGGTGCAGTCAGACTTGCAGTCAGGAAGGCTCATTCTTCCAGAGTTCACATCTGGCCTCAGATATTTACTGGCTGTGTGACCCTGGACAAGTCGCTTAACCCTGTTTGCCTCAGTTTCCTCATCCATAATGAGCTGGAGAAAGAGATGGAAAAATCTAGAATCTCTGCCAAGAAAAACCCAAATGAGATCTTGAAGCTTAGGATACAACTGAAACAAGTAAAAACAACATTGTGACTGACTGACTGACTGACTCAGCCTTGGGGGAGGAATTTTGAAAGGTTGGAGTTAGAATCCTTGCCTTTAAACAAGACTCAGCTATCCCAGTAATGAGAATTCATCTTCTTTTCAGTTCCTCTAAAGGCTTTTTCGGATTTTTTGCGCCTCTTTCAAACTCCACAGTTGTCATGAAAATCTTCCTTAGGACAAGATTGAAATCCTGTATGTCCTGTTCCTCAATACACATATCTAATCAATACTTTATTTCTCCATGAAATCCAACACCAGAGAAAAGCTTCATCATGTTAATATGAAATAACCATGTATTTTGATGGTAAAATGATAAATTTTCAAATTAAAAGATTCTCTCTACACAATTTGTACATCTTAGGGAAGGAGTTAAGTAACTCAAGATGACTAGTGTTTTGTATGTGAATTAATATTTCATTGAATAAATTCAGTTGAAAAAGGTTTTAAATACCTTAGCTGGTGTGAAAAATATCTTTAATAATCATTATCTTGAAGAATCAGAGTTTCCCCCTAAATTTAAGTACTGAATTTAAGTTCAGCTTTTCTTCAAAAGGACATTTTTGATCATGAGATTACATTGAGCCTCTTTATCCTGGTCAAACCCCAGCCTAAGCTAGGAAGTAATTTAATCTAAGGTACAGAAAGCCCATTGTATTCTCCTCAGGTCTGAGTGAAGACAGATTGTTCTGTCTAGATAGCCCAAGGCTGGGAGTGATCTGGTATGATTGGGAGAGGGTGTGTCTGAAAGAAGAGGTATTTCCTCTATCTGGAGATGAAATGATGATGATAATGAAATTATTTCAGCCCCTGTTGAAAGGGTATATAAACTGTGCACCTGAACCCCCACATGATCCAGGCTAGCTCCCTTAGACAGTCCAGTCCTGGACTACAGCTCCCATGTATAAGGGCAAGCAAAGTAGGATCTTTTGCTGTTTTTGTTTTACTAAAAGTGCCTCTGAATAATGTGATTATTTAAGAAGGATCTTTCCCACCCATTGTTGGGCCAGGGAAGATTTGCAGGAAGGTCCATGCCTTTTGTTAATAAAGCTCTAGTTCTCAAGGGATGTGATGGCTCTAAAACATGTATAAAGATTCTGAGGTGCGGGTTTATTTGGAGGCTTACTAACTGGAACTATTTGGCCAGAGGAGTACTTGGAAGTGCTAAGGAGTCCCTCCCCACACCCACCCCCACTTTCGAAAACCCAGATGTTGGCGCTTCCTTCTCTGGTAACTATGGTCAGACAGTTGGGCCTGCCTGTTGAATTCAGGCACAGGAAACCATGTCTGTTGATCTTCTATTTCTCTGTATTTTCTTTGAAGTTCAAGGTGCTGACTCCACTGAACTAGGTGAATGATGTATGTGCTTGGTTAAAGTGATTGTTAATCCCTCAAAAGTTGCCTTTCCTTTTATGAATGCAGATCTAAGAACCTGTGATAGCAGCCCCCTCTCCCCCGTGTATGTTACTGATACACCATGCAATGCATGACCGCTCACTTTGAGAGAAATAAAATATGAATTAGGACAACCTAATTACTATTTGTCATTCTTAGACCAGACTCTTCTCAAAGGCAAGGTCTTTTTTTCCAAAGGACCTGTTATAATGCATGAAGATTTTTCTGTAAAACTATGACATTAAGCCAGGAAAACTCTGGCATGAATGCTGAAGACTAGCCATTCAGGGCCCACAGAAATAAAAGAGGGGCCAACTCTCACCCCCACCTCATCCTCCTTGGGCTTCCTGTTATCAATCTTTGTTCTAGATGTTAGGAAATGTATTTCTGTCTTTCTTACTGGGCCCCAAAGTAGTGACATCAGAACTGAGACAAGATAATGTAATCAGGGGATTTTAAAGTTGGAAAGAATTTTAGCAATTATCTAATCTAGGGGTTCCTGATATTTTTTTTTGTCATAGACCCCTTTGGCCAAAGGTGAAACTTATGGCCTGCTTCTCAGAATGTTTTTACATGCATAAAATGCATTGGGTGCACTGTAAACAGTGCAGTAAGGGAATCCAAGTTTGTTTATCTTGGTCCTGTAAGCTTGAAGGGCTAAGAAGAAAATAAACATTTATTATATGCTACTTGTGTGCTAGGCACCGTGCTAAACCCTTTATACAAATTACCTCCCTTGATACTCACCACATCCCTGCAAGGTAGGGGCTATTACTAATAATTAAAATTATTCTCATTTTACAGTTGAGGAAACTGAGGCAAAGAGGAGCCCTTAATTATTAGGGTACATTTCTTTGTTGACAGGAAAAAGCTTAAGTTCAATTTAAGCAACAGTCTCTTCTTTCAAAGAAATTTATTCTGAACTCAGAATAATAAACTATACTTTAAATATATTAACGTATTTTCATAATTAGCATTAAAATTAAATTTCTACTCCTTTTTAGCAAAAATCCTTGCCCCCCTTCACCTCCAAACTGAGGCAAGACATTATTAAATGTTTCCATATGCAAGTCAACAATTAAGGTGGTTTTAGATTCTAGCTCTGCCACTTTCTTTCTGGGTTTAGGAAAATTTATCTAATCACTCTGGACCATAGTTTTTTCCACCTGTAAAATGAAGACTTTGGACTGGATTCAACTGAGCAACAAACACTTATTCATACTCAAATGACCCCTATGCTCCTTTCCAGCTGCAAATCTATGATTTTGTGAACCTTCTTCAGCAAAAGTGAGATGAATGTCTAAGATGATGAATATGGCCAATGTCCAATGGGAAGATCATTTATCTAGACTGAGTAAATACAGGCAAAACAGGACTGAATAGCCATTCTTTCCCCATATTGTCTGTTAGCACTGAGCTGAACATCTCAAGAAGGGGACTTGCCCCTTCATTGTTTTTCTTCTTCTGAATACAGAGAAGACAAAACCCTTCTTGTGGCCTTTCTGTTACGTCTCTCCCTCTTATCTCCACCAACAAGTCCCTATTCATTCTCAGCTTATTTTACCTGACACTACTAGTACAGGTTTATTCCACCCTTGTGGCTCTCCTTCCATCTGTTGAATAGAACTGTCTGACCTCCTCAGACACCTCCCTCTGCAGCCATTTTCCTCCTCGTTGGGATCACTTACGATGATACTGTTTTTGGCCATGCACCATACCTATCACTATTTTTTAGTACTTTTCAAAGGCTGATTTTGCCAGTAGATGGTTTATTTTTTATAAAAAAATTGATAAATTCAAAGTAATTATTGTAGGAAAAGTTAGTTACTTAATAGAGGGTTAAGGAGATTAACATGTTGAATCCTCAGAAGCAAGTACTTAAAATTACCCAGTTCCTCTTATTAAGCATCAAGGACTGTAATGTGTATACAAGGAGACCTAATCAACATTTTGAAGATGATGATACCTAAATAGTAGCAACTGACATTTATGTAGCCTTTAAGATTTACAAAGAACTTGAGAAGTTAAAATGTACATATTTACCCATTCCTGTCCCAGCTGGTGCAATTTCTCTTGAAAAGATTTCCAGTGCCTTCTTCTGTTTGTGCTGTACTGCAAGCCAGAGAACAACCTCTCGGGGGCCCTGTTTACAAATATCAGAAATTACTGAGCTGGTCATCCAAGAAATTTCCAATCACAATCACATCCCACTCAAAGAGAGTTGTTGCTACATTCTCCTAAGTATACTTCCCTTGTTTGCAGGATTGTTGCACTGTATGATTACGATAACAAAGGTAACAGTTTCCTAAGTAACACCTTTTGAATCCATAGAAATTAGCCATATGTTAACAATAATGATGACTGTTACATCATCCTTTGAGGTTTACAAATCATTTTACATGCATTGTTTATTTAATCCTGACAATTCTATAAGACAGGTACTATACAGCTATGCATATTCCCATTTTACAGATAGGGAAAATAAGGCACTGAGAGATTTAAGTGCCAGGGCCACACACTTAAGCACTTGCAATAGAACTTGAATTCAGGTTTATCCCATTCCAAGCTTAGGGCTCTGTCTATTATACCAGACTACCTATAACACACACACACACACATGTGTATGCATATATATGTGTGTGTATACATACATAAATGTATATGCGTATACACATATATACATGCACATATGCATATGCACACACGTGTATGTGTATATATACATGTGCATGTATGTATATGTATATTTATATCTTTATAACTTGAAACCTCATTTTGGCTCAAGTCTCCTTTTCTGTAAAATGGGGATGATGTCACTTGTCTTCTCTATTCCACAGTGTTATTATTTTGAAAATAAAATGAAAATATTCCATTTTAGGTCCTATCCAAACACACCTTTCACATATGCTGATGAAGAATTAAAGAATTAAACCCCAAATATCAGTCATAATAACTTGAATAAAGCTGATATGAAGACTGCTGCTTATTACCTTTCCTTTTGTAATTTGCTCTTGGTTCTCTCTGCAGACATTTTGAAAATCATTTTTGCCTCTCCCATTGTCTCTGAGATTTGATAATAAAGTAATTAGACCAAAATAAGGTATGTGGAAACATTTAAAAACCAATTCATGAAGATTTATCTCCTTCCTTGGAGCATATTTTTTAAAGCTCCATCTCAACAAACTATATTAAATTGGTTTCCAAGACATTCCCTCAATGTAAATTACATACCGACTAATTATAGTCAATAAGTATAAATTACACCAATTAGAGTGCCTGGAAACTAAAAGAACACATATTTCTATGTACAATAAAATATTTACACATTTACATCTGGTTCCTGTGTCTGGGCTTTATCAAGCATCAAATACAGTTCTAAAGAGCCCTTATGTTTGCATCTGATCCTTCCAAAGTCTTCGTGTACAAAGTAAGCCACAAGAATCCCTTAACCTTCTGGGTGCTATAATCAGAAGAAAGGAGTTTTAGATTCATTCCTTTTATAAGCAAAATGTGTAAAACTGTGTCTTCGTAATCAAGGTGCTCTAAAATTGAGATATTTTTAAATTATAGCCTTGGCTATATTTAATGGCATGAAGTAGAATAGAAAGTAGCTAGGTGCGAAACAGTTCAAATAATCTGAACTGATATGATCTGTATTTGGATGGAGTAAAATGAAAAAGGACCCTCCTTAAGGATTTATGGGAAGACATAGGAAAGAACTGCATGGGATGTGGACATGAAGATTGGTGTCACTGTTGAGAAAAAGGCTAACAGAAATGATTTACTTGTTCTTTTCTACAACTTGATTAGTTATTTTTCTATACTTTTATGGGTTCAATTAATTTATTTTTAGTTAGAAGCTTTTTATGTTTTAAACAGTTGCTTGATATTCAATCAGACTCTAATATTAATCTTCTTAATATCTCCCAAAACACCTAGACAAGGAAGGCATTTGGTAGGCACCTGTTGAATAAATGAGTGAATTCCTCTCTGGATGTTATCCATTTTTTTATTTTTTACTTCTAACCTGACTGAAATCTTCAAGATAAGAAGTAAATGAAATTAATTATTAAAGGGATACTTTTATAAAAATAACCTAGAAAAAATCCCTATCTATGGACCTATGTGAATTTTGCAGCTTAAATTTTAAAACGTTTTGAGTAAATTAAAGATGTTGAAATAAAGTTTATACATGTTATCAACTGAATCTAAAGCTAATAGCAGAGCAAGAGAATATATGAATAAAGAAAAGTCAATCTGGATAGGACCTAACTAGCCTACCATTGTTCTGTTTTAATTCACCAAGTGTTACTGAGCATTTATGGGACAGCAGGTCCTGTGCTGAGGAAAGAGAACCTCCCAGGCAAGTTGGCAAATACACTGAAACTCAATGGCTTCAATATGACAGTGGGAATAGGAGAGGATGTTTAAGAATGTGTGTGTGTATGTATGTATGTACGTATGTATGTGTGTATGTTTTGGAAAAGATATTTCAGCCAAAGTCTTATAGGCTTGTTGAACAAATGAATTGTTATCTGGGGTCTATAGGCATTTGAATGAGAGAAGCCATCTGCCCAAGAGAAGCTCCTAAGTGGCTCGTGCCAGCTGTTCTCTGTTTTCGTCTAACTATATAGCAATTTAATTCTACACTTGGCCTACCAGAATCCATCCCTCTCACCCCTTCCTCTTCACTGAGCACCCCTCTCCCACTCCCAGTGAATTGGATGTCATGGAAATTACAGCGAGGTTCTGGAAGCTGGCACCTTAACCACGAGGAGCAACGTCAGTCCCATAGCATAGCACCTCTCACACCGCTGGCATCCAGTTCCATAAAGACAAGTGTTAGCCCGGTATCCCTCTTTTCCCTTGACACCTTTGGGACTTTTGGTTCTGAATGAGAAGGCAATTACAGGGTTAATTTCGGACTTGAGCAGGCAGCAAGTGCCAGATTTTAAACAATCCACAGGGAGCTACCATAGGCCTGCCTATACTGCTACCTGTGCTACTAACCTAGTGGCACTAACCTAAGTGCCAGGGTGTGGTCCCTTTGTACTCTAAGTCTTTTCTGAGCCAAGAGACAATTGCTCCAGATTTTACCAATTATGCTAAATGTTTTGGGCCAAGACTCAAAATGTGCTGTCTTCTGGCATAAGATAGCACTGTGGGTCTTGTGTATACAATCGAGTTTAACTTCAACGGCAGCGCAGAGAAAGGAACAGCCTGGACTGCATCTGTTGTTCCCCAACGCACATACCCATCTTTTATTAAGACCAATATTCTTCTGATAATGCCAAATGCCTGCAAGTTATGGACCTCTAGAATCTGAAAAATTAAACCTGCTCGTGACTCAAAACGCCAATAGGAATAATGTTCATACAAGAGACAGGTAAAGGATATCATCAGTGAAATGTATGATCGGAAAAGGAGGCAGCCTGGTCATCTAGTGAGAGCAATGTAGACAGATGGAGAACCTGAGTGCTCCATCTGTGCCCTTGGGATTTTAAAGGTAAACATAGGGCCAGCCAGGTGGTGCAGTAGACAGAGCACTGGGCCTGCATTCAGGAAGACTAATCTTCCTGAGTTCAAATCCAGCCTCAGCCACTTACTAGCTGTGTGACCCTGGGCAAGTCACTTAACCTGGTTTACCTCAGTTTCCCCATCTGAAAAATGAACTGAAGAAGGAAATGGCAAACCACTCCACTAATCCAAGAAAACTCTAAATGAGGTCACAAAGAGTCGGACATGACTGAAAAATCACTAGGCATTTTAATAAACGTTTAGTGAATGAATGAGGACTAGGTATAGAGCTTAACTGTGATAAATGCATCTTCCACAGTCTCTTTCCTCTAATGACTGGAAATGTACAGGTTGCTGGAATCTGAAGGGTCTCAGTGTCTGCTCATCTTCAGAACAGCAATCACCATAGTCACTACAGACCAATATTTCAATATTTTATGTGGTGATTTTAATGAAAACCACCTATGTAAGCTATGAGAGCATGCCTAAAATCAGCCCCATTATCTTATGCAATAAGAAAGCAGAGAAGGAAAGAGAAGGCATAGGCAAGTAGGGAATATTAAAATTAAAACACACCTTTTAACAGAAATACAAATCAAAGATATGCATGCTACAAAAGAAATAAAGCTGTTATTACAACTCCAAGGCTGCTAATACAGTCACATGAATCTATATACTCAACACTTTCGTATATGGAATGGATTCTCTTTTAGTCAATGAAACAGACACAAGGAATTCTTGGAGGATCTTGCTGTTGGTTACATCACTGGACCCGGGACCCCATTCATGGGGGTCCTTTAACTATACAGAGAATAATCTGAATGCTCCCAAGTATGTGCAGCTACTTACCCCACCTACGCTGGCCTTGGCATGGGGCCCATATGTTTCTTCAGCTCCTAAAATCTGAATGTGAACAGCGCTATAATCTTCTAAGCCCAGCTCTTCAAACATAAGGCGAGTTCTGCCAAACAAAAAAAGTTCTCATTTTAAAAATACCAGAGAAACTACTGCAAAGCAGTATTCTCATTCCCTTGTTTGTGGTGCCGATAACACCAATAACCATGGTAAGTGACAGAGTCAGAGATGCAGTCCCATTGGAGATACCCCTCCTAATCCACCAATTTCCATAGGTGCTTGCGACTTCTGGTGTCCCCCACAGTACAAACTTCCTGCCTCTGGCCCTGGTCCCTGGTTGGAGCCACACAATTTCATCCCTCAAAGATAGTGCAGTAACGATGGGACCAAGAAAAATGGCTGAAAGAGGACTGCGGGCTAACCTTCTGCCCTCTCAGAAACAGGAGCTTGCCCCAGTTCCCCAGGCTTATAACCCTACTACATCATCTTTTCATCTACCTTCATCCCTTCTTTTCAAAATGTTTCCACTTCATACCTTCCTACTCTATTTCCTCCTTTTCTGTGCTATTGGAGGGAGGACAGAGGGTTGTAACTTATTTCTTTTATTTTTCTTGTAGGATGTAGCAGTTTTGTAGCTATGACTTTTATAACATTAATTCTTTTGTGGCTCCTACATACTACAGTCTTCCATATGTATATTCAAAAGATATATATGCAAATATTTTTACAGTATAATATATAATCTATATTCTTCCATACATAATCTGCATAGAGAGAAATATATATTTATTTCCATGTAGAGAATATATATGAAAGACTACAGTATATTAGTACATATACACACTATATATATATAGTACTATACACACACACAACTGTAGTATATAAAAGTCACAAGATAACTCTCCCATCTACTTAGCACTGAACAAGACTATTAATATATTGAGTATAGGTAAAGGCTCAAGAATACCTAACAACCAGATATAAGAAAACAAATTTTAAGAGGAGAGTAATGAAAATAAGTAATGGGCCCAAGGAAACAAAGGAAATATATTTAAACAGGGATTATTTAATTCAGAGAAGATAAGACTGGAGCGAGTGAAGGACAATCAATCAATCCACAGAAATTTATTGCTTCCTCTGTGCCAGGCACTTTGCTAGGCCCAGGGTATACAAATAATCCCTTCTCTCAAAGAGTTTACATTCTTTGGGGGAGAGAAGTATGAATAAAAACATATACAGCATGTATAAATTTATCACATAACATATACATAGTATATAATATAATAGTATATATTATATATACATTAATAAATACAAACATACTGAAGTTGTGAAATGCAAGGACATTTTACAGCAAGGGCACTAAGCAGCTGGAGGATAGGGTAGGCATCTTACAGAAGATAGTGTCTGAGCTGCATCTTAAACGAGGAGAGGCAGTTAATAAGGGAGAGCATTCCAGGCATGTGTGTGGAGTGGCCAGTGAAAGTCAGAGAGACAGGACAGGGGGTGTCACGTGTCGAAAAACAATTTGCCTGGATCAAAGGACATGAGAGAGGAAGTAATTCCCAATAAGTTCTGAATGACAGGTTGGAGCCAGACCATATAGGACTTTAAAAGCTAAACAGAGTTGAAAATCTATCCTAGATGCCATAGGAAATCACTGGAATTAACTAAATAGGGCAGCCACATGGCCAGAACTATGTTTGAGGAAAACCATTTTGGCATCATTTTGTGGTATAAAATAGAGTAGGAAGAGATGAGGAAAGGAGATGAATTTAGGATGTTATTGCAATCATAAAGGTGAGAGGTGATGAAGGCCTCAAATGTGTGAATAAGAGATACTGTGGAGGTAGAAATGATAAGATCTGGCAACTGATTAAGTAAATGGGATGAGAACAAGTGAAAAGCTGAGGATAATACTAAAGTTACCAACCTGGAAGACTGGATGGTGATGTCTTTGACAGAAAAAGGTCAGCTTGGACAAGGGGAAGAGGAAAGATTCATTTTTAGATATGTTTTGTTTAACATGTCTCTGGGACATCCCATCAGAAATGTCCAATTGAAAAAGGCAATTGGGATAAAGAACTGGCATTTGAAGAGAGACTGGGGCTGGATGGTTAGATATGGGAGTTATCTGCACAGTTAAACTCATGGGAGCTGTTGAAGTTATCAAGAGAGAGAGTTGAACAAGATAACAAGAGGGTCTAGGATAGAACCTAGTTTGAATACATCCATAGCATTCTCTAAACATACATCACAAAATCAGGTTCCTTGAATTCTGTTAAGGAGAGGGCATGGATAATTTATTAGTATTGATATGAGAAAGATCTCCTTGGTCAGAAACATGAGATTATGGACTGTGTTACCACAAGAGATTATGAAATGCCCATTTCTGAATACTCTTGAGGGAAAACTGCTTTTGTGTAATTGTGGTCCTGCCTAGAAACTTCAAGATAAACTAAATGACCCTTTGGGATTTTTTTTTGGCTACTTCTAGGATTGTGCACCCATATTTTGTCTCAAAGAGTGTGAACTTTTGAGGGGAAACATAAGTGTGGCTTCTCTGTTGGGCTCATTCAACATAATGTTTTCTGCTACATTAAATTTAAACTATCACCATAAAGTCAGGTGGTTTGATCTCTCAGTTGGCTTAAGTAAATGTAGTAGTAAAAAGATTCATGTCTGAAAATTTTATAGGGATGCCTTATGCCTTCATGCCAGAGTTTTAGAACCAAAAGTGATCAGGCAGTCAAGTGGTCCAGTGGGTAGAGACTTGGGTCTAAAGTCAGGAAGCCCTCTATTCAAATATGACCTGAGATACTTAAACTTGTAGAGAATGCAGACATAATAGCTGTGTGACCCTAGACAACTCACTTAACCTCTGCCCCAGCTTCTTCAACTGTGATAGGGAGATTATAATAGCACCTACCTCCCAGGGTTGCTATAAGGATCAAATGAGATATTATTTTTGAAGCACTTAGCCCAGTGCCTGGCACAAAAGTAGATGATTATGTAAATGCTAGCCATCACTGTTATTATTAAACAAACCAAAAAAGAAAGGAAATGCATACCTCTGTATCAGACACCAACCTTCTCAAAATACTTTCAGCTGTCCGCCTTCCTTTCTCTGTAGCTCTTGGCCCTCCTATTGGACACACAGCAGTCGCTTTGAAACCAGCCAGGTAAGAAGCACTTACCTATCAGCAAAATATTACAAGATTAGGCCAAGGGACTTCTCTGTAGTTAATAATAAAATATCCCAGAACTGTAGTGCAGAAGCATCTTTGGTTTATTCTAATAAAAGAAGAAAGTTTCTCCTAAACACAAACAGCAAGTCTCAAATCTGCAAGATGGTGGCATGGGGGTGATTTATTTGAGGAGCCGAATGTGTTTTGAAGACCCTGAGAATTAACGGGCAATGTACCAGACTCTGAAAATAGCCATGTAAGAAAGAGCATATGGAACTGATCAGTTTGGGAAAGCATCTACTCATCTGCAAAACAAAAACTGGGAACATAAAACTACAGAGCTTCAAAGTCTTCTGGAAATTACCTAGAAGACGGTACACAGAAAAACTACATTAAAAGTTTATCAACAGTTAAGCATTAATTTTTAAAATTACACTGAACTAACAGTAAAAACAAAAGAAAAAACCCCAAAATTTGGGTAATGAATTAAAAAAAGTGAAACTGTGGTCTGATTAACTTTTACTGCTGAACTGTTGCTTCTGAACTTAGTAAAAGTTTTTAAATGTTTCATTGCTTTTAAAGGTCTAAAAAAATCAAGATTTTTTTCTCACCTTGGTCAAATTATGTCCACCACTTTGTAAATAATCTCATTACTTTACAAAAAATCTTAATATACATTGATAAATTCACATATTCCCTAAATGGCATCTAAAGGGCCTTTCAGATGCACATACTATGACCAATATAGGTGATATTATTGTTGAGTGTAAAAAAGAATTTCACAGACCAAGACACACATGAACATCTATCCCGAAAACCAAATCTTAGAATGCAATATTAGAGCTGAGGTTCCAGGTTGCAAAAATTAAACTCAACACTGCACCATAATGATGGCAAAATCATAATGTCTCATGGATGGTGTTGAAATTCTTTGATGTTTGTTATAAAAGTACTGAAGAACAGTTAATTTCAATTTATTCTAGAAAAAAGATAACTTTCACTGAAATGAAATCAATGAAATGGTTTCACCATCCTATACCTACTATACATTCAAGCTGATGTACATTAGAGGACAATATTTCAAATTAATTCAATAAGCATTCATTAAACATCTACTACAGGGCATTGTGCTAGGCACTGGGGACACAAAAATAAAGAGAAAAATAGCACTTGCCTTCAAGATGCTTACATGGTATTATTTATAATGAATTAGAGATATCACCATTTAAATGGTCATTTGTGTACCGCCTAGGACATTATACTTTATTGTAGTTTTGGTAAAGATGGTTTCAAATTGGGAAATGTACAGACAATAATCATTACAAATCAAAGTTGTCCATATCAATTTTTCTACAAGTCTCTATGTCCCTTCCCTCTCCTTGTTAGTTTCTAAATGAGAAAGAACAGGATCAATCTTATATGTTCAACAGTGTTTTTCATTTTTATTATTATTTTTAAATTACTAACCATCATTTTTTCCACCCCTGGACACATTTACAAATGGAATTAAAATAAGAAAAATCATGTATTGTATAGTATTATAAAACAATGTTTTTTTTAAAATTAAACCTTATGGGTTTTTTCATTCTTTTTATCAATTTTAAAAATTAGACATTATTTTCACTATGAAAATATTGGGTATTTTCTGTACCACTATTCCTTAATCCACCATAATTGCCATCTCTTGGATTCCTGCTTCATTCTTGAACCATGGAAACATGGCTGTGTACGCTAAAATAAATAAACTGTTCATTTCCACACTCCTAGCCTTTGCCAAACAAAAAAAAAAAAAAGAAAGAAAGAAAGAAAAAGAAACCTGAACTCAGTAAAGCTATGTGTATGCTTTGGGGATTGCCAAAAGAATTGAGTAATTCACCAATTTTAGTCTACCACGATGCCCAGTAACAGAGAAAACAGCAAAGGGTAATTCCACCCAGAAGGACTTTGTCTCTACAGTAGCACATTAGGCAATGGTAATAGAGGATGGAAATCATTTGTATTCAAAGTCCCAGCCTAAACTGCCAGTTTTCTCTTGCACCATTCCCCTTTAGAGACCAGTCTAACTGTACAATTTCTAACTTCCAAAACACACTATGGACTTTCACAGCTTACATGCTCTTACTTCAGATTTAGATTTAGATTGTTTCCTATGCCAGGAATGCCCTGTAACTTCACGCACAGATAATGTGACACAACATTGGACTCGAAGTATTCCAAGTCAATTTTTACCAATATATAAAGACGTCTAACGCCCTTATTACACAAAGCCATGCTCTTTGCAAATTAAAAAAAAACAATTACTCAAATCTAATGCATACTCTCCAATGCACCGTAAGAGAATTGGTCTGTGTGAATGCTATCATTTAAATTCCTAACAAAATTTATAAAAGGAAAAAGAAAGAAACCTTGTATGATGCAGAAGGAGCTGATCCCTTCGCTCCATTGACTTGCACAGCCCCACCTTCAATACCTAAATATTGAAAAGAAAAACTCAGTATCTATATTACACAGAACCTCTTTTAAACAAAGAAACATGCATTCTTTTTAGAGCTATTGTTAATATAAACACATACTAAAAAAGAATGCATGTCAATAGTATTTTTTTTACTCTTTTATAAGGATTTACATTAGAAGCACAGACCTTATCAATGAGTCCTTGACAGACTCTGTCACTTTTGGGTATAGTCTTGTATCTTAGCATGATAGACCCTTGCAATTATTCTACCAGCCAGTGGCTGAAAAAATTTTGACCTCAGGGTGTACTGGTAAATATTTACCAATTGGTTGTCTGGGGTGGGGGGGAGGTACATACAACACACTTTGAAGTGTAATTCATATTATTAACATTTTCTCTATCAATTTCTTAAGTCTTGCCAATCAGCCAAATAATAAATCAAAACCTGATTTGTAGCATTTGCCACTTTCTAAGCTATAAATGATCACACTGAAAATTTAGCATTTGGCTGTTGGGATTCAGTATGAGCTGCCTCCAGCATACTCAGGTTTGGATCAATCTTTGCTTCTTCCTACAGTGAACTGAAACAGAGTTAAGATCTTTAAATATCTTTTAAAGAATAGTTTCATTTAGTGAGTAATTTTCCACAGGTACTACCTCTTGTGAATAATGAATATTGTGAAGTGGTCACATTAGTCAAGTTTACATGCTTGTTTCCATTGGGCTGGAACCAAAAGCCATGTTTTACATAACTATAACTCCAAATAGTGCAAATTTGAATATGTGCAACTACTTTATGGGATTCAATAGTTACTAATCAAGACAAACCTGTATTTTTTATGTAAACCAGGAATGATTAATCAATCTCTCTTTGTGCTAAATAACACCTAAAATGCCAGAAAGGGTAATATAAAATAGCATAAAAATATTTGACCTCAGATAAGTGGCATGCTATTGGACTCTTGGTTATATAATAGACACACCTTGCATAGCTATTTATTTTAAAGAGAAAAACAGTTTCAGTTCACTGTTGTTTCCTGACTGGGTACTATGTATAATAAGCATTGATAAATCATTTACATCATTCTCAAAATAGTGGTCACAGAAGCAATGTCTTTCTAACTCTACGTAGTTTAATCTAAAGATTAAATCTAACCTAAACACAGCATCAAGAACATTGATATTTGTCTAAGAACACTTTAAAAAGTTCTGGTTGAAAAGTTTCTTTCAGCAATGCCTAGGTCATTTCCTATTAGATTCCCCAATGAGGAGTAAAGATTGCCACGAACAACTGCAGCGTCTCAGTTACACAATGACAATACTACCAATGGTCTTAAGTATTGACTTTAAATTTCCAATTTACATTCTCTTTCTTTCTCCCTTTCACATCTCTCTCATCCCTCATTTCTCTGCTTCAAAACTTCAAGGGACTGTCATTTCCTTGGAGTAGGTAATCCCTTCACTGATAGAGATTGTAACCACTGTGCCTTAGAAGATAATCTTCTTAAGTGGATGAGGCCCCCAAATTTGCTACCCCGTAGCCAACCAGGCAATAAGGCTTTCCAAACTTAGCTAGGCTGGTCAGCAGATGATACAAATACAGTTTGTGACTGGTTGCATTATGCAAACCTTTCTAGC
This sequence comes from Bettongia penicillata ogilbyi, assembly GCA_023548195.1. Classification (NCBI taxonomy): domain Eukaryota; kingdom Metazoa; phylum Chordata; class Mammalia; order Diprotodontia; family Potoroidae; genus Bettongia; species Bettongia penicillata. The sequence continues at coordinate 674,893 of JAJHZJ010000007.1, read as the reverse complement.
CTGATAGGACTTTTCTGAGTTTGCCTTTTACTAATAATCTTTGAGAACCCTAAGTCATCATCAAATCATTATAAGGCATCAGGGTACAATTTCAGTGAAAGTTTTACATATATTAAGTATTTAAAATACATAAACATATGTACCAATCTTCACTTCTGTGTACATAAGCTGCTTATGTGAAAAAGATCTATAGATTTGTATGTCTGCATGTCAATATGTACATATGTTCATATATGTATGTAAATATATAGACATTCTATATATTTTAAATCAAGATGTCCATCAAATTGAAACAAAGCAGCACTTCTTAGTTCAGACTTGAATTATAACCGAACAGCCAGGGCTACAATAAAATCAGTAACATAAACAATGACAAGAGATAGCCTGCCCTGTTGTCTCTGTTGGACATGTCAGAGTACTTGCAACTAAAAATATTTGAGAAATCTGTTATTTTCCATCTGTTATATTTCTCAAGGATAACTGAAAGTACATGTGAAAGTTCTTTGTAAGTTCAATTATGTCATATCAAGTCATTTATGAGCCAAAAGTTCATTGAGAGGTTATTTCCTAAAAAAGAGGGAGGGAGAGAGAGAGAGAGAGAGAGAGAGAGAGAGAGAGAGAGAGAGAGAGAGAGAGAGAGAGAGAGAGAGAGAGAGAGAGAGAGAGAGAGAGAGAGAGAGAGAGAGAGACATTAAGACTATTTTATAGTCTTTTTAAAAGCTTAATTAAAGTGTTTTTATCAATTGTTTTAAACTTTCTCATGCAATGCTTAACAGCAATAATATAAATGATCAAATCCCTTGTAAGCAAGACTTCTCATTTGTTGTGGCTTGGGAGAGTACAGAGAATGTTATATTTTTTCACAATCTTATTACTTGGTTTAAATGACTTTTTTTTTGACAAAATGATAAAGCAATGACTAACAGACAAAATAAGGGAAAGACCTGGGAAACAACTACTAACTTAATAATGACACAATATTTTCCATGAAATTTAACTAAAAGAAGCCAAAACTTAGACTCAAAATAAAGAATGGCATGCTTAACTCTCAGCTTGTGTTGTGCACAAGGAAGCAGGCTGTGCCCAAAATAAAGGAGTCAGAAAAGCTAAATTTAGTTGGCAACAAAAATATTGAAAGACAAAGTTTAGTCAAATGTTTTCTATCACTGAAGCCAGAATAAATATTTTCTTTCAGGCTGGCACCACCAAAGTTTTACCCAAACAGTTCCACTCGCCATTTTCAAGGTACAGAACATCCCTTGGTGAAAATAGCTGCCATATTTTGAACAAACTTTTTCAGGCTTCATAGGATGGAAAACATTTTCTTAAAGGAATGATAACTTGGGCATAAGAATGCCTGGATCTGAATTCTGGCTCGGATGCCTAAAGCAAATTGACTTTATATAAATCCCTTACATCTTTCTTAGCCCCAATGTTCTCATCTGTAGAATGGAAACAATGGTTCCTTTGCTATAGGAATAGGAAATGTTGGAGGAATGTTATGAGACTCAGACATCATGAATGCCTATCAAACATTTTGTAAACTAAAGCGCTAAAGAAATGTAAGTCATGGGGCAGTTAGGTAACACAATGGATAGGGCACTGGCCCTAGACTCAGAAGGACCTAAGTTGAAATCGACACTCAGACATTTACTCGTAATGTTAGCCTGGGCAAGTCACTTAATCCCAAATGCCTCAAGAGAAAAAAAAAAGAAATATCAGTCATCTCTATTATAAAACACAAATGCCCCTTAGTTCAGCAGCCTGGAGTCAGGCTAACTCCACGGTTGGTGAGTAGTAACATGCATCATTACTTTGTAGTTTTTCCTTTTTCCCCCAGATCACTAATAAATAGGAAATATGATTACACTGCCAACAATTCCATAATATTTCCAGCTATTAATTCATTCAGGTTCTGTCTTTTTATTCGCTACCAAGGACATAACAGAGATCAATGGATGAAAACTAAAAAGTGGCCAGTTTACTGTTGATGTCAGTAATAGTTCCTAGTAATTCAACTGTCCAAAAATCAATGGGGTTACCTCAAGAGCAAGAGGATTCTCTCCTGGAGGGGCTGAATGACCCCTTGTAATAGCGGGGATTGTAATGAATTTGTGGGACTAGATGGCTTGCTGAAATCCTTTCTGAGTCCCTGATTTCATGAGTCTGTAGATGTTTGACTAGGTTCCTTCTCAAGAGCTGAGGAACTTCATTTATTCCTTTCTAACAAGTCTCTGACTTGTATAATAATGTCTGTGATAAAAGTTGTCAAGTTTCTAAATTGTGCTTGCAGAAAATGGACTTCAATCTGATAAACAACTAAAATTTTATCTGAATATACATATCCTAATTGAAATATCTTTCAGACTATTTCTATATCTATCTCCCCCAAACCCACACCAAACTTCTCCAGAACATATTTCCACATTTCTCTCCTTTAGCCATTATGATCACTGACCTGGAATTTCAGTAATAGTGACTTGAGAAAAGTCACATGTCACATCTGGCAAGAGGTAGAGTTGAGGATTTCCTATTTCATACACCAACTGTTCAGCCACAGTACCAAAAGATACAAGGCCTCCCGTATCAGGAGGCTTAGACAGAACAAACTGTCCATCAGGAGAGCATTCCACTATTGGAAATCCTATGTTGTGCCTAAGGAGTAAACAAAGAAAACCTTTTATAATTTATTTTAGAATTATTTTATAATTTATTTATTTTATAATTTAGAACATCTAGAGAGAAAAGCAGAAGAAAAAACATTTTTATGCAGAATAAAATGTCAGGGTGGCATGGTGGATAAAATTTTGGAGTTGGAATCAGAAAGACTTGGATTCAGATCCTACCATGGACACCTTAGCTACGCTAATTGCGGACACATCACTTAACTTCTCTATACTTCAGTTTACTCATCTGTAAAGTGGGGATAACAACACTGATAGAAACAATCTCTTCTAAGTTTGTTTTGAGTATGTATCCAAAAGGCTTTGCAAACTTAAAATATTATATACATGAATATTATTATTATCATACAATAAATAAAGATCAGTATTCATATTTTGGGGACCTGTGATTTCATTATTGTAGATATTCCCTCCACCAAGACAGATTGCAACTCCTCTAAACCTTATTAAATAGTATTCACAAGCATCTGTGTCCAAATTTCTGGTGATAAACCTCTCCAGAATGGTCTCTGAATAACAGTCAATACCAGGCTCTGAATAAGTCTTTTTTCAGCTTGGGAAGATTCTCAGAAGCTTGTGCTAAGCTTGGTCAGTTTCAGTGACCAGTAGGCACTGGAGATGGGCTACAGTGGAAGACACTATATAGTAGTAAATCACTATTCAATATACTCTATGACAGTGGCAGCCAAAAGCAGAAGACAGAGAGCTAGCCTCAGAGTCAGGAAGACCTGGGTTTAAGGCCTGCTCCTGTCTGACACATACTGGCTGTGTGACCTCTGGCAAGTGACTTATACCTCCAACAATTCCCTAAGGCTACACCCGAAGAATAGACGCCAACCTCCAATTCCAGCCCTTCTAAGTCATTTTCACATTTCATGTTTTGCCATGTTTAATTATGTTGTTACTTCCTGAGTACCCTGAAACACTGAAAATAGTATGCATGTTCCTGAGACCCAAGGAGAAAAATCAAATCCCAAAGGGTAAGGTTGATGGTTATCCAAAATGTGCCTCCATAGAATTCCACTGAGAGGGAAGAGGGTTAAATGTGAAGGAATCTAGTTCTTCCTTAAGTAAGAGTGAAGGGAAATCCTGGCCTGGGTTCAAATATTTAAAATCAGGGATGACAAAGTAGATGCTTGCAGGCCCCAAGGAAAATCAGAAAAGTCATGAAGATGGAGGTCCTGCCTTTGAACACCAAGCAGTCTAGGAAAGATTGGTTTCCAGTGCCCTTTTTAAACTTTCTACTCTAAACATCCTCCCCTCCCTTAATCTGTATGTAAACTCAGAATTTGGGGGATAGCTTTGTGTTTGTATAGGAGTAATGTAAAGCCAGGGGGAAAGAGAGGCATTTAGAGGCATATGAGTGCAAATGAACCTCCCAGGTTGGTTCATCTAAAGATACATTCTAAAACTAGCCTAAGAACATCACTGCTGGCTGATTTTTGTTGTATACGGAATAATCTACTGTTTACTAATCATGTTACATACATGTGGAGTCCTGGAGTTTATTTTGCTTTCAAAACAAATCCTTGGTTGCTATAGCAATACTAACCAAGAATTTGCTAATAGCATATGTGTAACAGTAATTTAAATGGGAAATGAAATTTAAATGGGAAAATCTTTCCCATTCATTAATAGGCCCATGTGAGGTCTGCCTGGGTCACATGGAAGTCTGAGTGGTATGAATGAGCCTGTGGTGGGAGGAGTTTGCTGAACCGGTAGAATGGGAAGGGAAGGAGCAGGAAGAGGTGGTGCTAGAACAGAGCTGAGAAGAAGTTGGTCAGACTAGTCAGAACTGGGAAAGAGTAGATAGCAACTGTCACGCGTAGAAGAGCTTTCTGTGATTTTGTTTAAGGGAGCTGGTTTGTGGGAAGCCTGGCAGGGGGAAGGCGTGGGGCTGGTGGTGCCCTCTTCTTTGTTATTGTTTATAGATTTCTTTGTTGCTGTGATGGATTTGGCTTTCTGGTGTTTGAAGAAATGTTTTGGTTCTGTCTTCCATGCGGAGAGTCTTGTATTTCATGATTAATAATTACACTGGCATAGGCATATTCCTGGTTGCCGTAGGTGCTGTGAATATTGCGTTGGCACTACAATATGCGATAGTTTTGTTTGTTTTTTACTTTTGCAATAATATCTCTACTGCCCCTTTAACTTAATGCTTCAATTTAATTTTGTTAATTAATTTCAATTAAATTTGTTAATAATGTTTCAATTTCAATTTAATCTTATGCAATTAAAACATTTATCTTCCCACTAGTTTTCTTATGGTTTATTCCCATTTGCATACCTAAAATCTCACAACCTTGGCCTTCTGGCTATTGCTAACACACCATACTCTGTCTCCTGACTGTATCTTATCACTGGCTGTCCTCGGTCCCTCCTCACTCCCCTCTTCAAGACTCAGCTCCAATCCCACCTTCTATAATGGACCTTTCTTAACCCTCATCCCCCCACCTAGCACCTTCTCCCTGAGGTTACCTTCAGTTTAAACTGTATGTATCTGTTATTTCCTCCATTAGAATGTGAGCTCTTTCAGGGTTTAGGGACTGTTTTCACCTTTCTTTGAATCCCAATATTTTGTGCCACATAGTAAACACTTAATAAATGTTCTTGACTATCTATCATTTGCAAAGCACAGTGTCAGGAGTGGAGAACCCTACAGACATATTACCAAATAATTTACAATCTAATGGCAGAAGGGGAATGCAATACATCACCAATTCAATATAAGACAAGAGAAAGGGTAACAACTGCAAAAGACAGGCCAGGGAAAGTGAGCCCTAGAAGAAATTTGAGTGAGTGGAGATCATATTCATCTGGGAGTTGGAGACACTGAGACTTGCTTTTGCAGAGTCCTATATAGAGGGCCCGTGATAGAGATAGCTTGGGTGATTCAGTCCAGGGATACAGGATATCAGTAAGTAGTATGATTATGAAGTTAATGCCTTCTTGGGCAATGTTAGGAAGGGTATGACTTCCAGGAATAGGGAATGGCTAATGCATTTAGCTTTATCTGACTACATTCAACTTTATCTAACCTCTAACCCATTTCTAGGCACAATGGTTTGAAGAAGGATGTTGATAATTCAGAGTTTACAGAAGAAAATCATGAAGAGCCTTGAGTTCATGACAAATGAAGAATCATTTGCTGGAATTGATTATCTTTAGCCTTTAGAAAAGAAGACTCAAGGAAAACATGACAGCTCTGTTTGAGTACCTGAAGGGCTATCATTTGGAAGAGATAGTAGGCTCATTTTGTATGGACCCAGAGGGCAAAACCAGGAGAAACGGGTAGAGGTTTCAAAGACAAATTTAGAGAAGACCTCAGGAAGAACTTCCTAACGATTATAGCTTCCCCAAAGGATTTCTTTGAGAGGTAGATACTCTGTCCTTGGGGATCTTTAAGCAGAGGCTGGAGAGCCACTTGTTGGGTACGTTACAGTGGAGATTCTTTCCTATATAGACTGGACTAACTGACTGTTGAGATCTCTTCCAACTCTCAGATTCTGTGAATCTGTCATAACATAACAGCTAAGAGTCAGGAGAGAGAAGGCCACAAATAGAGAAAGAAAGCAGGATGTGTCTTTTCAGGGAACACAAAGAGTGTATGAGGGAGACTAGTACGAGCTGAGGATGCTTTTACCAATAATCATGGGTATCTCCCAAAGAGCTGTTGTGATTTCCCCTCTTTTCTCCTCCTCTATGCTATCTCATCTGGTGATCTTATGAGCTTCCATAGATTAAATTATCAGTTCTATGAAGATGGTCCTCAGATCTGTCTTGTTGAGTCTTGAAGCATCTGAATTTTTATGACCCCATTTGGCGTTCTCTTGGTAAAGATACTGGAGTGGTTTGTCATTTTCTTCTCCAGTTCATTTTATAGATGAGAAAACTGAGGCAAACAGGGTCATGCAGCTAGTAAACAAGGCCAGACTTGAGCTCACAGAAGATGAGTCTTCCTGGCTTTGGTCCTGGCACTGTATCTACTGCACTCACAAGTCTTCTAGAATGGAGGAAGACTGAGCGGTAGGTAGAGGCCCACTTTTTGAGGGTCTCAAATGACAAAAGCAAGGCGTCTGAACTTTACCTAAACGGGGGGGTTTAAGTGTGAATGGCCCATTTTACGACATTGGAATCTTCTTAAAGCAATATCCTTGGGGTTTATGTTATGAGATGATATTGTGGTAGGTCACCTAGGTCACCTGTACTAGTAGGATCTTTCAACCTCTTTCAGAAATAAAGCCTCAAAGGTGAACCAGCTGTATACTAAATTCTTATAGCTGGTCTTACTAAGACTGAGCCTTCAGAATTTTTGTAATTATTTCTTAAAGAGAGCAGCTCTATATCTATTTTGTTAGACAATTAGACAACGTTAGACAATACCTACTTAACTGCAGTTAATTGTACAGACAGAGGAAACAAAGTATACCATTCATAAGAAATAAGATCAACGATACTATGAAAATTCTCCCATAACTAAGTTCTGAATTTTAGTAAATTAATCATATCATTTACTAAGTAAAATTTGCTCACAGGGCATACTGAAAGAGATGAATAGAATTCTGCAATAAATAACTCTGGCTGAATAGATGAAATAGCTGAATATTTTAGACCCATATAACCTAGTTTCTCCCCTGTGCTGTAACATCACATACATATATTAACAGAGGCCTACCAGTCTGGCACCATATGCCAATCGGTGTATATTCCCCCAGTACACTGAGCACCACATTCAATGAGGTGGCCTGCAAGACTGCAACACGAACAGAAAAAGTCTGTCATTAGTCATGATAAACAAAACTTCCCAATATATGCCTAAAGTAAAAAGGAACCAAAATGAAACTACATTTAAAAAAAATTAAAATGTGCTATATCTAAATAGTAGCTTTGGTTAGCTTATATAGATTATTCACTTTTTAAAGTCAGCTAATGTTCGAGTTTGAACATTGATTGAAGGAAGGCCAATTATACTAAACCAATTATACTAACTGAAGGCCAATAAGGCAGAAAGACCATTGGACCTGGAGTCAGGAGAAACTGAGGCTTGAAGCTCATCATCCCGTGTGACCATGGGAAAGCCCCTGAATCTAAGTTTTCTCATAAAGTGGGAATGTTCTACTTCCTCCAATTTATCAGGATCAAATGAAACAATATAAAGGTTTTTGTTATACATATGTGAATGTTACACATATGTTACAAATATGTAAATGATTATTTTCTAACACCTTTCCAACTGCAGATACTTAATAAATGTTTTTTGTTGAACAGAATTCAGATACAGTGACATAATCTGACATGCCATATTTATCATTTCCTACAGATATACTACAGACTCAATGCTTCTATAAATTACCCAGTGGTTGATGTTTATTTTTTTTTTAACAAATCCAGAGTAATGCCAAAAATGACACATTACTTTCCTAAAAACTGTAATTAGGATTGGTAGGGTTTTTTGTTTTGTTTTTTTGCTTTTTGGGTTTGGAGTTATGATTTTATCTCTGTGGGGAATTCACAGTGTTGAAACAAATCAGCAAGTTGTCTGAAATTCCCTGCTTTAGGACACTGAGAAGTGACTATGGTCACATAGATAACATATGTCAAAGGCATGACATGAAGCCCAATCTTTCTGGCTCCCAAGTCAGCCCACCATTCACTACCACAGGACAATCATCTGGACTTTTTGTGTTGCCTCTGTACTCTGATGACTCTGGAAGAGAGAGGCTTTGGGCAACTCTGCCTCACAATTATTGTGTGAGGCAAGACGTCACTCTGTCATGTTCCTGGTCCTCTTCAAACTAAGGATGAAGAACAACAGATTTCACTCTATGAATTCAGCCTTAGAAATTCAGAAGGGCTTCTAAAATGTCGTCTCAGGCAAGCCAACTTCTTTTTTTTACAAATGAAGGAAAAGGAGACCAGGAGAGTTTAATAACAAGACATCACCCAATGGCAGAGTCAGCAGCACTAGACTCCAACTCTCTTGACTACCAAGTTCATTGTTTTTCCACTGTTTTAGATTTTCTCATTACCATTATGCCTAATTAATTTTCTCAAGTACAAGAAAAACCGAGTAATTTAAAATACTTCATAGCAAATTTCATTTTAAAGTGTCTTTAATAAAAAAGAATCAGCATAGCCTACCAAATATTTTATATTTGAAAAGTTTCATGAAACTATGGTTTTTGTGATAAAAAAACTGGGAAAATAGTTAAGTTAAAAGATTTACCTTCCAGCAGCAAGTAAGTCAAAGTCATTTCTGTTCCAACCAAACTATAAGGGAAAAAAATTAATGTAAAAATATAAAAAATATTTTCAATTATATCAAGCCTTTCTGTAAACAGAATCACTACCTACATAGGTCATCACTAGGAAATTAAAATAACTCATTATGCAAATGAAGGTAAAATTAAAGATTTCTGAAGTGACCAAATCAGAGCTTTTCATAAATACTCATATAAAATACAGTGACCAAAACTGCTGATACTAGGACAAGTCAACCATTCTTTGGATAATTAATTCAAGTCAGCAACATCAGATGACTTGAAATATCACATCTCACCTCCTCCATGAACCTTTCGACCTCTTCCCCAATTACCAATAATGGCTCTTCCTCAGACTACTTTATATTGACTTAACCTCTGTACAGAGTATATTGCTACAGTAGAACACAAACTGTCTGAGGATTATTATGCAATTATGCAATTATATCATTTTTGACTTGTGTCTCTATAACCTTGGACAGAGCTTTGCAAAAAGTAAATACTTAATAAACATTCAATTTAATTTAACAAAATCACTTCTCAAGATCAAATTACCTACTAAAAAATGGGTTGCTGCTTGATGCGACAAAATAAAATGGAATCTTAAGGCAAGAATTTTTCCTGATCTTAAAATAAGTCATGACTTTTAAAAACAGCAAATGGAAGCATATGACTAACAAATCTTATCTTATTAATTAAGATACATCAGTATTTATATCATTCCATCTTTATTGTAGATTACAGTCAGCCTACACTGATTAGAACCTCCTTAGACACTAGGGTTCTCTAGCTGAAAGATCCATCATCCTGAAGTCAATCCTGCTGATGAGCCTCTTCAATAATTTGGACCAGATCTAGGACACTGGACCATTGCTGTGCCCATGCTTGAAGCCTATGACCATGGATAAGTCACTTAACCTGTCTGCTTAGTTTTCAACATCTGTATAATGGTAATAATAATAGCCCCTATCTTCTAGAGTTGTGAGAATCAAATGAAATAATGTATGTAAAGTGTTCTGGAAAACTTAACCTACTATCTACATATTAGCTATTATTAGCAGTGTTATTGTAATGAAGAAGGGGAAATGATTTTAAATGATCAACACTACTAGTAAATTGTTTAAAAGGTCTTTTTTAAAAAAGCAAGTGTTCTTAGCTAGACATTAACAATTGGAAAATAAGTTTTTAAAGAACAGACATGTTAGCTAGAAACTATAAAATAATATGAAAAGGAAATTCAGTTTTGTACATTTTAAAACTGCATGCATTCCTTAATACCTGCATCCACATATACCCTAAAGCTTTTTTAGTATCAAGAAAATAATTCACATGCACCAGGTTATGTGCTTATTTAAAAAAAGGGATACAAAACATTTAAATTATCAAAAAAACAAACAAATGAAACCAAACAAAACGAAAACTCTACATCCTGCCATGAGTTTCCTCTTGAAACTTGACTAATGTGAGAAATGTCAAATTCCAATGAAATATATTTAAAATAGGAATCCACAGAAAGCAGATCAACAGGGGGAAAACTCATGAATGTTTCAGTAATGCATCAAAAACTGTTAGCGCCACCCTGTGGTCAGCCTCCACTGGGGAAAAATCTACATAAAGATGGGGAAAAAGTTAACTCATTGGTCTTCCTCATACATATCTAAAAATTATTTCTCTATGCAAAAAGTTTACTTAAAAATAAAGGAGGCTTATACATTTTTAAATTAGTCAGTAATATTAAACAAATGGCAGAGACAATTTCAAAAATGCATTTTGTTATAAGAATTTCATTCAAGTTGGTCACAGAAGGTACACTTTTCTAATAAGTAACAGATATGTACCATGAAAAACTGCATATGAATAGGATCACATTTAACATGCACTCAAAGTTTACTGTTTTTATGCTTTCTTTAGTTTTCTCCTGAATTTGCTTGTGTAAATCCAAAAGTTCACAAGTCTGCTTAAAAACACAACTGCATCCATAGTTTGTGAAAGAAGTGACCTCAGTTGTTAGATTTTTAAATTCTTTCCTTAAGTGGGTAGATTACACTGAAACCTAAGAATTATAAATGATTAAAATAAAGGTGAACTGTATGAACTGAAGCAAAGGAAGGTAAGCAATATCAGGAGAACAACATATTCAATCTCTATTATAAATTGATAATGTAACAATGCAAATTAAAACAATATTGAAAGATAGCCAATTTCCAATTAATTATAATGACCAATCCTGGCCCCAGGGAAAGCTGATGAAAAAGTACCTCCATTGCTTTGGTAGTCATGAGAGAGACTACAGCCAGGGAGTATTGGTATAGTCCAATTTAGATGGCGCAATATCAAAGGCATAGGATATGGAGGCAGAGAGCCTGCATTCAAATTCTGACTATTACTTGCCCCTTGAGGAATCCCTTGCAAATCGCTTAACTATTTTTAGCCTCCATTTCCTCATCTATAAAATGAAGAGGTACCCTGTATGGGGTCAACGACCCACAGTTTACTAAAGGGGTTACTCTGGAAAGTTTAAGAAGTCCTGGACTAGATGACCTCTAAGGTCCTTAGCAGCTCTAAATTTCTGCTCCCATGAGTCTTTGGTCTCCAAAAGAATGCTAACATTTAACACCAACCAACACAGGAGTAGAAATAGGGACAACTGAAACCCACAACAGATTGATTCCATGAGGGGGACCCTGAAGTTGCTGAGAAAACTGGAAAAGAATTACATTAAAAGTGCCACTGAAGCATGAGAATTATTTAGGATCCCTCTTCCTAATGTAATTTACTTGGAGCTGGAAGCTGTCCTTATTCATCAAGAAAGTGAGGCAGATTACTGACCAGTCACTTACCATAGACACTAAGAGGTTATCTGATATGTGATACACTGCTGTATTAAACCCTAATCAAAGTTTTAATTGTACGGTCCTCAACCACTGCCTATATACAACTATTGAGATCCCTTAGAGAAAACTTCAATGCTCAAATACCCTTGCAATTATGGGACCATCCTTGGGATTAACTAGTCCCCTGAGATGAGATTACTTAAAAATTATTTACTGGGACTGGTTCATAATACTTTATGTTGGTAAATAGTTCTAACTTCATGGATTTAAAAGTAATTTGTCTGGGGTGGGGGGTATAGTGAAGACAGGAGAAATAAAAGCAGGGACTTGGTAAAGTTCCCCCCACAAGACTAGCCAAATACATTTTAAAATGACTATAAACAACTTCTGGAGCTGCAGAACCCACAGAATGACAAGAGTAAAGCAAATCTCTAGCCCAAAACATCCTGGAAGGTCATCTGGAAGCATCTCTCGCACTGGGCTGGGAACAGAGCACAGTCTAGTGTGAGCCACACCAGCATAGATGGGACCTAAGTTGCGGGGGACTGAATCACTGGCATGTGTGGTGGTTTCCAGACTTCATGATCCCAAAACATCGAGGACAAACTGGAAGGTCAGTGGAAAAATCCTGTCTGACCTGTGTAACAGAATAGAGTGGTCCAGCCATAGCCCCAGGGTGGTAGAGGGGATGGAGGAACCAGCAGCAACCCAGCCAGGACAGCGGTGGCCCAGGCAGCAGCAGCTGGGACAGTGGTAATGGCTATTTCAGGAGTTCTATGTGCATATGGGGGAATCAAGTTGCTGCCAGTACCCCCCCCACCTCCAATGGAAGCAGAGAACTACCCTGGCAAAGAGCTCAAAAGTTAACTAAATGGTTGGGAAAATGAGCAAAAAACAGAAAAAGCATCAGACTGTAGAATTATCCTTTGGAAGGAAGACCAAAATATGCAAACAGAAGAAGACAATGAAGTCAAAGCTCCTATATCCAAAGCCTCCAAGACAAATATGGATTGGTCTTAGGCCATGGAAGAACTCAAAAAAGATTTAGAAAATCAAGTAAGAGAAGTAGAGGGAAAATTGGGAAGAGAAATGAGAATGATGCAAGAAAATAAATGAAAAATGATTCAATTGCTTGCTAAAGGTAACCCAAAAAAGGCTGAACAAAATAACACCTTAAATAATAGACTAACTCAAACAGCAAAAGAAATCCAAAAAGCCAATGAGGAGAAGAATGTCTTAAAAAACATAACTGGCCAGATGGAAAAGGAGGTCCAAAAGCTCACTGAAGAAAACAATTCCTTAAACATTAGAATGGAGCAGATGGGAGTTAATGCCTTTATGAAAAATCAAGAAATTAAAAAAACAAACAAGAGAATGAAAAAATAGAACACCATGTAAAATATTTCATTAGAAAAACAACTGACCTGGAAAATAGATGCATGAGAGACAATTTTAAAATTATTGGACTACCTGAAAGCCATGATAAAAAAAGAGCCTAGATATCATTTTTCAAGAAATTATCAGGAAAAACTGCCCTTATATTCTAGAACCAGAGGGTAAAATAAATATTGAAAGATTCCACCGATGGCCTCCTGAAAGAAATCCCAAAAAGAAAACTTCTAGGAATATTGTAATCAAATTCCAGAGTTCCCAGGTCAGAGAGCAAATATTACAAGCAGCCAGAAAGAAATAATTGGAGTGTTGTAGAAACACAGTCAGGATAACACAAGATCTAGCAGCTTCTACATTAAGGGATCACAAGGTTGGGATATGAAATTCTAGAGGTCAAAGGAGCTAGGATAAAAACCAAGAATCACCTACCCAGCAAAACTGAGTACAATACTTCAGGGGAAAAAATGGTCATTCAATGAAATAGAGGACTTTCAAGCATTCTTGAGGAAAAGATAAGAACTGAATAGAAAATCTGACTTTCAAATACAAGAATCAAGAGAAGCATGAAAAGGTAAACAGGAAAGAGAAATCATAAGGTTCTTTCTAAAGCCGAATTGTTTGCATTCCTACTGGAAAGATAAATATTTGTAACTCTTGAGACTTTTCTCAATATTAGGGCAGTTGTAGGGATTAGATAGATAGGTAGGTAGGTAGGTAGATGGCACAAAGGTGAGTTGAACGTAAAGGGATGATATCTAAAAAATTAAAATTAAGGGGTGAGAGGAACATATTGGGAGGAGAAAGGGAGAAACAGACTGGGATAAATTTTCTCTCACATAAAAGAGGTGAGAAAAAGCTTTTTCAGTGGAGGGGAAGAGGGGAGAGGTGAGAGGGAAAGAATGAACCATACTCTCATCACATTTGGCTTAAGGAGGGAATAACATGCACACTCAATTCGGTACAGCAATCTATATTTTACTACAAGAAAGTAGAGGGAAGGGGATAAGTGGGGAGGAGTGAGAGAAGGGAGAGCAAATGGGAGGAGAGGAAAATTAGAAGTAAATACTTTTGAGGAACCAGGGTCAAAAGAGAAAATAGAATAAATGGAGGGCAGGATAGGATGGAGGGAAATGTAGTCTTTCAAAACATGACTTTTATGGAAGTGTTTTGCACTACACATGTGCACTACTACAGTGACTACACATGTATAACTTGTATTGAATTGCTTGCCTTCTCAATGGGGGTGGGTGGGGAGGGAGAAAGAGAGAGAAGTTGGAACTCAAAGTTTTAAAAATGAATGTTAAAAATTGTTTTTATATGCAACTGGGAAATAAGACATACAGGCAATGAGGTATAGAAATCTATCTTGTCCTATAAGACAATAGATGGGAAGGGGATAAGAGAAGGGAGGGAGGGATGTGATAGAAGAGAGGACAGATTGGGGGAGGGAATAGTCAGAATGCATACTATCTTGGGGTGGGGGAGGCTAGAGATGGGGAGAATATTTGGAACTCAAAATCTTGTGGAAGGGAATTATAAAAACTAAAAATACATTAATTAATTTTAAAAAGGCAATTTATCTGTAAATACTCCTATTCATTTTCTCTCTCCCTTAAGTCCCATCCCGGTTTTTCATTGTGGGGATAAACGTGGGCATGGTTTCTCAAAGTCTTTGTTAGTGGAACACAAGTTCTGGTAGGTCCCGCCAAGTTGGAAAGACTGAGTGTGGGTCTTGTGATGGATTATATGTCTCTCCTCTGAGGACTAGTCTTTCTGTATTCAGAAGCTAATGGCAAGGTTAAATATAAGATAATATGTGTTTTTAGTAACAGTAACTCATGAAGACAGTCTATGATGAGATAAAGGGGCTTAATCTCTGTGTCAGTGAAATGGGTACACACACCACTAAGATCACAGATCCCTCAGGTATATTATTTTCCTAAAATTCTTCTGAGATTTGCATGAGGTTATAAAAATGAGGGATTATTAATCTTGTTGTGTGTTATGGACCCCTTTGTCAGTCTACTAAAGTCTATGGATCCCTTTTCAGGATGTTTTAAAATGTATAAAATATATAGGATCATAAAGGAAATAGATTATATTGAAATAAAGATGAAACTTTTCCTACCCAAGTTCATGGACCCCCTGAAATCTATCAATGACTCCAGTGACTAAAAAATGACTAAAAAAAAAAGCTAAAAAAAACCCCAACAAAGTTCACTGTAACATCAGACACATAAGAGTGAGAAGCTCTTACCATGATGTTGGCAGACAAGTCACTTATTTTCCCTGAAACACTATTTTCTCATCAATAAAATGAGAACAATATTTGCAGTACTCACCACCAATGGGCTGTTGTTATGAATGTGCTCAACAAATCATATGTATTAGATCAGTTATTATTATTAACAATAATGGTAACTAGCATTTATATAATGCTTTAAGATTTACAAAGCACTTTATATATGTTATCCCATTTGATCCTCACAAAAACTCTGGGAGGTCAATGCTAACTGTTCTACAGATGAGGCAACTGAGGCAGCCAGAGGGTAAGTAACTTGCTTGTGGTTACACTGCTAAGTAAATGAATGGCATTGAAAAGAACTTCCTTCCTCATTTTTTACTTACCTACTTTAAAAAGTTCACCTTACCCAATTTATATTGATTTATTCACTACAGATTTTTGCTTTTAATATTTTAAGAAGCTTGACTATTTGAAAATTTAAGACAAGTTTTATCATATTTCAAAAGTCTTATCTGTTGCTAATAATTATGATCAATTTAACATTATCTCTATGTTACAACTTACTTCCTAAAAGTAAACAAACTTACAGAATGAATGAGAGGTCCCAGCACAATAGCACTGTCCACACATCGGCCTGTCAAAACAATGTCAGCACCCAAGTCAAGGGCTCGGCTTATTGGTCTTGCACTATGGGAAACAAAGGAAACTTGAGTCGATTATTTTCATCAAGAATGATTTTAAGTTTCTGTTTTTGAATGAACAAAACATCTCAGTATTTCATTTACCAACGCTCCACATGTTAAAAAATGTTTGTTGAATTTGTTTTGCTAAATTGAATTCTGTTCACTGACTCATCCATATTTTGCATCATTCAATCCATAAAATGATGTAAACAAAAAGATTTCCTGAATATCCTCCATTTTAAGTTGAGAAAACTCAGCATCTTCTCTAGAAGCAAATCTAAACAAACTTTCCACGTTTGTAGAATAAGGTATTCATTTTCCCCTTTTTTCTTTTTAGAGCTTTATTGATGACTTTTTAAATACCAGTTATTTCCCAGCATTCATCCCTACATACTTAACCTTCCCTTGTGAAAAAAGAGAAATAATTAAGCAAAAATAATAATCAAGAAGCATTTATTAAGCTCTTAGATGCTAGGCATTGTATTCCAAACTAGACCATTCCAGAGCTAAGTGCATCATGTCAACAAGCATACACTGAACATAAGACCATATATGGGGTACTTACCATTACAAAACTTATGGTCCCTCTGCTTTTAAGGAGTTTAGGAGTTAGGAAATATAGATAAAAAGAAAAAATGAAAGATAGCCTATGCTAAAGGATACCAAAAATGTGACAGATAATAAATGTTTACAAGGACTAAAATGAGGGCTTCATCACCAATGGCTAGTAGCTAAAGCAGCCCTCCCACCAGAGGTGGAGCTTATGTTGAATCTAGAAAGAAGAGGAAGACTAACATAAGAGAATAGAGTGGATGAACACCATTGATATTCCAGACAAAGGGAATAGGGTAAGCAAAACTTTCTGTGGTGGGAATGCAAATAGGATGTTTGAGAAACAAGAAGTAGATGACTTTAGTTAGAACTAAGGGAAGTTAGAGGGAAATGAAGGAGATTAGGACTGGATTGTGGAGGACTATGAATGATGATCTAAGAAGTGTGGACTAGGGGGGCAGAGCCAAGATGGTGGAGTAGAAAGACAGACCTGTAGAAACTCCCCATATAGCCCAAAAAATACCTGTAAAAAATATTACTCTAAACAAATTCTAGAGCAGCAGAAGCCACAAAAGAGCAGGGTGAAAGAGATTTCCAGCCCAAGGCAACCTGAAAGGTCAACAGGAAAGGTCTATTACACTGGGCATGGAGTGGAGCACAGCCCAGTGGGGGCCGCACGGCACACAGGGACACGACCCAGAACAGACCTTAAGGCACCACTGACAGCAGCAGTTCTAGATTGCTCAACCCACAAATGCCAAAGACAGCTTCAAAGGTCAGTGAGAAATTTCCTTCACCCAGGAGAAGGGAACATGGTCTGGACTGCCAGCAGCAGCCACAGCAGCAGAAGCTTCCATTTTTGGGACCCTCTGCCCAAAGCCCTTGGGGGTTTTCAGCTGAACTGAATCTCAGTCCTGAGCCCAGCCCTGAGGTGAAGAGGAGCACTGGCGTGGTGGAGCTGGAGGTGGTGATGAAGAGGAAATTCCACTATCAGATTCTGGGCAGAAAAGTTACTAGTTGCTCCCAGACCAGTGCGCAGGCAAGGAGAGAAGTAAATTCCTGTCCCTTGATTGTGCTACCTTGGAAGAACTGAGAACTTGCTGGTCCCCAGAGTATATCCCCTTCTTGACAAAGGACTCAAAAGTCAAGTAACTGGCTGATAAAATGCCCCAAAAAGGGAAAAAAGTAAGATTATAGAAGTTTACTTTCTTGGTGAACAGGCATTTTCTTCCATCCTTTCAGATGAGGAAGAACAACACATACCATCAGAGGAAGGCAAGTCTTCTGCATCCAAAAGCTCCAAAATAAATATGTGATGGTCTCAGGCCATGGAAGAGTTCAAAAAGGATTTTGAAAATCAAGTAAGAGAGGTGGAGGAAAAATTGGGAAGAGAAATGAAAGCAATGCAAGAAAATCATGAAAAATGAGTCAACAGCTTACTAAAGGAGATGCAAAAAATATGCTGATGAAATGAACACCTTTAAAAATAGACTAACTCAATTGGCAAAAGAGGTCCAAAAAGTCAATGAGGAGAAGAATGCTTTAAAAAGAAGAATTAGTCAAATGGAAAAGGAGGTTCGAAAGATCACTGAAGAAAATAGTTCTTTAAAAATTAGAATGGAATAGATGGAGGCTAATGACTTTATAAGAAACCAAGAAGTTAAAAAACCAAACCAAAAGAATGAAAAATAGAAGATAATGTGAAATATCTCACTGGAAAAACAACTGACTTAGAAAATAGATTCAGGAGAGACAACTTAAAAATTATGGGTCCACTTGAAACCATGATCAAAAAAAGAGCCTAGACATCATCTTTCATGCAATTATCAAAGAAAACTACCCTGATATTCTAGAACCAGAGGGCAAAATAAATATTGAAAGAATCCACTGATCAGCTCCTGAAAGAGACCTGAAAAGAGAAACTTCTAGGAATATTGTAGTCAAGTGCCAGAGTTCCCAGGTCAAGGAGAAAATATTGCAAGCAGCTAGAAAGAAACAATTTGAGTATTGTGGAAATACAATCAGGATAACACAAGATCTGGCAGCTGCTACATTAAGAGATCACAAGGCTTGGAATATGATATTCCAGAAGTCAAAGGAACTAGGACTAAAACCAAGAATCACCTACCCAGCAAAACTGAGTATAATGCAGGGGAAAAATGGTCTTTCAATGAAACAGAGGACTTTCAAGCATTCTTGAGAAAAAGATAAGAACTGGATAGAAAATTTGACTTTCAAACACAAGAATCAAGAGAAGCATGAAAAGGTAAACAGGAAAGAGAAATCATAAGGGACTTTCTAAACTTGATCTGTTCACATTCCTACATGGGAAGATAATATTTGTAACTCTTGGAACTTTTCTCAGCATTTGGGTAGTTGGGGGGATTATACACACACACACACACACACACACACACATATAAATAAATAAATATATATATACATATATATATATATATATATACATATATATATATATATATATATATATATATATATATATATATATATATATATATATATACAGAGCACAGGGTGAAATGAATAAGAAGGGATGATATCTAAAATATAAAATTGAGGGGGTGAGAGAGGAACATATTGGGAGGAGAAAGGGAGAAATGGAATGTGGTAAATTATCTCTCATAAAAGAGACAAGCAAAAGCTTTTTCAGTGGAGGAGAAAGGGGAGAAGGTGAGAGGGAAAAAAGTGAAATTTACTCTCTTCACATTTGGCTTAAGGAGGGAATAACATGCTTGCTCAATTTGGTATGAAAATCTATCTTACACTATAGGAAAGTAGGGGAGAAGGGGACAAGTGGGGTGGGGGGTTGATAGAAGGGAAGGCAAATAGGAGGAAGGAGTAATTAGAAGTATATACTTTTGGGGAGGGACAAGGTCAAAAGAGAGAATAGAATAAATGAGGGGCAGAATAGGATGGAGGGAAATATAATTAGTTTTACACAACATGACTATTAAGGAAGTATTTTGTGAAACTACACATATATTACCTATATTGAATTGCTTGCCTTCTCAGTGGGGATGGATGGGGAGGGAGGGAGAGAAGTTAAAACTCAAAGTTTTAGGAGCAAATGTTGAGAATTGTTTTCACAAACAACTGGGAAATAAGAAATACAGGTAATGGAATATAGAAATCTATCTTTCCCTACAAGAAAAGAGAGGAGATGGGAATAAGGGAAAGGAGGAATGTGATAGAAGGGATGGCATATTGAGGGAAGGGGTAATCAGAATGCAAGGTGTTATGGCGTAGGGGGAGGTGAGAGATGGGGAGAAAATCTGGAACTCAAAATTTTGTGGATATGAATGTCGCAAACTAAAAATAAATATTAATTTTTTTTTAAATTAAAAATGAAGTGTGGACTAGATCATATAGAGTGGAGGTTTTTAAATTTTTGTGTGTCACAGAACCCCTCTGCCAAGTCTGATGAAGCCTTATGGACACCTTTGAAGAATAAGGTTTTAAAATATTTAAAATGAAATACATAAGATTGCAAAGGAAACCAAGTGTTTTGAAATAGTTACCATTTATTTTAAAAAAGTTAATGGGCCCCACCAAAAATTGGAATTGAGGGGATGTCCATCAATTGGGAAAATCATTGAACAAGTTGTTGTACATGATTTTACTGGAATATTATTTTGCTATAATAAATGATGAGCAGGATAATTTCAGAAAACCTACAAAGATTTACAACTGATGCAAAGTAAAATGTGAGACTACTGTACACAGTAACTACAATATTGTGTATGTTGCTGAATTGTAAATGACTTAGCTATTCTCAGCAATACAATGATCCAAGGCAATTCCAGAGGGCTCATGATGAAAAGTTCTATCCATCCCAAGAGAAAGAACTGATGGAGTCTGGATGCAGATCAAAGCATGCTATTTTTTCCACTTTCCTATTTTTTCCTTTCTTTTTTTAATTTGAATTTTCCCCTACAAAATGACAAATATGCAAAAATGTTTTACATGATTACACATGTATAACATATCACAATGCTTACTGCCTCAAAGGAAAAGGAGAAGCAAGCAAGATAGAATTTGGAACTGAAAATGAAAAAAAGAAAGTTAAGTTGTATTTACATGTAATTGGGGGAAAATAAAATATTATTTAAAAAATAAAGTTAATGGGCCCCAGACAAAGAAACTGCTATAGATTATGGTGTCCCACTGCCTTTCTCTGAGCAAGAAGGATACACAAAAGTCATACTCTGATTCTTACTATGGCATGGAAGGCTATTTCAGTAAGCTCTGATAGCTTAAGGAATACGGTCATTTAGATTAGAGGCTTTTAAATTTTTGGAAAGTTATTTCTTCCTCCCTTAAATTTCTTGTGACTCTTTCCTGGATTTCTCCTTCGTGCTTATCACACTTTTCCTTTTATCATTTTTGTATAAGGTCTCCTCCAAGTAAATTATAAGCCTCTTGAGAATAGGGTCTTTCTTTGTCATAACTTTCAATATATCCCCCTGTATCTTTCATAGTACCGCTCATAATTCAATGAGGATTTATTAAGCATTGTACTAAGAGCTGGGGATACACAGAGAAAAACAAATAGCGCATGCTCTGGAGGAGCTTGCATTCATTCTATCAAGGGAAAATAATGCATACAACATATGAAAACCTAAAATAATTACAAAGCAACTTGTAGGGAGAGGCACTAATAACTTGGGGAATCAGTCTTGTGTAGATGGCAACTTACAATTAGATCTTAAAGGAAGCTACAGATTCCAAGAGGTAGAAGTGAGAAGGGACACAGTATAGTCTATGAGGAGATGATTAAGTGCTCATCAAATGCTTGTTAAATTTAAATCATAATAAAAGTGGTATAATGGAATGAGAGAGAAAAAAACTCCCAGATGACTCCAAGGTAGATTGATGGAAGGTACCATGGATAAAAAGAGTTTGGAAGAGCAACTAGATATGAAAAAATGATGAGTTCATTTCTAGATATGTTAAGTTGAAATTATGACAACCATTTAGAGGTAAGACCCAATGAAGAGATGGAGAGATCAAAGCCAGAAGTACAGATATAGAAGTCAAACATGGAGAGATGATCATTGAAGTTATGAGAATGCAGGACTTATCTAAGAGATGAAGTATATAAGATGAGCAGGAGGTTAAGAATTAAGGCTAGTGCAGGTATCTCTTCTACTTGTATGTCCTCTTCCTCTTAAAACAAAACCAAACCTGTGAAGGCAAAGCTTCACTTTGTTTGCAGTCCACTGACTGCCAAAGGAAGAAATACAAAAAGTAAAAAAACCAAACTCACCCAAGATATACATTCATACTCTGCATAGTATCTGGAAATGGCTTTCCATTCTCAATATCTGTAATCCCTGATCCTTTTAGGTTATCTTTCTGTTAAGAAATTCAAATATATGAACATTTCACAAAATCTATTTACAAAGGGATTAATGACAATCAAACTCCATAAAAAGATGACTTGGTTATTAGCACACATTATATTGCAATAGTGATAGAAATTACAAGATGTAGGCAGAAACCATTTCAATTTTTTCTGTCATGTTATCAAGTTCACTATAATACATTTATTGGGGTATTCTGGTCAAGAATATGTTTTTCATTTCCTTTGTTGATATGGAAACAATAAATTCCCATATAACCAATTTTTAAGATCATAAATCTGAAAGAACCTCAGAGTTTCCCTAGATAAGTCTCTCATTTTACAGATAAAGAAAATGAGTCAGCTTAAGTGACATAGTCAAAGTTGTATAGGTAGCAAGTATCAAAGGTGAGATTTGAACCCTGGTCCTTGAAACCCAGAACTCATATTCTTTCCCCTGAACCAAGCTTTCTCTTATCTATAAGGCTTTATTCATTTAGTAGTGAATCCAATCTAACATTAGGAAGGTATTTTAGTAAAGTTTTTTTTTAGGGTCCAGTCTCGTGATTTTCTTGGCTCAGGGAAATTCTGATGCATATACTCCTTTCCAAGACATAGCTCAACAATCTATAGCTTAGTTTTAGAGTTATCTGAAGCACCAAGAATTAAATGAAATGTCCACGACAACACAGTTAATATGCCTCTGAGGAAAAACTGGGACTCAGCTCTTCCTAGGTCAACTCACTGTCCACCAAAAGAATCTAGTGGAGAGGAGAAAGCATTGGGATTAGGGTTGGGAAGACCTAGGTTTGATTCCTACTTCATCTACTTAGGAAATATATGGTCCTGGGAAAGTCATATATCCTCTCTAAATCTCTTTTACCTTATCTATAAAGTGAACATAATAGCTGTTACCTCATTGGGTTGTTGTGAGCATCCAAATGAAATAATGTATGCACAACAACTTGTAAACTTTAAAGCACTATATAAACATAGGCTGTTTTTAATTATCGCTACACACCAACACCTAGTCTATGACTGTTAATTAATATGGTTTAATAAGAATAATACAAGTGTGCCATTGCTGTTCAGTCGTGTCTGATGCTTCATGACCCCATTTGGTGCTTTCTTGGCACAGAAACCACTAGAGTGGTTTGCCATTTCCTTCTCCAACTCATTTTGCAGATGAAGAATTAAGGCAAACATAGTTAAGTGACTTATCTAGGGTCACACAGCTAGTAAAGTGTCTGTAACCAGATTTGAATTCAGGAAGATGAGTCTTCCTGATTGCATGCCCAGTGTTCTATCTACTGTACCACCTACCTGCCTCTGTTCGCAGTTACATAGCACCTTATGGCTCCTAAAGCACTTTCCTTGTGAGGTAGATAGTATCAATCAATCTGATATCAATCAGTTAAGAAGCACCTACCATACACCAGGCACGGTGCTGCACGCTGGGAATGTGGCACAATAGAAAGAGTGATTGATTTAGTCTCTATACATATGGTAATGAGAGAAGGGAAGAAGACAGCAGATCTGAGGAAACTCATAAAGACTTCATATAGCAAGTGGTGTTTTAAGTTGAGTTTTGAAAGAAACTAAGATTTCTTTTCTTCTCTTATTGCTAAAGCTAACATTTATAGTACAAAACTGAACAGTGGTGATGATAATGGACATCCTTGTTTCTTACTGGATCTTATTAGAAATGCAATGAGCTTATCCCTACTACATATAATGCTTGCTGATGGTTTTAGGTAGATGCTACTTATCATTTTAAGGAAGATTCCATTTAAGAATGAGTGTTGTGTTTTGTCAAAAGTTGTTTCTACATCTATTAAAATACTCATATGATTTCTGTTAGTTTTGTTGATGTGGTCAATTATGCTGAGAGTTTTCCTAATATTGAGCCATCCCTGAATTCCTAGTATAAATCCTACATGATCATAGTGTATTATCCTTGTGATAAGTGGTAATCACTTTGCTAATATTTTATTTAAAATTTTTGCATTTATGTTCATCAGGGAAATTGGTCTATATTTTTCTTTCTCTGTTTTGGATCTTCCTGGTTTAGATATCAGTATCACATTTGTATCATAAAAAGAATTTGGTAGGACTGCTTTGCCTATTTTCCCAAATAGTTTATATACTACTGGAGTTAATTGTTCTTTAAATGTTTGATAGAATTTACTTGTAAATCCATCTGGCCCTGGGGATTTTTTTCTTAGGGAGTTCATTGATGGCTTGTTCAATTTATTTTTCTGAAATACGGTTAAGTATTTTATTTCCTCTTCTGTTAACTGGGCAATTTACATTTTTGCAAATATTCACCCATTTCACTAAGATCATCAAATTTATTGACATACAGTTGGACAAAATAGCTTCTAATTATTGCTTTAATTTCTTTATCACTGGTGGTGAATTCACCCTTTTCATTTTTGATACTGGTAAGAAACTAAAATTTCTAATAACAATAACTGGCATTTAAAGACAGCTCCAGTATTTTGAGAAGTACTTTACATATGCTGTCTCATCAGATCTTCACAGCAATCCTGGAACGTAGGTGTTGTTATTATCCTCATTTCAAAGATGAGGAAACTGAGGCTGACAGAGGTTAAGTGACTTGCCCAAGATCACACAGGTAGTAAATGGCAGAGCCGGAATTTGAACCGCTATTCCTGGGATCTCAATTCAGAATTTGTTTGAAGTCAGGTCTTCTAACTGGAAGTTCAGTAACTGCACTGTCTATCCATTATGCTACTTTGCCAGGTAAAGGGGAGAACATTCTAGGCAGAGGAGACAGCTGCTGCAAAGGCATGGTGAGGAACAAGGGCGCACTGTGCTGCAGGAGAAGCAGTAAAAAAGTCCTGTTTGTCTGGACTAAAATATTATCTCTATTTTCGACATAGGGAAAATGAGTGTTAGAAAGGTTAAGTATGCCCATGATCACACAGCTAGTAATTGCTGGAGGTTACAATGTACACTCAAGGTTCTCCCAGGTTCAGTGGTCTTCCCACTACATTGCACTGTCTCCAGATAGTAAGTTGGAGACTTTCTCCCCCTTAATCTGTTCTTTGGAAGTTGTTGATTTAGGGGTTTGTTTTTGCCTAAGAGAAAACAAATGAGCTATAGAAGCACTGCTGGCTCATCTTCACATATAATCAATGCCAAAGTCCAATTCCATTGGAAACAATCAAAAAAAGGATCTGAGAAAGATATCAAAGAGCACAATGTTTAGGGCATAAAGTATGAAGTTTCTTCAGAAGGTCTAAAAAAGTCATCATTTTATCTCTGTAAATGATGCTTAAAGTTCTAGCTGAGAAAAGAATTAACCTATTTTTGAATCTCTGTTTTGAGTTCAACAAGTCAAATAAATAAAAAAAATTAAAACTGTGTTTGCATTTTGCAAGTTTGAAATTCCACAGATCTTGAATTTCATTCCCGGAAACTAAGCTCAGTGCACACGATGAAAACATTTCCTCGTTAAAGTAAATAAGCAGAACTTGTGCAAATATTGGGCTTTTCAACTAAAGTATAAAAAAAGAGGCAAATTCATGAATTTATTTTCCTCTTGGAATACAAAGAATCACTGGAACTGAAAATGATAACAGGCTTAACAAGACAAACAATTGAGAGATATGTTGTGGCCCTTTTGTTGAGTCACAAAAATACAGATTTGGCTCCATATTCAAGGAAGAACTGGGAGAGAATCAAATCTTTTTAAACATTTTTCCTCTGAATGAAGAAAATTGAGAATTTGAGGTAGGTAGGTGGTACAGTGGATGTAGCTCCAGAAATAGGAAGACATGGTTCAAATTTGAGCTCAAAGACGACGTAGTGGGCAAGTCACTCAGATCTCTGCTTATCTCTATTTCCTCATCTGTAAAATGAGTTATAATAGTACCTACCTCCCAGAGTTGGTGTGACAATCCAATGAGATAATATAAATAAAGTGTTCTGCAAACCTTGCCATATTAATTCCCTGTTAATGATGATGATGATAAAGAATGCCTTCCTCAGGAAAGGAAAAAATTGCTGGATCACATGCAGCATTCTGTTACAATATATCCAAATCTTCACTTGTTGAATAAGGGTAATATTGTTAAAATATTTTTTATCTAGCAGTGGGTATAAATGCATAGTTAATATATCTAGCTCAGGTGACTTAATTCCAGATTTTCTAATTCTCAGATCAATAATACTCTAATTGTGTGATCATAGACAAGTTACATGCTTTTTGAGGCTCAGTTTCTCATTTGTCAAATAGATTTTAACATTTGCACTATTGCCTCAAAAATTTATTAAAAAAAACACTTGTAGACCTTAAAAGACTACATAAATATGAGTTACTGTTATTGTAGTAGTAGTAGTAGTAGTAGTAGTAGTAGTAGTAGTAGTAGTAGTAGTAGTAGTAGTGGTGGTGGTGGTAGTAGTAGTGGTGGTGGTGGTGGTGGTGGTGGTAGTGGTAGTAGAAGTGGTAGTAGTAGTGATGGTGGTGGTGGTAGTAGTAATAGTAGTGGTGGTAGTAGTAGTAGTAGTGGTAGTAGTAATAGTAGTAGTAGTAGTAGTAGTATAACAGTAACTCACATTTATAAAATCTCTCAAGGTTTGTGTTTTTTAATAAGCTTTTGAGGCAATAGGATAACTTAATAGAAAAGTAATTGAATAAAAAAAAGTTTAGCAACTTTTTGGATTTCAGTCTTCAGAATATTTTTAAACACCAATAATTGCACTCAAGGAACACACATTTAGAATTAGAAATAACTTAGAAGCCATGTAATGTATATTATAGATTTTATAGATAAGGAAATAAAATCTCAGAGAGATACATAGGATCATAGATTGAGAGCTTGAAGGGATCTTAGAGGCCACAGAGACCAACCTTCATTTTACAAATGAAGAGATCGAGACACAGAGATGTTATATGACTTATCCAGGGTCAAACAGATAGCAAGGCCCAAAAGAACATAAATTTTGATCGCTGAAACTTAGCAAGATGTCTTGGGATTTATGAGCTAGACTTTTTTTTTTTATAGACCATGCCTAAATCCAAATCTCTCTGGCTCTCACTTATTGGCCAACAATGGGTCCAGTTCAAGCCTCACTTGATCATTTTGATGATTCTGATGGCTTGGTGTCAGTATAAATAGAAATTGTTTCTGTTTTGGCCAGAAATCTTGAGGGTCTTCCCCTCCCAGATTGTTTTTTTTTTTTTTACTAGGTAAAAGAGGCCATTTTTTGCCTCATTTTTAACCTAACCTGACCTCAGACAACCTGAGAGCAGGGAAAAATCTTAAAAAGGCCAAGGCCTCCCACTGCATGGAGGCCCTCTCCAGTTGTCCTGATCTATATCTTGTCACTGGACCCAAATGGCGCCAGAGGGGAGAGAGTGAGGAGGCTGTACCTCACTTAAATCCAAGTCATGACATCACCCATGTGATGTCATTGTTCTTTCTTGAGAATGAAGAACAAATATCAGGAGCCTGATAGAGGAATATGAATCCAGGTCCTCCAAACCTCAAGTCCAGACCAATGACATGCCCAAGATCACACGGTAGTAAATGGCAGAGCCTCAGTCCTCTGAGTCTAAATCCAGAATCTGTTCCCACTGCATTACTCTGCCTCCAGTATAAACCAAAATAAATCGAACTTCTTTGCACCATAACTCCCACCTGTTTCTTGTGGTATATGTACAGTTCACAGATTCACCTACCTTGCCCATTATGTCATCCCCAGTGACAACTGCTATTTTCAAATCCACGTTAGCTTCCTTTGCCACCCTGTGAAGAGCCTTAGCACAAGCAAGGGGATTGGTGCCCCCAGCATTACTAATAACACGAATGCCTGCAAAAGAAGACCAAGAATTCCTTTATTTAGCTGTTATTATGTGGTGGCTGATGAGTTTTCTGCCCAACATAATTTTTGCTTCATTGTCTACCAGTGGCTTCATATGTCTATGCCAGTTTATCAGCTTCTTGTGGCCTGGGAGAGTTTACACGTTATTCAGAGACCATAGTGACTGCCTCAGTGCAGGCACATGTAAGGACTTTAATAATTATTTCTTAATTAATGACTAAAAGATACTTCAAGGAAAGGTAAAGAAAAGCCAGTTTCTGCAATAGGAAAATTATTAACCACAAAAAGGAGAAAAAGTAAAAAAAACAAACCATAACCAGTAGGCTAACATAAAAATAACATTTAGAAACTCTGTCAGTACCTTTTCAAAATTCTAATTTCCTGAGAAAATTTTTTTTTTAAAAAATTTTTCTTCCCCTCGTGACTGTTTTTTAAAGGCATGGAATAGTTCCTCCTAGTGGTGAAAAGTGATATTGGAAAAAAAAACGATGTAAGGACTCTGTAATGCATTCAGATAATCACGAAATCTCGTTTGGAAAGGTCTTAGAAGTCATCAGTTCCTAGTTGAACCTACATAGCAGCTCTCTCTCCAACAATCCACTGAAGAGGCAATGCAAACTTTTCATGAATTTCTATGTTGATGTGGAGTCCAATATTTTCCAAGGCAACCTACTCCACTTTTGGCCAGTTTGACTTGTTAGGAACCTTTTTGTCAAGGCAAAATGTGCGTCTTATACACTTTCATAGAATGACAGAATTACAGGATTAAAAAGAGTCTCTCAGCAGCCTTAAAGCCCAACCACTGTAATCTTTGAAGAATTCTCTCTACAACAATATCTAACATTTGTGACCTCTAGCCTTTGATTGAAATTTTCCAGTAAGGACGAGCTTCTACCTATTTTTTTTTTCTGACATCAAGTTGAAATTTGTAGCTTTGCATCTTTACCCACATTATATAGGGGCTTCACCCATAAACCCTGGGTGAGTAGGTTCCTACTTACTTTCTGGGTCAGTTCATTCACTATAACTTGTTCTTAGGTCTGGGTTCCCAGAGATAGATCACCACCTCACAATTACAATACAATTGTTTCAGGGTGCTGGGGGTGACCTTGTTGAAGGGAAATACAGTTTTCTTACTCATTATTTTAGCTTTAAGGCCTACAACAAAGTTTTTCTATTCATACAAATCCATTTACAACTATGACACAGATGTTATGTGGTCAGCTGGGTCATAGGGGAAGTGGAAGAGAGAAAGGTAGGAAGGGGCCATGTTATGAATATCCAAATTAAGTACAAAGGAATCTATTTCTGCAGCCAGAGAAAGAATTGATAAATAGAAGTATGAATAGAATAAATTTACATATGTAATTATTTGTGTCTAATGGTACCATCTCTAGGGTGGGAAGAAGGAAGAAAAAGAGGAAAAAAAGAAATTTACATGATAACTTTATTATGTATGTAAAAGGAATAACAAATCATGCACAATAGATTTGGGGTTTCATGTGCAATCATCTTTTTTCTATTTTACTATCTTATGGAAATGCTTGTGTTATTTCACAAATTAAAAAATAAAATAAATAAAAAATTATTAACCAATAATAAAAACAGATAAACTAAGATTTTGCATTTAATCCTGGAGGTGAAAGGAAGGCACTAGTATTTCTTGGTGTGTGTGTGTGTGTGTGTGTGTGTGTGTGTGTGTGTGTGTGTGTGTAAGAGAGAGAGAGAGAGAGAGGCAGAGAGAGACAGAGACAGAGAGACAAAGAGAGACAGGGAGATGGTGATTTAGGAAGATTTGACAGCTGAGTGGAGGATGGACTGAAGTTGGGAGACACTTGAGGCAGGTAAGCCAACCACCACTTAAATCCAAATCTCCCTGGTTCTCATTGATTGGCCAACAATGGCTCCATTTCAAGCCTCACTTGATCATTTTAATGATTCTGATGGCTCAGTGTCAGTGTAAATAGAAATTGTTTCTGTTTTCTGCAATAGTCTAGGCATGAGGTGATGAGGGTCTGTACCAGAGTGGTGCCAGTGTGAGTGGAGATATGGTATGTATATGAGAGACGTTATGTAGATAAAACAAGACTTGGCAATAGACTAGATATGTAGGGTGACTGTAAGGAAGGAGTTGATGATGGCACATGGGTCTGTGAGCTTGAGTAATTGCGATGACATGGTGCACTCAAAAATAATAAGAGAGTTTGGAAGAGAAGATTTGGGGAGAGGAAAGATTTCAGTTTTAGAAATGTTGAGCTTAGATGTCTACTGGCCAAACAGCTCAAGGTATCCGATAGGCAGCTGTTGATACAAGACTAGATTTCAGGAAAGAGATGAGGGCTGATTAAATAGGTCATTGAATCATCTACATTGAGATGGTAATTGAACCCTAATGAGACCACCAAGTGAGATTAGGCAAAGGCTCAGATCTGGATAATTTTCAAGAACCTACTGATAAAAATTCCTTCCCAGAAACTAGCAGATTCCCCACGCCCAACACTCATATTGTCAGTTTCATAGCTTAAGGAGTTAAATGCTTTTATTTTTTCAGTCACTCAGCAAGCATTTATTAAGTGCTGGCACCGTGCTAAACTCAGAATATGAAGGCTGTCATAAACAAACTCTAAAGAACTTATATTCTCATAGGAGAAGAAAGCATGTAAATAATTAGGCACGCAGGAGTCACATACCGAGAACATAGAAGGCAATCTAAGAGGGGAAAGCGCTAATATCTGGGTGACCAGTAAAGTCCTCCAGTAGAAGGTAGAATTTGACTTGCACCTCGAAGCAAGTGAGGGGAACTATAAGGTAGGGAGGAGGGGACAGAATATTACTCCAAGCATGGGGAAAGCAAATACAAAGGCACAGAGACAGGAGATAGGGGGTCTGTCATGTTCAAGGAACTGAAAGTAGGCCAGTATAGTTAGATTTTAGCATGTATGGAGGGGAGTAAACTGTAAGAAGACTGGAAAGGTAAAAAGAAGTCAGCTTATTCATTCTTTACCAGTTAGGATTACTCTCCTCCCCATCTCGTCACCATGTTCTATCAGCCCTTGTGGGCCTCACGTCAGCCTTTAGCTGCACCTAGGGACTCATGGCCCAACACCTATTAATCATGACCAAGCAAAAAGAATAGCTAGACCAAGAAATTCTAGATTCAGAGAGGCAATGACTTAACTCCCCCACCTTGTAGGCTGAGAGGGCCTGGTACCAATATACAATGTGCATTACTGAGTAAACACTAAGTGCTAGAGAGGCATTCTGGAAGACAGTGTTATTTACCCAGTTCCATTGTGATGGTGACATGCTAGAATAGGAGAGGACATGGATTACATCCTTCTAACCTAAAAGAACACTGTCTTGGAAAAGAAACTAAATCAGTCTAGTTCTCCCCTTTTTAGTCTGCTCACCCCAACCTCCTCCATGCTGACTCTCCAGCCTCGGAATCCCTGCCATAAACTTCTTTTTCACGTTCTGTTGAATCTTTCGGACATAGTTATCCTCTGATTTCTGACTTCATCTAGTCATAGCATCCTGTTTACTCTCTTGGATCAAGACTCAGATCATGCTCTCTTCCCCTAGGGAGGTTTCCCCTCGTCACAGTGTCAGCCCTTTCCTCCCAAAAGACAGTAATTTCACAATTATAGGCATTTGGATACAACGCTGTGAGCTGGCAGACTTCTTGTATACCACACTATTTTTGCAAAATCTGAATATGTTTGCTACATATGTACTACTAACAATAACCCTTGAATATTAAGTGATGAAACTTACTTTCAGCTAAGGGTAAGATGGTAAAACCTTTAAAATATTTTATTCATATATTTTCTCATTTTTTGAAATATTATTATCACTTCCCAATGTTACTGCTAAGATACATCCATAAGCCTATCTAGTAGAACCCTCCTTTATAATAAGGACAGTGGAACCTTGAAATGAAAATGGAATTTCTTACAACAATACGCTACTTTGACAACAGAAAGTTTCCCAGGATGTTGTAATGATAACATCTACCCATCAACTATGAATACATTGTTATGTCAATCATTTTCTTAAAAGAGACAACTCAAGATAGAGAAGACTTAATCTCATGAAATTTATTTTTTTAAAATTTGAAGTATTTTTAAAATAAATAACTACACTGCTTACCTACTTAAGGAAAAAATTTATTTTTCACTCAATTGGAAAAAAGTTATGTGAGGCAGAGGTTTAAATAATTGTCTGTTTGCTTCCGTCCGCCATATGCTACTCTTATATGTGTGTAGGGAAAGCTGAGGGGATGTTACCTTAACCTGTAAGTTATCTCTAGTTCCTACCATGGCAGATGGGACATGAATTATACAAAAACCTCAAAGGAATTAAAAGCAATGATTCCTGTTCAGCCAGTCATCATCATCATCCTCACCACCATCATCAATATTTACCTAGAATCCAAGTTCCCTTAGAGACATTTCATAGTATTAAAAGGAAAAGAAACACTTTCATTAAGTATATTTACATGTCCATATATATATATATATATATATGGCTAATTTCCAAGTAATACTTGAAATGACATGCCACTTTAAAAAATGAATTTAAAATGCTTTACAAAATATGTACTTTTCAGATTACCTTTTTTGTGAATATCTTTAATATATGGAGCCATTGCAGTCTGCACAAAATCAGGAACATAACCCAAGTCCTAAAACATGAAAAAATAAATTACTTAATATAAGAATTGTCTGACATGAAGACTTATTATGTAAACAGAATGCAATAGACTGACCTCTTCAAGCTAATTTGTAGGGCTGCTTTAAACAGAAATAAAAGGCACTGTCAGAAATCAACTACTTACAAATTATCTATGTGAATCAACTTAAGTATCTTTTAGTGCTAATATATTTTCAGAAAATCAGTTCAGCTTGGAAGATGAAATCAACTGAAAAATAAGGATAATTGCCAAAACAAAAATTAAATATATTTTACTTTCTAATCTCTATTTGAATATTCAAGTCCAAAACTGCAACAAAAGTAAAAGCCCTATATCTGCTCCCATACCTAGGATTCTTGGCTAACTTTTAGCTAACAGTACAAAGGACTTGGGCCAGATAAATTCAGTCAATCGGTCAGCCAATGAACATTTATCAAGCAATTATTATGTGCTTCACACTGGGCTAAGTGCAGAGCATACAAAGAAAAGGAAAAATACTTTCTCTCCTCTAACAGAGCTCACATTCTGATGGAGAGAAGTTTATGCAAATGTCTATGTACATATAAGACATATACAGTGTAAAGGAAAGGTTATGTCATAAAGGAAGCATTGGTAGAAGGGGGATTAGAGAAGGGACTGGAAAAGGTCTCCCTCCTGCAGAAAGTAAGACTTGATCTGAGTTTTGAAGGAAGCTAGGGAAGATGGGAGTCTGAGGTAAGGAAGGAAAGCATTCCAAGCCTGGGACACAGCCAGCGCAGATGCTTGGAGCCGGAAGATGGAGTGTCCTGAGTGAAGAACACAAGTAGGCCAATGTATCTGGATTGTAAAGTGCATGGAGGTGAGTAAAGTGTAAGAAGCTGCAAACATAGCAATGTGTGAGGTTGTGAGGGGCTTTAAGTGCCAAATAGGATTTTGCATTTGATCCTAGTGCTAATAGGGAGCTCCTGAAGTTTATTGGGTGTATGTATATGGTGGGAGTGGAGGGGAGAAATGACATGCCCAGAAAAGTTACTTTAGGAAAATCAATTAAAAGGCTACTACTGTGCTAGTCCAAGTAAGAGGTGATGAGGTACTACGGAGAGAAAGTGGATAGAAAGGACAGAAAGGGATGCATGAGGCACGCGAAGGCAGAAACGACAAGATTTGACATTAGATATGGGATGAAAACAAATGAGGAGTCAAGGATGACAGCAATGTTGTAAGCCTGGGTGACCAGGAGGAGGACGATTTACTCCACAGTCACAGGAAGGTTGGAAAGAGAGGAGGAATTGGAGAGACAGCGAGTTCTTTTCTGGACTATTGAATTAGAGATGTCTACAGGATATCCAATTTGAAATGTCCAGAATACACCTGGTAATGTAGGACTCATACTCAGAAGACAGATTAGGACTGGATCTATAGCTATAAGGATGGCAGTTGAATTCATAGGAGCTGATGAATCAAAGTGTGGGAGGATAAGAGAAAGGACACAAAGATATTTAAAATATTGACCTAACTTTATGTAATAGATTGATTTTAAACCATATAATCTCTAGGACTCCTAATGAAAGGATTCCTACAAATTAGTGAATTCCCCTGGAAAGTCAATAACCACTCCTTGACTAATCTGCTTCATAATACAAAGCCAATATGGATATCTGAATACTGGCCTGTATTTCCCATTTCCCCTCTGAATTTTCTCTTATATATCATCCTTTGCAGAACTTTGGGTGGTTATTGACTGAATTACAGTAATAATTAACTTACTGGTGATTTGGCCTTTGCAGCAGTTAGAAGACACATAGTTATCTCTGAGAGATAATCAAAAACCAAAAAATCCAGCTTTCCCTTATGCAGCAGCTGAGGTACTAGAAGAAGAAAAAGTTTAATTTACAAAAACATTTATGCTTAATATAAGTTAACATAATTTAACATAACAAACATTTATGCATTGACAAAAAATTACAGGGTCACACAATTAGGATAGATCTGAGGCAGGACTGAACTCACATTGTCCTAACTCCAGATCCAACACTCTTGTCCACTGACTCATCTAGCTATCTTTTTAGATTTAAATTATTTTTTAAAAATTATGTATTAGTCATTTACAAAAAGCAGAGAGCCACATTATAAGAAAATAAAATATTTGCCCTCACAGAACTTCCATTTCATTAGGTTTTGACACATACACAAATAATTACCAAATAATACATGAAAAGGGCTGAGAAGTGGTACAAAAATTCTGTGCAAGGTCTGTGGATAGAAAGACTATCTCTATTGCCAACTGGAGAAAGATACAGAAAGACTTCATATATGATGTCTTCGAGGGCAGCCTTATAGCTTATATAGGATTTCAATAGGCAGAAAACTAATACATTTCATCCAAATTGCAAATATGTATCACTGAGATTTAAATTTTATTTATGTGATATGACTACAAGAAATCTTGGCTACTTGAGGATGAATAGTTTCAAATATTTATACTTCCCAAGTCAGCAACATCGCACAATGGGACTTTGTTGTTTTACTCTTGATATTTTGTATTTAGGGTGCTGTGGGTTTTCCAGTATTAAGCCAATAAAAATGAATCAAGGTACTGGAATGAAAAGCAAATGATAGTCCTGGGGTAAATAGAAGGATCTCTATTATTAGTGCAATTGTACTTGGGGGTCCCCATCTTACCTCCTCGCCCCTCCTACCACCATTTAATCTGGCTAGAACACAACTGGTGAACATAAATAAATGCTGTTGAACAGAGCTCCTCTACAGCTCCAGGGACATGTAGGAGAGCTCTGAAAGGACGTGTGCTGTGAGAAGACCAAGCAATCTCCTTACTGATCACTGGGCAGGGAGAGAAGCCCACTTGGTAGATTTTAAAGAAAGAGATAGCTTCCACTCTTTATCCCTTCTTCCTTTTTAAAAAATATTTTATTTTTCTCTAATTGCATGCTGTTTTTTTGTTTTGAATTCCAAATTCAATCCCTCCCTTCCTCCCCTCCCTGAGACAGTAGGCAATCGGATATAGGTCATACATGTGCAGTCATGTAAAGTATTTCCATATTAGTCATTTTGTGCAAGAAGGCTCAAACAGGAAAGAAGGAAGGAAGGAAGGAAGGAAGGAAGGAAGGAAGGAAGGAAGGAAGGAAGGAAGGAAGGAAGGAAGGAAGGAAGGAAGGAAGGAAGGAAGGAAGGAAGAGGGAGAGAAAAAATAGTATGCTTCAGTCTTCATTCAGACATCAGTTCTTTCTCTGGAAACAGATATTATGTTTCATAGTGAGTCCTTTGGGATTATCTTGGATCACTGTATTGCTAAGAATAGCTAAGTCATTCACAATTCTGCATCGTACAATATTACTGTTACTGTGTACAGTGTTTTCCTGGTTCTGCTCACTTCACATTGTATCACTTCATGTAAGTCTTTCTAGATTTTTCTAACATCATCTTGCTTGTTATTTCTTATAATACAATAATATTTCATTACAGTCATATCAACTTTTCCAGCCATTCCCCAATTGATAGCATTCCCTCAATTTCCAATTCTTAGCCACCACAAAAAAAAGAGATGCTATAAATATTTTTGTACATATAGGTTCCCCCTCACTTAAAAAAAAATCTCTTTGGGATACAGACTTAGTAATAGTATTGATGGATCAAAGGGTGTGCACAGTTTATAGCCCCTCTGGGCATAGTTCCAAATTGTTCTCCAGAATAGTTAGATCAGTTTACAGCTCCACCAATAATACATTAGTGTCCAAGTTGTCCCACATCCCCTCCAACATTTATCATTTTCCTTTTTTGTCACATTAGTCAAATCTGATAGCTATGAGGTAGTACCTCAGAGTTGTTTTAATTTACATTTCTCTAATCAATAGTGATTTAGAGCATTTTTTTATCCCTTCTTTTCTCTGTAGAGTACATAGGGGCTCTGAGGCTGTCTCGGACTTTCTGTAAGAGGTGGAGAGGTGCCTCTTTCCTCTAACCCTGTCATCTATGGCAACTTCTTGTGCATAGCAGCTAGAGCATGTGCTATATAGAAAAGCTTGACCCTGAGCATGGGACATAGGCTCCTAGCTGCCTCTTTCACTTTGAATTTCTTTCTCTGACCATAGGTGACTAAAAATTGAGCATGAGAGAAATGTTTCAGAAGTGGCTGCTTCTGGAGTTTAGGGAGTTATAGGATTTGTTAGTTAACACTTGCAATACTGCAGGTGGTAACCCCTAGAGTTAAAACAATCCTTCTTATAGGAAAAGATGACTTCTGAAAGGAAGATGAGCTCAAGCCCTGGCTTGGTTTGCTAGAAGACACAGACCTTGAGGGAGATGTCTAGGTAGTCTAGAGCAAAGGTGAGGTGCCTATTCAAGAGTCTCATTAAATGTTCTGTTTTTAAGTATAAACTCTCTGAAAAAAAAATGCAATATGAGTTATGGGTTGTGTATCATGTTTTTAGTCTATGTCAACTTACACTTATGAGTCTTCTATATTCTAACCTTTTATTTGGAGGAAATAAATTGCTACTTTAAACCTGATCAAATAATGTATATGGAAAACCCTTCTGGAATGGCTTCAAATCTCTTTTGAGGAAACTCTAGACATGAACCAAACATTGTCATCACCATCATCATCATTTAAATAGCCCTTTACGGCTTTCTAAGCACTTTACCAATATTTCATTTTAGCTTTGCAAGAACCCTGGAAAGTGCTTATATTAATTACAAAGATTAAAAAATCCTGGATATCCATTACAGATCAAAGTCTTCTGTAAAAATAGATGATCAAATACAGAGTTCATTGTATTCTATTAATACTGCAACAATTTTCACACGATTTTCTTTTTTCCATGCATGAATTTCAATTCACTGCAATGGCAATTGGAGACTCTATCGACAAAAACATGTGGACATAACTATAACTTGGTTTATCAAATAACATCATAAACAACCAAAATATATGGAGAAAAATCCTGTTTTAAATTTAAACATAGGATTCTATGGGTAGATAAATATGTGCTCTTTCCTCCAGGAGATTTTGGAATGTTAGGACAGCTGGCACTCCGCTGTGATTTCACATTAGTATTTTATGAAACTTTGTCCACCAGCCTGTAATAAAAGCAATCCCCTTAGCTGTACTGCGAACAGAAACTTTTCATCTGAGACGTACATGGAGGACAATTTTGATTTGGGATTTTATCCCAATATGGTTAATAAAAGGTGCCAACTAAATGGAGCTCTTAGAGCTCTTAGTCCCACAAACTCAGGAAGGGTACAATGAGTGGATCTGTCAAAGATCGTGGGAACAGTGGGAAAATGCATTGAAAACAGAAGAGAGGAGACATCAGAAAAATCAGAACAAAGCCAACTTTGTGACTGATGGATCACTCAAACATTCACCATATGCTGATCCTTACCAGAGGCAATTCAAAAATAAAGAGGTTTAAACTATACTGCTAATTAAGGAGGATATATTTGTATTTTTAAGTGTATCAAATTATAAAAGATTTTTATCTTTTCCGCTAAAGAATGTTTTAATTGCCCTGAAGCTGAATGAAAAGGATCAAAACTCAACTTGAAGGAAATAGATTTGGACCAAATGATTTCTTAGTCAACCATGAAAAGATTTTAAACAAAAAACAAAGATCCTCTACCCTCCTAAAGCACTAGTCTTCACCCTTTACTTATGCCCATGAAAGATGAAGCATCCAGGACCCCCAGATCCAGCCTTGGGGGCCAGAAAATTGTGCCAGAGACTTTGTGTCCATTTTGTGGTCCCTACTCCAGGTTCCGGAAGGTTATGCCAAAAATATTAAAAGCTTTGGAAAATATTCAAGTATTGAACCAGTGACTGAGTTTGAAAACCAGTCTATGCAGGGGCTTATTACTAGAATTTTGGTCACTTGGTGATCAATCTTTTTGGATGCTCCAACAGATGAAAAACATGACACGTCAACAGTCTTGTGCAGCCTTTTTTATGTTTCCAAAGTGGCAGAAAAGGGCACCAAGAATGACATATTTCTTAGATTTTCTACAAACATCAAAATAATTGTTGACATTCTTAATGCGTGATCTTCATCCAGTAACCAAGAGATTGACAGGTCACTGGATAAATTTCACCAAATCCAAAATGATATCCTCATTTAAAATGAAACCAGAAGGTGTTAAAAAGTGTTTAATAGGAAATTGCTTCACTAGTTCCCATCAGAGAAGAAAATAAAGGAATTAGTTGAGTTGGTTTGACCACATGACCAAAGGCAAGGAAAGAAACATCATTTCATCCACTTACTATCTGTAAGACCTTGGTCAAGTCAATTTTCTCTGGATCTCAATGATCTCATCTGTAAAATGAGGGGATTGGATTAGATGTGGAGTCCTGAGATATCTTACAATTTTAATGCTTTGACCTGATGATTGCACTTTTGCATTCATGAGTAAAAGCAATAGATTACTGGTAAGATAATTTGCAGTTTATATGCTAAAATATGTTACAGAAGATAAATGATCCTCTATGTAGAACTGAATATATATTATATGTACATATTTATATATAATATATTATACACAATATTCTATATAATAATTATATATACATATATGTCTGTATGTATATATATACATATATATACATATACACATATAGAAAGGTAGATAGATAGATAGATGCAGAGTAAAGTAAGCAGATCCAAAAAAAAATATGTACAAAAACTACAGTAAGGTAAATAGAAACAATAAACATTAAAAATCCAAAGTGAATGCTGTATTTTTAAAACTTTATTATTCTTGAGATTTTTTGGTCTGTGTTTTCTTTTGTAGCATGGCTAATATTGAAAAGTTTTGTATGACTGCACATATGTAATGTACATCTAATTTACAAGACAGGGGTGAAGAGGGAAGGAGAGAATTTGGAACTCAAAATTTTAAAAACTGAATGTCAAAAAATTTTGTTTACATGTAATTGAGAAAAAATAAAATAAAAAATTTAAAAAGTGAATGCTGCAAAATTATAAAGGAACAAGCGTGCTCTCTGAAAGGAGAAAAATGAGAAGACACTTACTTTCCTCCACCCTTTGTAGAGGTGGGAGGCCCATAAGTACATAATACTGCACATATTTTCACACTTTATCAATGTATTCATCAGTTATTTTTTTATTTCATTTAAAAATACTATTGTTAAGTAAGATAGCTTTCTGGGAGGAAAAATGAAGTGGAAGAATCCTGGGGAGAACTATGATGATGCAAAAAAATACATAAAACTTTTTTTTAAAAAAACTATTATGATTCTGTGGTAGATGTGTCAAAAACAAAATGACAAACATTTGCTGGTGTTTGGGGGTCATGTAAGAGAGAAAACAAGGAAAAACACTATTAACCAAGAGAGAAGGGTTCTGGAGATAAATGAAAAGAGGGATTCAGGAGAAAGAACCTTTTGAGCGAGAGATTCTACAAGACTTCGCGCACCAGGAGGATCTGATGAATGTTTAGCTGAGAGAAAGCTTAGGGATATTTATCTTCAAAGCAGGTAATGCAGGCCATGAAAACCATACTCCATGTGGAGTTAGGGTCTGGGTTCAAATCCTGACTCTGCCATTTCTGCTTGTGTATTCTGGGACAAGTAATCCCACTTCTCTGAGTTTCAGGGTTTTTTTTTAATTTCTAAAATGAGGAGGTTGAACTATATGACTTCTAGGGTCTTTCCTGCTCTAAGTCTACAATCCTTAATATTTGGAGGTTTCCATGGAAATGCTACTTCTGCCCTTTCTTCACAGTACAAAGGATTTTGCTTTATAAAATTGAAAAGGGACATCTTCAATGAGGCTGTGTAAAAGCAAGCACCCTGACACATCCAGGATGGCCTGCTGGCACAGGTTCTGTGATATGCTTCTCTAAAAGAATAGGCAACTTTTGAGGAGTCTATCACTTTTATATCATTCACTTAGTACAGGGGAAAAAGTCAGCATTCTGAACTTAAGAGAAAATACAAACAGGGAGATAAAGATCATAAGACTGGGCTTCCCACTGCCTGACTATAAGCAGTATATATATCACAAATCAACAAAACCAACTGTCTGACCATACATACATAGTCACCAGAGAGGGAAGCATCACTCTCTGGGTTTTCAAAGCCAAGGGTCTCCTTACTGGCTTTCTAGAGTCTCATCTGGACAAACACTTCCAATGAGAATGCCCCAAAGTAAAACCTCATCTCAGAGTGTATATACACTTCAGAGTCAGAGAACCATTGCCTCATTAGAAGTTAGCAAAAGGTGTGGACCTCCCCTATCAAGTTTCCCTAAATGGGCAGGCCCCTTAATGAGAGGGGAAAATATTTAATCACATTAGCATTACAGGCTGAAGACTCCCTATCCTCATTTGCCTTAGGCCAAGGATGCTCCTCGGGTTCAGCCAGCTGAAGACATGAAAGGACCCTATCCTTTCAGTAGAGATATGAACAAATAAATTAATTTCATTTGTGATTCCAAACACAGTGTGACTCATGCTCATCACCTTCCAAACAAAATACAACCAAAAAATCTCCTCTGCTTCCTCAGAGCAAAACATGGATTATCCTTCAGAAGTCCTTTGTATCACTTTCTGGTTTTCTTATAATGACTTCTTCCCCTGATGCTGACTGTATTGTGAATGAATCTTGAAAAGGCTCTGTGTCATATGATCAGAGGGGTACAAATTTGCAGTTAGACAGGACCTTAGAGGCAGCCTGGTCCAATGCCTTCATTTTACAGGGGAAGAAAATGAGGACAAGGAGACTGACTGACTTCTGCAGTCACACAGGTGGTAAGGATCAACAGGATTCTAAGGTCCTTCACTCTCTTGGTCCCCATCTCCTAGATACCTTCTAGCATGCTCATCCTTAAATGTGGCACCTAGAACAAAAAATGGGGACAGCTAAGTGGTTCAGTGGATAGAGTGACAGGCCTGGAGTTAGAAGGACCTGAGTTCAAATCCAGCCTCAGACATTTACTAGTTCCATCACCCTGGGCAAGTCACTTAACCATGTTTGCCTCAGTTTTCTCATTTGTAAAATGAACTGGGGAAGGAAATGGCAAACCACCCCAGTATCTTTGCCAAGGAAACCCCAAACGGGGTCACGAAGAGTCAGGCATGACTGAAGAAGAACAAAATAGAATAAAAGACACCTACTTAAAGAACCTGATGTGGATGCAAAAGGAATTCTGATAAGTTCAGATTTTAAAAAGATATGTATAGAACATGAAAATAAAGGCAAGTCACTGAAGACAAATACAAAAGAATAACATCGTCCTATAAGAATTTCCAGGAAATACTAAATCCCAGAAGAATCTTTGTTTGCTAGTGAAAACAAAAGACAATGAAAAAAAAATTTTTAAGCTATGAAGGAAGCAAGAGCAATATTGAATAAAGGACAGAACTGTTTGTAGTGCATGCCAAGTACTGAAATTTTATTTTCTATCTGTTTTCTCTTCCATGGAGAATGATCTGTGGACTGAGAAAGAACAAAAAATGACTGCTATGGAGTGGAAACCATAGGTAACTAAAAAAACTGCCAGGTACCTCTAGCTGATTTCAAAGAGTTCAAATCGGTACACCCAAATGAACTAGGCAAGGACAATCCTTCAGATTTTTTTTCATATCCCACAAAGTCTCCAACATTTCATAGGTCACATCAGTAAATACTTGTTGCTTCATTAGGCATACGCTCATCTCTCTCTTTAGGACCCAACTCTCCTCATCTATAAAGTACATTTGCCTTCCCTTCTTTCCAGGTCCTATTTCAGTTAGGTGTCTTCTCTCAGTTATCAAATTGATCCATAGTTAAATTGTTCATTGCCCTTGATACTGCCACTCCCCATCTCCTCTTAGAATCACAGAATGTCAGATCTGGAAGGAACTTTAGACACTAGCTAATTTGGGTGGCACTCAGGGATAGAATCTAGATCTCTAGACCACTAATTTATCATTTTCCATGCTAATGACTGAATTACCTAGACTCGCAGAATGATAGAATGAGATCAGAAGTTATATAGTTCAACCCACACCCAAACAAGAATCCTTTCTACATTCTACCTTGCAATTGGTCAACCAGACTTTGCTTAAACACTTCTAGTGAAAGGGAATATGTTGCCTCCTAAAGCAGTACGGTCCTACAATATTGGGAAAATACTAATTATTAGGAAGTTTTCCTGATATCTTACTCCAAATCAATTTCTACCTGTTCTTCACTCTTGTGGACTCTGGGATTATGCAAAACATGTCTGATCCCCCTTCCATGTTACAGCCCTTCAAATACTTGAATTTATTCAAATTTCCCCAAATCTTCTTGCTGTTCAGATGTTTTTCAATTGAATCCTATTCTTTGTGACGTCAATTCTTGGCAAAGATACTGGACTGGTTTGCTTTTATCTTCTCCAGCTCATTTTACAGATGAGGAAGGGAGGCAAACAGGGTTAAGTGACTTGCCTAGGGTCACATAACTGATAAAGTTCTGAGGCTAAATTTGAACTTGGGTCTTCCTGACACCAGCCTGGTTATATATGCACTGTACCAGCTAGCTTCCCTCCATCTATTCTTCATTTAGTTAAATAATAACCTGTAAAACTGAATTTTCTAAGGTATAGACTCCTTGTCCATAAACCCCACTGCCTGTAAATTACCTCCAAAATGAAATATAAAACCCTATGTTTGCCTCTTAAAGTTCTTCCTCACCCGATCCTTTCCTACATTCACCATCTTCTTACACCTTACTCCTTTACACCTAGTCCGCCATGCAGTGACACTGGCTCCCTTGCTATTCCTCAAATATATCACTCTTTCTCTCAATTCCCAGTGTTTTCACCTTCTCATACCTAGAATGTTCTCTCTCCTCATCTGCACCTTCTGGCCTCCCTGGCTTCTTTCAAGTCTCACACAAAGTCCCATCTTCTGGAAGAAGCTTCCCAGTCCTTCTTAATCTTTGCGTCTTCCCTCTGAGACTGTATATATAATGTTTGTACACAGCTGTTTGCGTACTGTCTCTCCCATTCGAATGTGATCCCCTTGCCAGGAGGAACTATTTTTTGTCTTTCTTTGTATCCTCAGCACTTAGCATGAAGACTGGCACGTAACAAGCACTTAATAAATACTTCTCGGTTTGAGTAAATGCTCATAGTTCCTTCAACCCATGAGGTCTGAGCAGTGCACAGTCCAGTGGGATTATAACCTTTCTAGCCTTGGACACTATGTTTATTTTAATGAAACCTAAGATCTTATTGCTTATTTGGTGGCCATATCACACTGCTAACTCATAATGAGATCTACTAAATCTCCCTTTAAATATTTTTCCCAGAGGAATTTTCGTCTAGCCATGCCACGCTCATCTTATATTTATTGAATGAATTTTTGAATCCAAGTACAAGACTTGAAATTTACCCATATCCATATTGTTTCACCGTATTAGATTTAGTCATTTCAGCTTGCGGACATCTTCAGGCATCTTGATTCTATTATCCAATGTGATAGCTATCTTCCCAGCTTCACACCATCCCCAAGTTTGATCAGCATACTATCTATGTTTTCATCCGAGCCATTGATAAAAAAAAAACAAACCTTAAAAGGTATGAGA
This sequence comes from Bettongia penicillata ogilbyi, assembly GCA_023548195.1. NCBI lineage: Eukaryota > Metazoa > Chordata > Mammalia > Diprotodontia > Potoroidae > Bettongia > Bettongia penicillata. Next base: position 630,769 of record JAJHZJ010000007.1, on the reverse strand, counting down.
ACAAGGACCAATCACTAGAATACTCCATTAGAGACATCCTTCCAAAATGACGTTGATGTATTAAAGACTATTCTTCCTGACCATTCAACCACTTCCAAACTCAACTATCTGTACCATATTTTAGCCCATCTTTCTGTTTTTCCCCACAGGATACCAGAAATGACTCAGTAAAATATTAAGGGACTCTACATTTGAATAAGGGATTACTGAAGACCAAAAAGTCCTCAAATTCAAAAGAATACAAAAAGAATACATATAGTTAGGCAGAATTATACATCACAGTGGCAAAAAGTAGGTAAGGTATTTGAGAGTATGGTCAACACTCATAAAATTGTAAGTGGGGCCAACCACCTATCCCAGGGGTGGGGAACCTGAGGCCTCAAGGCCACATGTGGCCCTCTAGGTCCTCAAGTGTGTCCCTTTGATTGAATGCAAACTTCACAGAACAAATACTTTTAAGAAAAGAATTTGTTCTGTAAAACTTGGAGAAGGACCTAGAAGATCATATGTGGTTTCAAAGCCACAGGTTCCCCACTCTGATCTATTCCTACAACTTATATGCAGCTACCCTTCAATGTCAGTTAGCAACTTAGTACAGAGAAATGTTTCTGTCCCCAAATTATATTTCACTAATTCTTCCCATTTCACTAAAAAATCTCTATAATAAAATCAACATTCCAAGGCCTAACTTCTAAATAAACCACTAAATTCTTTTTCCAATGCCACACCAATGTAATAGTAATTTTGGGTTCTTTAAGATCGTGCCAGTGAATGCAAGATGTCAAAAATCTTGCCAAGCAAGAAAACTTTTAAGTAAAAGGTATCCAGAGGACCTGTCCAGGTCAGATCTGAAAGGTTCATCACCTGAAAGGTAGCCACCTAGTGAAGATATTTATTTCTTTCGGTTACAGCAATCTTCTAAGTCAGAGAAAGTTTTGAACTGAATCAGGGCTGGGCTCCAATGAAATAATAAATCTTCTGACATGCTGACCTAACATTTGTAAATAATTATTACTATGTACAAATAATCGTAAGTGGCCAGGCCACAATGATGTATGTATACATATACACTTCTCCCACCCCCTTTTGACATTTCAGTCTCTTTGTTCTTAACAGTGCTTTGTTTCTTGACATGATTTCTTCCTCTTATTGTCAAAAGAAAAAAAAGGCTTTAATGAAGCAATCCTGGCATTTTTCTGACAACACTCACACCCCTTCAAAGGTCATACACGAAGTTCTTTCCTCAGTTCTGCCTTATATGATTGTTCTGCATAAAGGACATTGTCTCCTTCCTCTAGTTCAATATGTGCCCCCTCCAAAGCATAAGACTTGTCCTACTCCTTGCCAAAAAAAGCCCAAAACGAAACACAAAAAGTCCCCCCACTGTGCTACAATAACACTCCACTATTTTGTGCCTAGCATTCCTGCAGAGTCCTAAGAAGAGTGAATATGGGGAGGAGGAGAGAGGCACAGCCGGAGACTAACACACACAGTTACAGACAGAGACACAGAGACAGAGAGAGACAGAGGGAGAGACAGAGAGAAAGAGAGAGAGAAAGAGAGAGAGAGAGAGAGGCAGAGACAGTGATAGAGGCAGACAGACGGAGACAGAGGGAGAGAAACACAGAGAGAGACACAGAGACAGAGACAGTGATAGAGGCAGACACACAGAGACAGAGGGAGAGACATACAGAGAGAGACACAGAGACAGTGATAGCAGACAGAAACAGAGGGAGAGACATACACAGAGACACAGAGACAGACAGAGAGACAGAGGGACACACACACACACACACACACACACACACACACACACACACACACACACAGAATTCATGTTGTCTCACTCCATTAGATCGAGTGCTTCTTGAGACCACAGATTGGTTATTTTTTTCTCTCTTTGTATCCCTAGAGCTTAGCACAGCGCCTTACACACAGTAAATGTTTAATTAAATGCTTGTTAACTTGGCAGAGAAGAGATAGAGAAAGAGAAAGAAAGATTTTGGCAGCGAGACAGGGGAGTAGTAACAGACACAGCCCAAACAGAAAAACAAACTAAAAGCAGGGCGCATGGTACGTTCCTGGGAGAGGGAGGAAGACGCTTCTAGGAGAGGAACTGGGTAAGCGCATGGACTCTGCCAAATGCACACTCTCCCCACAGGGGAAAGGATAAGGCGCAGGCCGTGGGCTGGGGCGCGGGTGCGGGCTGAGGCTCGGCGGCAGGGGAAGGAGCCTCCGCACTCTGTGGGCCCCGCTCGCCAGGACAGCAGCCCTGCGCCCTCGCCGGGCACACCGAGCTCTGCCCCTGCGTCTCGCCGGGCTCCCTCCAAGCCTGCAGCACCAGGCGGTGATGGAGAGCCTGGCGGCCGAGGCAGGGCGCAGGCAGGCCGGGCGGCGGGGAGGGCTGTCCCGCTGTTACCTGAGGCCGCCGTGTCTCCCCAGAAAGCCGAGGCGCAGCCGATCCGCACGGTGCGCGGCCCCTCGCATCCTTCTCCTTTCCCCGGACCGCCCTCGCGGGTCCCAGCCTTGGTCCCCAGCCGGCGGGGCGCTGGGCAGCCCGAGATCGGCGCCCGCAGCCGCCCGAGTCCGAGCCCGAGTCCGAGTCTGAGCCGGAGCGGGAGCCCGGCAGCCGGGACTGGCCCTCGCAGGGGCAGCAGCAGCAGCAGTGTCCGGGGGCTGCTCATGGCAGCACGGCCCTCGGGCTCTCCCCGGATCCTTCTTTGTGCCGGGTGCCCAGATCCCGGGGGGCCACAGCCACCGAGAGTTAGAGGAGGCGAGGAAGCCCAGAACCCAACCAACTGGCACCTAAGCTCTTCCCTCTTCCTCCTTTTCTGGGCTGGGTAGAGAGCGCTCCCAGCTGTTGCCCTCACCACCCCCTGCAGGCCGGCCTGGGACTGCACCGCTTGCCTCTGCCCAGCGATGCCCCTGCGAAAGCCTGCCCTACTGCCTTCCCTCCATCTAGCCCTCCTATCCTGCGCCCTGAGCTCCAGTCCTGGGTACCGGAGGTTTGAGAGCTGGAAAAGGCCAAGGGAAAAAATCTTTTCGTCCCATGGTGTGCCTAACTAGTTGAGTTCATCTCATCTCATCTGCCTGTTCGTCTCCCTCAGGCCTCTGCTCACTGTTCTCTGTGGCTCCGTTTCCTCCTCACCTCTCAACGTTTAGCATCCATTAGGAGTACTTGCATTTTAACATTTTAAAAGGATTCTTGAAGATAAGACTTCATGACCCAAATAATGGTAGAATGTAGACAGTGTCTGATAATAGGAAGAGGAAACGGCCACGGGAGGCTTGTTCTTCAGGCTGTCCTTAATTATGTGTGCCATTTTTCTGATGTACTGTAGGGACCTTCCAATGTACTATAAAGGGGGTAAAGTTCAAGGTCTGAAAGTCATCTTTTTTCCCCATAAATAGTTCTTTCTCCTCCCTTTCCCTCTCCCTCCACTGTGTCTGTCTTTCTTTCTTCCTGATTCATACTACTCTTTTAGAATTTCTCTCCTGAGCAGTTATTTGGTACTTCTGTAGACACTGGCCCAGACGGCTCACCTATTCACCCGTCCTCCATTGACAATACCATGGTAGTCTAAGCAGGAAAGACACCTGGCACATCACAGTATCTGAACCCAGTACCAGAAAGAGGGGTCTTGACACTTGCATCAAAGGATTTAGAACTGAGTGAGGAAACAGACCAAAAGAGTCTATGGTCATACATAAGTGAGGAAACAATGATTGAACTGCATATCTTCTGACTCCAAGCGCAGAGAAGAGGCCCTTACTGCTACAGGTGTTCTCCCCTGGGGTGTTCTTCTCAGTCAAATCTAGAACTCTATTTTAGACTCCTTGAGGGTAGCAGCTACATCTTACCTATCCTTATGTTTTTCAAATATTTTTCACAGTACATTACTAGATACTTCAATATCACCGAGGATATTTCCCCTGTTGTCAGATTAAATCCATCCATACTTTATCACTCTATGTGGTTCTTTTCCTTCCCTTTCAATAAATCTTCTGTAAAAGAGCTACTCAATACTCTGGAGCAAAGGAAGGAATGCAAAAGCACTTATTAAGTGCTTACTATGTTCCACACTAAGCACTGGGGAAATGAAAAAAGAGAATGAGCATGTTGCACAAATATAAGTTGAATTCCAATTTTCTTTGAGAATATGCTACTTCATTTTCAGGAAGACACAATCTTTTCTGCTTTCACTTTCCTCTCTCCCTTCTCCCCAAATATTGTATTAGTGCTAGACATGAGGGATGTACCACCTCTATGTCACTGTTTTATTATAGTGCTTTTTATCATAAGCATTATAATTACACATATATTTATATTATATATGTAATATATTTTATTATAATGCTTTGATGAATCCCTGATTTACCAATGAGCACAAATTTCAGCCAGGCCACACCTTCTTCTACATAAGTCATATCCTGTAAATATTCACAAGGGGCTATAGTGAACTAAGGGACTTCCTCTGGATCCTCTGACATTACATCGATTAAAAATAGAGCAGACCTCTGATTTTTGTTACTCACAAAACATCAAAAGATGTTTTGGTTGGTTCCAACAGCCTCTTTCAATCATGCACCTCTTTGAAAATATCTTTTAGTGCACTCTTCCTGCACAATTCTTTAGTTGGTTACATGTTCCAAAAGAGCAGTGTGGTCTAATGGGTGGAAAATTGGTCTTAAACTAATGAAGACCAGGGTTTATGACCTACTTGTAACACATACTTTGTGACTTTTGACCATGGCTAACCTGATAAAAGAGAATAAAGGAAATTTTTTGCACTAGGAGACATTCACATTGATAAAAGCAAAGGATTGGAACAAGTTTTATTTATATACATATTATATCTGTATGTATATAAAAGATAAGATCTTTGAAAGTAGGGCTTATTTCATTCTTTGAATTTGTATCCTGGGCTTCTAGAACAGTGCCTGACACAAAATGGGCACTTAACAAATGCTTGTTGATTAAATGAGTATATATGAAAGTGTGTGTGTGTGTGTATGTGTGCGTATGTATGTATTTATGTGCGTACATCTACTATGCCTCATTCCCTGGTATACTTGCAGAAATATGCAAATATATACATACATAGATCTGTGTGTGCATGTGTGTAGATATTTTCAAGGACTGATTCATAGTTTCATAGCTCATAGTGATGCAGCAACAAGAAGATTGAAAGACCAGAAGACTGATCAAGGTAAAAGCTTGAGGCCAATGCAACCAAAATTCGGAGGGATGTAGTATACTGGGAAAGAACTTTTACAGCTAAGCTCGGGGATAAAGGCCTCATTTCTAGAATATATAGAGAACTGAGTCAAATGTACAACAATACAAGTCATTCCCCACTTGATAAATGGTCAAAGGATATGAACAAGCAATTTTCAGAGGAAGAAATGAAAGATGTCTATAACCATGAAAAAATGCTCTAAATCACATTTGATTAGAGAGATGCAAATCAAAACAACTCTGAAGTACAACATCACACATATCAGATTGGCAAACATGACAGACCAGGAAATGATAAATGTTGGAGAGGATGTGGGAGAGTTGGAACACTAATTCATTGTTGGTGGAGCTGTGAGCTCATCCAACCATTCTGGAGAGCGGTTTGGAACTATGCCCAAAGGGCTACAAGAATGTGCATATCCTTTGACCCAGCAATATCGCTTCTAGGACTGTATCCCCAAGAGTTTATAAAAATGGGAAAGGGTCCCACATGTACAAAAATATTTATAGCAGCACTCTTTGTGGTGGCCAAGAACTGGAAATCAAGGGGATGCCCATCAAATGGGGAATGGCTGAATAAATTATGGTATATGAATGTAATCGAGTACTATTGCACTATAAGAAATGATGAGCAAAAAGACTTCAGAGATGCCTGAAAAGACTTACATGATCTGATGCTGAGCAAAAAGAGCAGAACCAGGAGAACTTTGTGCACAGCAATGACCACAGTGTGCGAGAGTTTTTTCTGGTAGACTTGGATCTTCATAGCAATTCAAGGACTTAAAAAAAAATTCCCAATGGTCTTCCAAGGCAAAATGCCTTCCACATCCAGAGAAAGAATTATGGAATTCAATCGCAGAGTGTAACAGATCATTTGTGTGTGTGTGTGTGTGTGTTTAATGTTTTGGTTTGTTATATGATTTCTTCCATTTATTTTAGTTCTTCTACACAGCATGACTATAGTGAAAATGTATTCAATAGGAATGTATTTGTAGATCCTATATAGAATTGCATACCATCTTGGGGAGGGAGGTGGGTGGTAGGGGGTAGGTAGGGGGGAAGGAAACCTAAGTTTTATGGTAGTGATTGTAGAACACTAAAAATAAATAAAATTACTATAATATATATAATATACATATATTAGGAAGCATAGCATAAACATAAATATAAAAATGGCTGAAATGCACAGACTATGACATTTGATAGTGGCCTCCAATGACAAACCAAAATATGGTGGTAATAATAATTTTAAAAAAAGCTTGAGGCCATTAAGTATACTGTGTTGTTTCCCAAAGACAATCCATATTCTTCTCATCCCTGCTATATAACCTGCACAATAGGTAGTTTCTTGTTTTGGGGTTGTGTTTTGGTTATTTGTTTTTGTTGTTTGGATAGTTGGGTTCAATTTGATTGAGTGGTTATCTGTCTCACTTATGAGGTCTTGCAATGTTGTAGGGCTTGATGCAAGTAGGATAACATAATCTATAAACTGAATCATCTGAAGGATCACACAGTTCTAAAGGGAATTATTCCTCTTTCATTTGGACTTGATGCTAAATATATTCCTTGAAAACAGCAAATGTCTTTAGCAAACATATAACTCTATTTTTTGCCCTGTTTAACAAGAATTATCAGTGTTGTTGAACAAAATTATCTCTGTTGTCATATCTTTCAGAATTTTGTATAATTTTGACATATCTATGGGAGATACTTTGTCATAGGAGTACCCTTAAGGTGGCATTTTGTTCTACAAATCAAATGTATTTTAATGGTCAACAAAGATTTACAATGGGATTTTACATTCTATACGTCTTTCAATGACTGTAAAGATGTCTACAGAATATTGTTTGTGAGATTTTGACTTTTCCTTAAATATTTTGTTGATACAAGTGATTATCAAGGATACATGACCTAGAATAAGTGAGTGAATTATTTTCAGAAAGATTTTGTTGGAAAATAGGAGTATAACTCCATATTTTCTTGGTCAGTTTGGGGAGTGCATGGGAATTATTTTTTTCAAAGTGATTGGCATCCTTTCCTTCTTTCAGATAGCTTAAGAATCTATCCCTTAGCTCACTTAGAATTGTTGTGCCTCTGGCAAGGATCTATTTTGTATGTATTTGTTTTGGTCCAGAAGTTTATCTCAGTTTTCTTTAGTGCCATTTCACCTTCCCCATGAGGTGTTTCAGGGGCTGTGATGCTATAGCCAATGTGATGGTTCCAATATTACTGATGGAGAAAATTGTTATAGAAATAGTTGCTGCTTTTTCGTTGTTTCAGTCATGTCTGACTCTTTGTGACCCCATTTGGAGTTTTCTTGGTAAAGATACTAGAGTAGTTTGCCATTTCCTTCTGTAGCTCATTTTACAGATGGGGAAATTGAGGTAAACAGGTGAATTCAGTTGCCAGGGTCACACAGCTAGTAAGTGTCTGAAACTGGATTTGAACTCAGGTTTTCCTGGCTCTCTATCCACTGTGCCACTTAGCTGCCCAACAGATATCTGTACAGATATGTTAAATTTTCCATTTCTTCATTTCTTTTCTCACTAACCCTTCTGTAAATTTCTTCCTCACCTTTTCCTCCCTCTATACTGATCCAAACAATCAATAAGCATTTGTTAGGCACCAACTGTGTCCCATGCACTGGGCTAAATGTTGGGGATGCAAAAACAAAAGAGAGACAATCCCTACCCTCAGGGATCTTACATTCTAATAATGTACATATATAAGTAAGGATGGAATATAATAGCTGGGGAATGGAAGGATCAGGAAAGAGGAGGCTTCATATTACAATGGAAAGAATACTGAGTCTGAGTCATAAGACATGGATTCAAATTTCACTTCTAATGTTTAACAGCTGCATAACTTTAGGCATGTAACTAAGTCTTTCTGGACCTCAGTTTCCTCATCTGTAAAAATGAAGACATTGGTCTAGAGACCCTTTGAGTTTCATTTGAGCTCTTGATTTATGATCATAGCAATCATGTGTAAAAGATAGACCTTGATCTGAATTTTTAAGGAAATCAGAGATTCCAAAAGATAGAGAAGAGGAGTAGAGGAGATAACATTCCAGGAATAGGGGACAGCCAGTAAAAAGGCACAGAGCTGGCAGATGATAGAGCATCACATTTAAGGAACAGCAAACAGATTGGTGTGGCTCAACCACAGAGTGAATTGAGGAGAGAGATGTAAGAAGATAAGAAAAGCAGGAAAGGGCCAGGTGGGAAAAAAGCTTTAAATGCCTAAAGTTATTATTATTTTTTTTTTGGAGGGGGAAAGGCAAGGCAATTGGGGTTGTGACTTGCCCAAGGTCACACAACTAGTAAGAGTCTGAAGCTGGATTTGAACTCAAGTCCATCTGACTCCAGGGGCAGGGTTCTACTCACTGCGCCACTTAGTTGCCCCAAAAGTTATTAGAATATTAAAAAACAACAACAGAAAAAAAAATAACAAAAATAAAACAGCAAGCTCTCAGATCCTCGGTGAAGGACCACTGCCTAGGATATTCATTCACTGTTCACAGTGATCTTGTCTCCAGAATACCAATGGCTAAGCTAATATTCCTATATGGTTTAAAGCCTGAGTGATTCTTGCCATCTCCTAGTCCTGTGTCTGCCCACTCTGCCAGTGTCACAGAAGAAACAGAAAGGGGGCTGCAGGGATTGAGAGCTAAGTTTGTATTTTTTGTAATTCATGAGATTCCATGGCCAAAGAGTTAACCTCACATAGTCGTTCTTCTGGTTATGCACTTAGCTAGGCTATCATTACATGGAAAATGGATGTAGTCTACTTCTGAGACTATACTGAAAGCATTTCTGTCATGGTAGAATCTTCCAGAGCCTGTGCTCTGATGGAGTAATCTTTGAGAGTCACCTCCATGCAGTGGTGTACTGTAAATGTTTAACAGCAGCTCTCATGGGGAAAAGGGAGAGATACACACATATACATACACATGCACACACATACATATGAATATATATATATATATATATATAGGTAAGTCTGTTATAAATTTTAGTGATAACAAAGGATGTGTATAGCACACAATATGTAAGTAATAATATGTATGCTTTCCTCTTTGTCATGAATGCCAGAGAGCCAACTGATTTTCACCAAAGACTCTTAATGATTTTGCTGAACTCCTGTATCCTGTAGCCAACCAGTGGTGCAATTCAAGTATGACTTGGAAAAATGAAGTTACATCCCAGGCCACTAACTTTTCCTAATAAATTTGTCTTTTACTTTACATCATCTACTGTTTAACTATTTCTCACACTTGTGCAAATTATATTCATTAAACTGAAACCCTCATTTAGCTTTAGCACTCCTGATTGAAATACTGATAAATATCTTTTTTAGCTTTTTGTACAGTTGCAGGGATTGACATTTTGCTTGATCCTTAATGTATTAGAATAAATTTTGTGTTTTAAAATCTCACCTAAATGGTGTATTTTTTCCACACTAACTAGTCACAATTAAGTTAGTTCTTCATAAGGTCAAGTAGGTAGTTTTAATAAATCAAAATAATTAAGGACAATTTCATTATTGTTTCTGTCTGGTAAAAGAGGTGAGTTCAAGTATTGACTTATGTTGTCCAGTAACATATTCCTAGGAAGAGCATTAAATTTATTATTTTTATTAAATGGAATGTTTATAAATTTATCTGACTTGATCAAACCCTCAACTTGACCATCATGCTTTCTAGTGCCAATCTTCAAGTTTTCCAAGATCTTATAGTGTGTTTGATTAATTTTTCTGCTTTCTGAAGGCTAGTTAATTTTGACTCCAAGACAGCTGAAAATTCTTCAGGACTGTCAATTATTAATGTGAGCTCTTAAAAGAGATTAATGTTAGTTAATATCTTTGCCAAATCAGAATAAAAAGAAGAATAAGAAAAATGAATATATTTTAGGATATATGCACAATGCAGCAGTAGCAACTTGTGAAGTTATACACACTGCCCCATCTGGTCCCAGTACTTAACCAATTTTAAATATTTTAATGTCAAGTTATCTAATTATAGTTTGTAGCTCCATTCGATTTTTTATTAGAATAATGACAATTAGAATGACATTTATCTGATAATATTTTGAAATGATTAACTTATTTCAGATGTTGAAACATCAAGTGATAATTGCAATACATTATTTAAACAGTGTAAAATGATAATTTTAGGAAAAATTCATGGCATTCCAAAATTCCTTCCCTATATTATATGAGCATGATCAGAACAAATTAGGTTTGCTTTCAAATATTCATTCAATAATGTACTGAACATGCACTGTGCTTGAATGAAGTCAGTGCAACCACAATTAGAAGGAAAGCTGGGAAACAATTTTTTACAGCGTGTTTCTGATAAAGGCCTCATTTCAAAACATGTAGAAAACTGAATCAAATTTATAAGAATATAAGTCATTTCCCAGTTGATAAATGGTCAAAAAGAATGTGAACGACAATTTTCAGATGAAGAAATTAAAGCTATCTATAGTTGTATGAAAAAGTGCTCTAAATCACTATTGATTAGAGAAATGTAAATTAAAACAACTCTGAGGTACCACCTCACACTTAATGAGATTGTCTACTATGACAGAAAAGAAAATAATGAATGTTGGAGGAGATGTGGGAAAAAGTGGGACATGAATCCACTGTTGGTGGAGTTGTGAACTGATCCAAACATTGAGAGCAAGTTGGAACCATGCCCAAAGGGCTATAAAACTCTGCATACCCTTTGATCAGCAATACCACTCCTACGCCTGTATCTCAAAGAGATCACAAAAAAGAGAAATCAACCCACATGTACAAAAATATTTATAGCAGCTCTTCTTGTGGCAGCAAAGAATTGGCACTGGGGAATGGCTGAACAAGTTGTGCTATATGAGTGTAATGGAATTCTATTGTGCTATAAGAAATGATGAGCAGGTAGACTTCAGAAAAACCTAGAAAGACTTACATGAACTGATGCAAAGTGAAGTGAACAGGACCAGAATACTATACATAGTAACAGCAACATTGTGCAATGTCCAACTTTGATAGACGTAGCTCTTCTCAGCAGTACAACGATGACATGATGGAAAATTCTATCCACATCCAGAAGAACTATGGAGTCTGAATTCAGATCAAAGCATACTATTTTTTTTTCTTTCTCGTGTTTTTCCCTTTTTGTTCTGATTCTTCTTTCACAACATGACTAATGTGGAAATATGTTTAATGTGATTATACATGTATAGCCTGTATCTGATTGCATGCCATCTTAGGGAGGGGTGATGGGAGGGAAGGAAGAGTGATAGGAGAGGGGGAAGGAGAAAAAAATCAGAATTCAAAATCTTGTAACAGTGAATGCTGAAAACTATCTTTACATGTAACTGGAAAAAATAAAATACTATTAAGTGGAATAACATTTTTAAAAAAGGAGAAAAAGAAAATGCACTGTGCTGTTGTTGTGGTTTAGGACCTGCCCACCAAAACCTGTTTTGGTTTTATATGTTGTGGTGGAACTGTCTCAAAGAATTCAGTCAGACCACCTCTAATCCAAGTATAGGCATTTATTGAGATTGATGCCTCTCATGAAGGGGACTAAGTTCCAAGAGGATCCAGCAATTTCAGACAAAGCAAGATGGATTTTTATAAGGTAAAGATTCAATTACATAACAAAAATTATAACTATTAAAAAGGCAGGAGAGGTTTGTTAAGAGATTAGGTAATAGGGGAGGGGTCCCAGCCACAGTAGAACTGCAATGCAATTACCCACAATGCATACAAAAAACCCATGGGGGGGTAAGTATATATGATGATGATATTATAAGCGTCTCTATGCCGTAAGTTCACTCTAGGTCAATCCTTTACTATTATAGGTGCCTATTCAGCAAAAGTCTCTTCTATTGTTTTGGGCTTCACATCGTTTGTGGGCATCCTAGTCGTGCTGCTTTCTGATTGGCTGAGTATTGTGGTCCTGTCTGAGACTAGATGGAGGTGGTTGTGATTGAGTGCCTGGATACACCTGCTGTTTCTTTGGGAAATATGAGGAGTGGATCTGGGGGCAGTGGCTGGCTAGAGGCAGTGACTGGGCTCCCATTGCATGGACATGCCTGCTGTTGCTGTGAGAAATGTGAGTTCACGGACACACCTCTTGTTCTAGTGAGCAGTGAGGCATATAAACAGAAGTTAGGATATATAGTGTGTGTGGGGGTGAGTGGCTAGGTAGGTTCAATGGATCTGTTGTTCAGTGGGACCTATAAGGAAGTTAGAAGTTAGGCTGGGGGAAGTTTTATTAGGATTCCATCACCGTGGTGTTTGAAATTCTTTTAAAGTACCAGTTCCCTTAAAGCAATAAATAACACTATTGGTATAGGAAGTGACTGAATTGTGTACTGACTGTGTTTGACAACCAGCTTGCAAAAGACCTGAAACTTTGACAGTTGCCTCTCACAAGCTGGTTTGAGCTGGCATGACTACTGCCTCCATACCATAATGAGACCTCAGAATAGGACTTTGTTGCATAATCATACTCCAAGAAAATTGCATCCTGTTAAAAACACTGTTGTGCTTGCATGTTAAATTATTTGGTTGACCCTCTGATGATGACTTGTTTTTCTTATTTTGAATTCCTTTCTTATTTCTTGAGTTTTCTGTTTTTCTTTGATAAACCTGTTGCACTGGCCCCTCCCATTCCGTGCTCTTTGTATTAGTAAGATAGCATACTTACAGTAAAGCATTCTTAATGTACGACTAGCAAAGTTATTGAGAACTCCTCTCCCAGCTCCTCTCACCCTTTACCCGTTTACATTCTAACACCTTGAACAAACTTTGTCCAAGCTTGTCATACCCTAACCAGCTCAATAGTACTTTGGCTACTATAATATATGTGAGTGAATACATAAATGAATAGCCTTACCAATGCCTTCTGCCCCAAGATAACTTTGGAGAGGGCAGTCAGGGACAATGCTGCCATGGCAAAACTCCCCCTTCCATAATTTGTCATTGCAGAAAGATATAATGATGGAAGCAACAGCTTTGTAGTGGCAGTGGTAGCTAAAAGAAGAGAAGCATTCGTTCATTAAATCATTTGAAGTGTACATGAGCACGTAGACTCTGGAGGCAGGGACTTTGACCTTTCAGTCGGTTGAAGTAATAGCAACTCTTACACATAGTACGTTAGTGCTGAGGGAATGTAGCTTGGAGGAAAGAGCACAGGATATGTTATGAGAGGACATGCATTCAAGTCCTCACTGTGCCACTGAGAATTTATATGACCTTGGGAAAGTCATTTAACCTTTTGAGGCCTCAGTTTCATCATCCATAAAATGAATGAGCTAGACTGTATGGCCTCTAAGCTTTTTTCTTGGTATATACATATGTGTATGTTTGTGAGTATATACGTACATATCTTTGTATCATTCATATATACATATATATTTGTGAATAATCTCTACTTCTGTGTATGTATGTATGTATCCAACCCTATTCTCTCCTCTGAGCTTTTGTCCCACAGCACCAATTGCCTACTAGACGTTTTACAGTGGATGCCCTGGAGACATCTTAAACTACATTTGACAGCACCGAACTCATGATCTTTTCCCCAAAACTCTCTTCTTTTCCAAAAGTCCTTCTATATGTTAAATGTTTGACCATCTTTCCAGTGTCCCAGTTTGGTAATCTCAGCATATTTATGACTCCTCATATTCAATCAACTGTCAAATTTTGCCATTTCTGCCTTTACAATATCTCCCATAGCTGTCCCTTTTTTTCTACCTCTCTACCATCTTGGTTCAGACCCTCATCACTCCTTGCCTACATAATTTCAACAGTCTGTTAACTAGTTTCCCTGACTCAAGACTCTTCTCACTGACCTCTATTGTACATAATACTACTAAAATAATTTTCCTTAAATGCAGATCTGATGATATGTCTCTCCCACTCCATCAAATCAACTGACTTTCCATAGCTTTTAGAAGATATAAATTTCTCTTTTTATCTTTAAAATTCCTTCTCTACCTGATCCTTATACCAAACTATTTTTCTAGCCTCATTATACATTACTCTCCCTCCTGTACTTTGTGATATGGCCAAACTGGCTTTCTCACTTTCCCCCACATTCCACCTTTCCCTGTCCTATGCTTTTATAGGCATCACATGCTTAGATTAAAGTCCCTTCTCACCTCTACCTTCTCCTCCTTTAAAGACACAGTTCAATCACTATCTTTTTCATAAAACCATTTGTGATACTGAATTCCTCCCAAACTACATTGCATTTAACTGCTTTCCACATATTGTATTTTATTTATATTATATTGATATTTAAATATGTACTCATTTTGTCCTTCATTAGAATACAAGATCCCTGTGAGCAGGGATTGTTTTTTTCCCTACACTTGCATCTCCCACTAGCACAATGTCTGTCATATATTATGTATTAATGATTTCTGTTGATTAGATTATTGTTAAAGCTTTGAGAAGTTTACCATAAGAATCCGCAATAGAAACACCTTTCTCCAGCTACCTCTAACCTTCTCATTCACATTTTTTTTTATCATGTTCAGCTCCTCATACCTTCTAAATCGATAAAAGCTTATGTGTATAAAACAAATGCATTGCTACAGAGGCTAAGTCTAAAGCTGTTGCCACATCCATCCAGCCTGGTGTGCTCCTCGTTCTTACACTTGTGATTTACTATCTTACCACTAGATGCCTCTGTTACATTAAACATTTCCCTATCTAGGAACTGTGGCACCTTAAAAATAAATATAATATAGCCTCTGGAGCAGGAAAAGATCTTTAGATATCTAGTTGAATTCCATTTTTTATAGATGAGGGAACTAATACTCAGAGAAATTAAGTGACTTCTTATAGGTCGCACACCTAAGAATCCCAGCTGCTATTCAAACCCAGATTTTCTAGATTATCAAGTTAGAAGGAAGGAGTATTTCCAGTCATTATATGAAATGAAGCCTCCAAGGAAATATAATGAGATTAGTTGAGCAGATTCAGTCATGTTCTATGGCACCTAGATGAAAAGTATGCCAATCTTTCCCCCTTTTTGGTAAAATTTTTATTCATTTGAAACTTACAAAGCAAAAAAAAAAAACATTCCCATGTACATCAGCAGAACAGAGGAGAGGATTCAATATAAAACAATAAATTTTCATTTCAAGGAAAGCTAGGTAACAAATACTATACATCATTTTCAAAGATAGCCAGCTTTTCTTTGTTTCCTTCTAGGTTTTATTGTGTTCTCTGATGTGTACTTTTTACTTTATTTCCCCCCTGCCCTTCTTTCCTCCTTGCTCTAAAGAAGATTGCAATTAAACATGGATACACACACATATACACACATACATATATAATATACACATATATACTCACACTATATATGTATGTACACACATAGAGATATCTATAAACATACACTTATATACTTATATATACTCATACACATGTATATAAAATTGCACTATGCACATTTCCACTTGTTATCTCTTTTTTGGAAAGGTGGATAGCATCTTCCTTCGTTGGTCCAGGTCTTTCTATGTTTTTTCTTGTTTTAAAAAATTTATTTATTTATTTTAAGTTTTCAACATTCATTTCCACAAAATTTTAAGTTCCAAATTTTCTCCCCATCTCTCCCCTCCCCCTACCCCAAAACACTGAGCATTCTAATTACCCCTACCACAAATCTGCCATCCCTTCTAACACCCCTCCTTTCCCTTATCCTTATCTTCTCTTTTGTCCTGTAGGGCAAGATAAATTTCTATACCCTATTACCTGTATTTCTTATTTCCCAGTTGTATGCAAAAGCAATATTCAACACTTGTTCCTAAAACTTTGAGTTCCAACTTCTCTTCCTTCCTCCCTCCCCACCTATCCCCATTGGGAAGGCAAGCAATTCAATATAGGCAATATATGTGTAGTTTTGCAAATGACTTCCATAATAGTCATATTGTGTAAGACTTTTCCCTCCATCCTATCCTGTCACACATTTCTTCTATTCTCTCTTTTAACCTTGTCCCTCTCCAAGAGTGCTGACTTCTAATTGCTCCCTCATCCTATTGCCTTCCCTTCCATCATCCCCCCATGCTGCTTATTCCCTTCTCCCCCACTTTCCTGCATTGTAAGATAGGTTTCCATACCAAAATGAGTGTGCACTTTATTCCTTCCTTGAGTTAAAT
This sequence comes from Bettongia penicillata ogilbyi, assembly GCA_023548195.1. Classification (NCBI taxonomy): domain Eukaryota; kingdom Metazoa; phylum Chordata; class Mammalia; order Diprotodontia; family Potoroidae; genus Bettongia; species Bettongia penicillata. The sequence continues at coordinate 614,368 of JAJHZJ010000007.1, read as the reverse complement.
GTGATGAGAGTAAGCTTTACATTTTCCCTCTTACCTCTCCTTTTTTCCCTCCTTTGAAAAGTCTTTCTCTTGCCTTTTTTATGAGAGATAATTTGCCCCATTCCATTTCTCCCTTTCTCCTCCCAATATATTCCTCTCTCACCCCTTAATTTTATTTTTTTAGATATGATCCCTTCCTATTCAACTCACCCTGTGCTCCCTGTGTGTGTGTGTGTGTGTGTGTATAATCCCATCAACTACTCAGACACTGAAAAAAAATTTCAAGAATTACAAATATTGTTCATGTAGGAATGTAAACAGTTCGGCTTTAGTAAGTCCCTTATGATTTCTCTTTCCTGTTTACCTTTTCATGCTTAATTTGATGCTTGTGTTTGAAAGTCAAATTTTCTTTTCAACTCTAATCTTTTCATCAAGAATGCTTGAAAGTCCTCTATTTCATTGAAAGACTATTTGTTCCCCTGACGTTTTATACTCAGTTCTATTGGGTAGGTGATTCTTGGTTTTAATCCTTGTTCCTTTGACTTCTGAAATGTCATATTCCACACCTTTCAATTCTTTAATGTTTCTACATTTAGGGTTAGATCTTGTATTATCCTGATTGTATTTCCACAGTACTCAAATTGCTTCTTTCTAGATGATTGAGATATTTTGTCCTTGTCCTGGTAATTCTGGAATTTGGCTGCAATATTCCTAAGAGTTTCTTCTTTTGGATCTCTTTCAGGAGATGATTGGTGGATTCTTTCAATATTTATTTTGCCCTCTGATTCTAGAATTTCAGGGCAGTTTTCCTTGATAATTTCATGAAAGATGATGTCCAGGCTCTTTTTATGATTATGGCTTCCAGGTAGTCCCATCATTTTTAAATTGTCTCTCCTAGATCTATTTTCCAGGTCAGTTGTTTTTCCAATGAGATTTTTCACATTATCTTCCATTTTTTCATTCTTTTGGTTTTGTTTTGTGATTTCTTGGTTTCTCATGAAGTCATTAGTCTCCATCTGTTCCATTCTAATTTTGAAAGAACTATTTTCTTCAGTGAGCTTTTGAACTGCCTTTTCCATTTGGCTAATTCTGCTTTTGAAAGCATTATTCTCCTCATTGGCTTTTTGAACCTCTTTTGCCATTTGAGTTAGCCTATTTTTAAAGGCTTTATTTTCTTCAGCATTTTTTTGGGTCTCCCTTGGTCTCAACTTTAGCAAGTTATTGACTCACTTTTCATGATTTTCTTGCATCTCTCTCATTTTTCTTCCCAATTTTTCCTCCACCATTTTTACTTGATTTTAAAAGTCCTTTTTGAGCTCTTCCATGACCTAAAACCATTGAATATTTATTTTGGATATTTGGAATACAGAAGCCTTGACTTTTATGTCTTTCCCTGATGATAAGCTTTGTTCTTCCTCATCTGAAAGGTTGGAAAAAGATATATGTTCACCAAGAAAGTAACCTTCTATAGTCTTATTTTTTCCCCTTTTTTGGGCATTTTCCTAACCAGTTACTTGACTTTTGGGTCCTTTATCAAGAGTATGGTATACTCTGGGAACCTATAAGGTTTCTGTTCCTCCAGAGTGGCACAATCAAGCATGTACACTGGTCTGGGAGCAACAAGAAATTTTTGAGCCCAGAATCTGTGAGTAGGAGAGTTTCCTCTCCACAACCACTTAGCCTCCAGTGCCACCAAGCCAGCACTGGTGGCTGAGATTCAGATAAGCTGCTCAGTTCCCCCAGGGGCTTTATGATCCAACAATGGATGTGGGCCGCTGTGGGAACTGCTGCTGCCCAATGCGGCCTCTGCTGCCTTCACTGCCTGAGGTCAGAGCTATGGGAAGACCCTGTTCCCTTCTCAGACAGGTGAAAAAGCCCTTTCACTGACCTTTGGCACTTGTGGGTCAAGGGATCTGCAAAATATTGCTACTTCAGCTGGTGATTCTTCCCCCAGCCTTGCTCAGGTCCTCTTCCCCACACTGGTGAGCAAGGTCAAGGCTGATCTGGGCTCCACTCCTTGTCTGGTGTGACAGACTTTTCCCATCCACCTTTGAAGTCATGCTGGGCTGCAAATCTCCTCCACTCTGTTGTTCTGTGGCTTCTGCTGCTCTAGAATTTGTTGAGAGTCTTTCTTTACAGGTATTTTATGGGCTATGGGGGAAGAGCTAGTGTATGTATGGCTTTCTACTGTGCTATCTTGGCTCTGCCCCCTGGTTTTTTCTAAATCAATGAGTTCATCATTTCCTGTGCTACAGCAGTATTCCAACACAATAATATCCCATCTGAGACACTGTCTATGAAAGATTTTCCCCAATTTTCTGTATTCCTTCTAATCTTTGCTACATTGATATTACTTATACAAGAAATTTTTAATGTAAATTAAGTCATTTTTGAACATGGAATTCCAGTGATGGGGCAGCCCAGTGGTGAAAATAGTTCCAGCTCTGCCCCAGAGAGGTAATATTTTGGGGAGTGGGGAGAGGAATAGGAGAAAAAGTTTCTTTGTCTTCTCCTTTCATCTTTATCAGAGAATGATCTCTTTGAACTCTGAGAAGATTTTGGATTTCTCCCAGTCATCTTAGAGTGTTCACAGAACAACAGTGGCTGGTAGAATCTGCATTGTGATCCAAGGACAAACTGGGCACATTTAGGAAAGATAGCTTGAGGACTTTACAAGGATCCTAGCAAAAACCTACACTATGCCTAAGGAGAACTTCATGAGGATTCAGTGAAAGGAAGAAAAAGTCTGCTAGCCCCCAGGAGCTATGAGCTACTTCTTTGCTACATGTATTCTCTAACCTTGAACCCACTTTCCCTTAGACTCTGTATATACTTGTGGGAGTCTGCCACCATTGTGGTGAGATGTTTGCACCAACTGTTCTACCTCAATAAACACTTCCAACTAGAGGCTCATGTATTCTGGCTGACTAATTTATGTCAGTTACTTTGTATTGATTAATTTATGTCAATGGGAGAGCATATCAATAAGAGCTCTTGAAGTATAATACTAGAAACACTACATCCCACCCTTCAGAGTTACTCATAGAGCCCTGAAAGGATGAGGAGCTAGCCAAGCTCTGGGTACCCAACCTATCAATGCTACTGGCAGTTGGAAGAATGAGTCAAAGTTTGTTGTACACAAAGACAGCAAAACAAGTCCTTGCCCTCTAGGAGCTTATATCCAAAAGGAGGAGACAATATAGATGTAAAGTGGTACACAGAAGATTTTAAAAAATAAGAACTGGAAGGTAACATTAGAGAGTAAGACTAGCAGTTATCAGGAACCAGAAAGGCCTCTAGTAGGAGGTGATACTTTAGTTGACTCTTAAAGGAAGTCATGAATTCTACAAGATAGAGATTTAGAAGAAAAACATTCCAAGCATGGAGGACAGTTACTACAAAGTCCAGGTGACAGGAGGTGGAAGGTTGTGTGTGAGCAACAAGGATGCCATTATGACTGAACTATACAGGGTATAAAACAAAATAATATGTTAAAAGAAGATAAAATTGAATTATTAGTCATAAAGAGTGATGGTTTAATGTTAACTTGGAAAGAGTTATCTAGGGTAGCATCCTAAGGATTTGTTCTTGGTGCTGTATCATTTAACAGTTTTGTCAGTGTCTTAGATAGACCTAGATGACAATTGGGTCCAATTTTCAGAAGACACAAAGTTAGGAGGAATGGCAAACACAGTCAGTGATTGATAGAGTCAGGATACTTCCCCATTTTGGGGATAGATTTGAATACCAGAACAAATCTAATTAGATGAAATTTAACATTATCGTAAAGTCTTAAACTTGGGTTCAAGAAATTGACTTGACAAGCCCAAGATGGGGGAATTAGGCGTTTACTTAAAACAGACCCCAGGGGTTTAACAATATGAATTAACAGTGTGACATGATTGCCAAGAAACCTAGAGTGGGATTGGGAGGGAGGGAAAAAGGGGAAAAAAGAAATTTACATTGTAACTTTGTTACATATTTGGAGGGGGATAGCAAGTTGCATATGGTAGATTTACAATTTCATATGCAGTCATCTTTTTTTATTGTACTGTGTTATGGAAATGCTTGCTTTGTTCTGTCAATTGAAAAATAAAATGTATATGTATATTTTTTAAACAGAGAGAGATTATAGCATTCAGAATTAGGGCAGGTGATATTGATGCCTTACTCTGCCGTGGCCAGAGTAGATCTGTAGTATTGTTTTCATTCCAGTGAAACAAATTTTCATGAGGACATCATTAAAGTGGAGATTATCTAGAAGAGAGAGACCAGGAAGATTATGACCTCAGGGTCATATTATGTAAGAATAGGCTGAAGGAATCTTTACCCTGAAAGAAGAGACTAGGAAAGGCATACTGGGTATCTAAGAATTGCAAGATGTGCCATGTAGAAGAGGAATTAATTATTTTGTTTGGTCACAGATGGAAGAACTTGGAAGAACTAAGTATAAATTGCATATAAACCAAATATTGGCTTTATATAGAGAAAAGAAATTCTAATAATTAGAACAGAAGTCCAAAATAGAATGATCTCCATTAGGAAGTCTCATCACATATCCTAAAACAAAAGTAGGATGTCTACTTGTCAGGGATTTTTTTTTGGTCCAGGTACAACTTTGACTAAATGATCTCTGAGGTTCTTTCTAGACTTGAGAGTCTGTGAATTTTTGACTCCACATGATAGACATTCAAATCCTTGAAGACAGCTATCATGCCCTATTTTTTTTTTCAATGAAATTTGCCCATGTCCTTCATCTGATCTTGATAAAACACAGGATCAGATCAAGTTCACTTACGTCCCTGTGAATGAATTCCAGTTAGTCAACGTCCTTCCCAAAAGGTGTTGCCCCTGTCTGAATCAATACTTTTGATAAGGAGAGCAGAGTACAGAGATACTGCACTGTCTCTTACTCTATATGTGTCTTAATGTGGCCTAAGATGGTAGTAACTCTTTGTTTATATATATTGAGCTTAGAGTACACTAAACTCCCCATACATTTTCATAGAAATTGTGTTCCAGATATGCCTTCCCAATTCTGTATTAAAAAGTAATTATAGGACTTTACTTTTGTGTGATTGTTTCCTGATCATGAAATGCTATGTAGTTTCTTATTAATTAAATTTTGTCCTATATCACAGTACAGCTTATAAACTAATTTGCTCTTCTAGTTTCTTATACGTATGTTCCTGGCAGATGATTAATAACTTCCTCTTAATAAGGAATGTTTTGCTAAGCCTTACAAAGAATAACTTCTACTTACTTTATAAGGCATATATGCCAAATATAAATGATCATGCATGTGACATAAAAAATATAACTTCAGAAATTAAATGCAGCTTGGTCATGGACACCAAATAATTTATCTTCTCATAAAAAATTATATTAGACCACCTTTTTCTCACAGTTTTCAGATGGTCTTTACCCATCAAGGTACAACATGGTTTATTACAATGGATACTTGAAAAAGCACATTGGCTATTCATTAATTTCGTAATAGTCAAAGGCACAAATCAGGATGTAAATATCATTGTGTCTGCTGAAATTCTAAAGAGTAATATAATCTTACCTTCAGTTTTCTAGATGATTATTTGTAGTACTTCCCTTTAATGGTACAAGAAGGATATTACCTAGTGAATTTGGTAAAACCTTGGGATTTAGACATCATAATGTGAATTCTAACATTAGGAGGCAATCAGGTGGTACAGTGGGATAGAACATGTGGCTTGGATCCAAGAAGGCCTTTCTTTTGAATCTGATCTCAGACATTTACTAGCCATTGGACTAATGGGTATATAAAGTTTACTTGATCTCTGTTTGCCTCAGTTTCCACAACTGGAAATGGAGATAATAATAGTACTTACCTCCTAGAGTTATTGTGAAGAACAGATGAGATATTTGGAAGCAACTTAGCACCTAGAAAATAGTGGTTGCTGTCCTGCGTTCTCAAAGAGGACAGAAATGACACCACTAGGCCAACGTCAAGTTTCAATGTGTCTGACTGTGGCTGATCAGACCAATACAAGCTGGGAATTCTCTACCACAGGTTGGGCACTAATAGTCCATGTGAACATTTGGGATGGATACTCTAAATTTGCTCATCCTGCATTTCCTTTGAGCTATTTCAATTCTACTTTGCTTATAGGGCACAGAACCTTCTCTGATATGGGCACACCATGCTGAGCGATCCTGTATTGGTGTCTCCCATGTCACACAATCAATTCCAAAGTTCTTAAAAGACACCTTGAGAATGTCCTTGTATTGCTTCTTCTGACCACCATGCGACCGCTTGCCCTATGTAAGTTCTCCATAAAATAGTCTCCATAAAATTGGCAAGAGTATGTTTTGTATTTGAACAACATGGCCAGCCCATCAGAGTTGGGCTCTCTGAAGTAGAGTTTGAATGTTTGGCAATTTAGTTTGAATTAGGACCTCAGTGTCTGGTACTTTATCCTGCCAGGTGACCTTCAAAATCTTCCTAAGACAATTCAAATGGAAGTCATTCAATTTCCTGGCATGGCATTGGTATCCTGCCCAGGTTTCACATGCATATACCATTGAGGTCAACACGATGACTCTGTAGACCTTTAGTTTGGTAGTCAAGCTAATATCTCTTCTCTCCTACACTTTCCTGATTCAGAGCCTCCCAAACACTGAGCTAGCTCTGGCAATGCGTGCATCAACCTCATTGTCAATGTGTATATCCCTGGAACTCAGCACAGTACCTGGAAAATAGCAGGTACTTAATAAATGCTTGTTTCCTTCCTTATCTCCATTATATCAATTCAATAAATGTCCAAGACAGAATGTTTTTTAAGTTAATGTCTTAATTTCTATTTTATAGTTTGTAAAAGTTTAGAAAGCAATGTCAACCAATTTTTGTTCAGCACCAGCAATACATACACACACACACACACACACACACTCACACACACACACACACAATTATTAACTACTTCCAGGTCTGGATCTATAATCCTATGTTTTAACTTTGCTTGTTTTATATTTATAAAACCAAGGGCTTACAAAATGATGAAAATAATATTATATAAAAGGAACACTAGGGGACACTGTGTACCATATATTTAAAGAGACTACACTATCAAGGCCTGAAAAACTTCATTCAAATCCTAGGTCTAACACAAGCTAACTGTGACAGAGAAGTCACAAAAACTTTCTGAGCCTGTTTTCTCATATGTAGTATAGGGATAATAATATCTATATTATCCACTACATTCTTTGGAATGAGTTTTCTTTAGTAGGATCATCCTCATGTGGTATTCCTCCCAGGTCACAAAGGAAGAAACCATGTTTTTTATCCATCTCTGAACAGGTATAACCCCATAGCAGAAGGATGCAATGGTAATCAATAGCGGCTTCTTCTGAAAAGGGACAAGCCAAGGGTTGTGATCCTTCAGGAAAGAAATGAACCTTCTCTGCTTCTTGTATCCATTTAACAGCATCCAGGTTAGAAAATAAAAACATCACAGTTTCCTTCTGAGCAATGCCTTGCTAGTTCCTTTAAAATATGCCAAAATTTGCTTTCTGGCTCTTGAAGTTCATAGTGCTATGAATCCTCAAAATGGAGAAGGCCTACTCCCTCTAGAGAGACTCAGATTATTGGATTCAAAACTCATCTATTCAATACACACTTTTAAGCACCTTCTGTGCTTGACGTACCATAGTAGACACTAAGGAATAAATAGAAGTTTGGGCATGACATAATTCCTGTTCTCCTAAAATTAAAGACAAGTAGGCTATTTTGTTCATGAAGAAGGGTAGCCCTCTGAAATTTTACATGTGCAGTCCCATCCTTTTCATAGTAACATCATTCATTTGCCGTGATACTATCCAAGATATAATGTACTGATGGCCCACATCTAGGAGTTGTCCATCCAACTTCCTATCACACTCTGAACAATAGTCATTCTTTATCCACTTGGTCATTGCTGTGTAGATAGGCCAGACTTTTTTGAATGATAATGGATCTTATTGAGGAAGTTCTGCAATGTTTTGGTATTGATGGAATTAGAATGAGGTGATCCACAAATAGAAAAACCTGAAGAACCTCATATTTAAGGGATCCTTCTTCCTTCTAGGCCCTATATTGGACATATTTCATGACCACAACAAACATAAGTAAGCATCTATCTTTTTGTTTTCGATTTCATTGGATTTTAATAATCAGAGAGTCGTAGATCCACCTCCTACTCCTGGTTGCTTTCTCATCTGAGTTCTTATGACACTGGCCTATCTGAGTTCTCTTTCTACCCATCTAACTATTCCTTCTCAGCGTTCTTTGCTGAATTGTTATCCATGTTATGTCCCCTAAACGTGAGTATACCTCAAGGTTCTGGGTCCTACTCTCTCACTTAGCAACTTCATAGGGCACCTTGAACTTGACATGTTCAAAAGAGAATCCACTATCTTCCTCATGAAACCCTCCTCTCTTCCAAAGTTCTCTGTTATTCTTATTTTCGAAATGTTGAGTGCAAGTGAAGAGTCAACGATGACACCAAATTGGTAAGCCTACATGTGTGTATACACACACATTTGTGTATATATGTGTATGCCTATTTATGTATGGCTGTATATATTTGTATTTATATTACATATATTATATATATATATAAAGACAGCACCAGATATACATATATGATCATATGTGTGTATATTTGTATATGTATATATACACATTATTGTTTCTGTCTTCACTTTTCTTCTACGTCTCATCTCCTCTCCACTCACACAGGTGCACACTCACACCTCACACCTGAACTATCACAAATTGATCTTCCTGTCTCAAGTCTCTCCCCATTCCTATCCATTCTCTAATCAGCTGCCAAAGTGATTTTCTAGAGGGCAGCTCTAAACATGTCACTTCCTTCCCAACCACCAATCGATACATTTTAGTGTCTCCTTATCACCCCAGGTCCAAATAATCCACTTGTCATTTAGGGTTTTCTTTGTACCTTTCTAGCTTTTTAAAACTTTACTCTTTTCCATACTCTATCACTTACTGTCTTTCTTTCTGTTCCTTATATAGGGTACTGCATTTCCCAACTACATCTTCTCACTCACTCCACAGTCTCTACACTCACCCTACCTCCACCTGTTAACTTCCCTGGCTTCCTTCAAGACTCAGCTCAAATCCCACATTTTGTAAAAGGTCTTCTTAGTCTCTTCTCTTCCCCAAATCCCTCCTCCTCTGCTATTGCCTTCCCTTTGAAATTTCCTTCTATCGATTTTGTATATATCTTGTGTGTGCATAATTATTTGCCTATTTTCTCCTGCATTAGAAGGGCTTCTTGAGAGAAAAGATGATGTATTTGCTTTCATTGTATCCCCAGCACCTAGTCCATCCTCTGACAATAGTAAGCACTTTAAATTGAGGCAACTAGGTGGTGCATGTGTGCTTGGAATCAGGATGACATTTTTATAAGTTCAAATCCAGCCTCAGGCACTTACTAGCTATGTGACTCTGGGCAAGTCTCTTAACCCTGTTTGCTTCAGTGCCCTCAACTGTAAAATGAACTGGAGAAAGAAAGGGCAAACCATTCCAGTGTTTCTTCCAAGAAAACTCCAGCTGGAGTCATGAAGAATCTGAAACAATTCAACAACAAAGAGCACTCTGGCTCAGAAAGTATGATATTGAAAAAAAATGGAGACAATTGTAAAATGTTCATATTTGCTTATAGTCTTCTTGTTACTTTTGCCTTATATTATCATTTTTGTATTCATGCTTCATCTCCCCTATGATTAATGTATCCATTTGTATTGTCATAGATCTATAGGTAATACGTTTATCATGGAACATGAGTAGATGACTGTAGGACCAATGAATCTAGCACTGGCATAGAAATAGTCTAAACTCCTCCCTTCATTTGAAATGAAGTAGCTGTCCTAAGTCATGAAACAGAAGAATATATTGGTGGAATGTCTTTAAACAATTCATCACCAAATCCCTTCCAGTCTGCTAGAACACTTTTTCTTGTATTCTGGTGCTCCTTTCAATCTCCTTTTGCTATTTCCCTGATTTGGATCTTGTTTATCCCTTGCCTGGGCTAGTCATCCCAAGCTGCTTCTTCTGATCCCCTGATCAGTATACAAGTGATCTAAGATGGCTTGCTCATTGGGCTTTCAACTAAGTCATCACCAGCATGAGTCACGAGTCCAGAGCAAGAGATACTATACATGTTCATTTTGTTTCCTCTTCTTTCCAGTTTAGTTCAGCATTCCAGAAATACTGTTGAATGTTTGCTTACCTAATCAGGAGAGGTTTATTGAGTGATTCCTATTTATGCAGACAGACGCACAGTTCTAGGCCAATCTATGACTTCTTTTCAGGGTTATCATGTTATTTATGTCTCTTGACATCATTGAATCAACACAAGAATAAACTAGTATCAAAGTTTTAAAAAAAATCATCAATCCAGGGAACTGATGAAGAAATTTTTACTTGTTTTGTAGGAATAAAAATCATTTAGAAATAAGCCTGGGCATTTTTAGTAAAAAAAAATATATGCTCACTTTAGTAAAAAAAAATGACCTTGTCAAGTGCAGATGCTCATTGATTTGTAAGATAGTCTGTTCTACTCTTGGACCATTTTAATTGTTAAAAAGTGACTTCCTTAAGTCAAGCCTTATATTTGCCTCTCTGAAACTTCCACGTATCATCTCTAGTTTTGCTCTTGACAGCTAAGAGAATGATTCTAATACTTTGTATGTATTTTTAGCCTTTCAAATACTCAAATACTTGACTTCTGCTACCATTCCCTCCTCCGCAAATCTTTTCTTCTATACTGTTCCAGAATCTTACAAAATGCTTTCTTCACTACAAACCTGTGAAGTAGTAGCATAAGTAATTTTATTCTCATAATTTATTCTCAATCTGGGTAATAAAACTGAGACTAAGAAGTTATGGGACCTATTCATATCATATGTTCAGTAAGTAGGATTGTTATGACTTGAATCCAGGTTTTCTGACCCCAAGTTAGAGCTCTTTGTACAATCCTATGATATTATCAATAGATGAAGAGACCATTCTTATAAGGAATCACTAGAGACAAGAAAGTGTTCACAAATAGAAATGGAGTTTTTGGTAACTTCTTCATGACCACCATTTTTTTTTAGCAGAAACAATGTTCATGATCTTTTAGATTCTTTTGGCATCCTTCCCCCTTTGAGTTCTCTTGGCAATCAGTTTCTGAGTGCTTTAAAATTGGTTCTACCTCCAGTATGGATTTCTTTTGATTAGACTTAGGTCAAGATGATTTTCCTATCTTTATTTTCTTTAATGACATTATTTCTTCTCCAAAATGACAGAAAGAATGTAAGTCTACAGGTGATAGCTACACTACTACTACTCATGAGAATTGATCACCATAGAAATACCAGCAGATTTCTTCCATTTCACATCTGTTTGTTTTTCTGACATCATCTATAATTACTCTCAATGTAATTTTGGTTTAGCCTGATCTCCGCAGGCATTTTTCTTCCAACAAATTTTTTGACCATGTTGTGGGAAGGTATCATAAGGTAATGCTATTCATAATCTATGCATCTTGCACATAATATCCACTAAAGTCTTTTATTATTAACTCTCCCTCATCACACTGCAAAGTGTTTTATAAATAAACTTCCATTCTTGCCCCAGACTATCTTGACAAATTACTTGCCCTTTCTATGACTCAGAATTTTCCTCATCTGTAAAATGGGAATATTAATGTCTGTACTATCTACCTTGAAGGACTGTTGTGAGGAAGAAATGAAATAAGGTATTTAAGGTGTTTGCAAAATGCTATATAAATTTCAACATATTATTATTCATGGTAAGGTCATTTAAATCCTTCTATTAGTAGATGACATTGTATTCATCATATTGAACTCTGGAGCAACACAAAACCTTCTCAGCAAAATCCACAGTGATGCAAAATAGATTGCTTTAGCTATCCACACTGCAAAAATAAATGAGTAAAAAATGTATATTTCTGAGAATGGAACAATTTTGTTGAACTGATTCTCCCCTCCTTACCTTGTTTTCAAAGGTATAATGCGTTATTTAATATTCTAAGTCTCCTTTATCTTCCCCAAAATGTTTATTCTTACTGACACTGCTGACAACCTATTCCTCAGTGACTCAGAACAAGGCTAGTAACAAGGAAATGTTTAGTTTAGACTCTGATCTCTCTCACTTGCAAAACATTCAATAAATATTTGAACTCATTACTTATCTACTTCTGCAAATCCCATCTTTGTTTATCCAATAGGGTTTACTGTTCTGGCACTCAAGGTAAAGCATACATTGCAATCAGTATTTGGAAAGCAGGCTGAAAAATAAAACCTTCTTTGATAAACTAAGGTTTTCTAAAATGTTGATGGTAAGTTAATAAAAATTTAGATATCCTTCATTCATTTATCATTGAATGGAGGTATTCTAACTTCCACACAAGTTATAACTCAAGCTAAGTGAAGTAGCCACAAATTCAAAATGGAAACCAAATTCTTACTCCTTTTATTAAAAATTGTAGCATATGTCAAATTATAGAATGAGCTGAGATAAAGCAAGGGTATTTTTTGGTTGATTTTTCAATGTTTTATGTTCTCCTTAATGTCACTTCCCATTAGGGAAAGCAAATGCTCATGTGGCCCAACTATTAATGGTGATGCTAACCAGAAATTTCTCCAGGATCTCATTCTTACTGTTAAATTCTGTCATGGCCTTGCAAGGGGGTACTCTTTTTTTAGGGTACCTTTTTGGGACTGTGGCCTGGGTCCCTCGGTTCTTTTCAGTTCCTATTTTTCACAGTGTAACATTTGGCAATCATACACTCAGGCAAGCTCTGTAGAGTTCATAGTCTATGTAGTTACATGAAAACTGTATGTATTCAACTTAGACACAGAATCCAGCTTGGCTTAGTTTATCATATGTCTGGATTTTCAGTTCCAAACTGTTTTACCCTAAACCAAGTAGGCTATTTACTCCTAGCCTCTGAGTCTGTGTGACCTGCATATACATGTTGTAATTCTTTCTCCAACCATTAGACAATTTCTCTAGTGCTTTTTTCTCTGGGTCTGCTTTCTATGACCTCCTAGCCAGGGTAGAGGCCAGATCACTTGGGGGATCATGAAGTCTAACCTGATTGACTGGGAGCCAGCAACTCCATCTCTCCTCCCTACTTCAATTTTCTGGTATTTTGATTGGTAAGTTCCAGGGAGGTTGGCACATTGATTTCCATGTTTTTATTTTCATTTGTTTGTTTTCTTTTTAGGTTCTTCTTCTTTGATTAACATGATGAAACAAAAAGTCAGTATTGAACCAAATATTTTCCTTTCCACTTTCCTTTAGTTATCATTTATAGACCATTCAAACTAATGACTTAGGAACCTACTTACCCAACCACACTACAATTAAGATGATACTTAGTGCAGCATATTTTTCTTCTTCTAGAAGAATCTAGTGTTGGAGAGTAACATGCGCTTGATCTAGAAGAAATTTTGCCCCTTCATCTCTTGTTGATCAGAGCATCCTCCTTGGACTACCTTGCCAATGTGACTCACTTAAAACTGGTGAGATAATCCATTGAATTTCAATCCAATTCAGTATTTGGTGATTACCACCTATGTACTCAGTCCTATAAGCATGGTGTTGTTAATAAGTTTTTATCATATGGGTACCTTCCATCAGGAAACTGGGTAAAGAAAGTATGTTTATTTTGAAGTCATTGAAACACAAGACTAGAAGAGGCCTCAAAAGATTACTGTAGGTAAAGATATGACTCTACTATCCTACATTTTACTTTTAATGATTCACTACCTCCCTTAAGAATCTAGACCAGAATTTAAGAATTCTCACTTTGGAATTGGGCAACAAGTTCAACCTGTTTTCTCCTTTCACCATCTTAGAAGCTATTTTTTTGTATTTTAACTAACCCCTTCCCAGTAGGGATTCAACTAAAAAACTCTATCTTCCCTTACCATCCAGAATGATGACAATGACACACCCTGCTCTCTTGGCAAAGAGGAGAGACAAGGCTGCCCCGATTCTCCTTGAGCCTTCCCATTCAACCAGACAATATTGATGGTTTGCTTCATGTGAGTGGGGTGGCAACGAATGATCATGCTCAGCAATTACAATATAGTTTGGCAGTGGAAACTGTGTTGTTTTCAAGCCAAAACACTAATACTAAGATGTCAGGTAAATAGCCTTTTGGCCTAAGCTCATCTTCTTTGTATTAAATCAATATTGATCTATTTTATTTTCTTAAGATTAACCTTGTATGTAGAATAACCCTAATTTAAGAAATTATCTTACTTCCAGAACTTCATTAATTGTTTGTAATTTCTCATCAAATCTTTGATTTATCAATCAAAACACATAAGAGCACATCTTGTTAAACATTAATTAATCTAAGTGTTACTAGACTGAAATTAGGTCACACAATTGCCAGTAAATCACAGGCTAGCCATCCTTCAGAGAAACTGTAAGAATAGATCTCTGTGCTTTCCAATGTAAAGTCGTATTTTGCTTTGTTTATTTTTCCTGGAATTGCACTCATTTAATGGAGGTAGCAAAATAACTTTCTGAGATGCAAAAAAGACTGAAGTGAGACTCTAAATTCTGATAAATCTCTGCCATGGACTCGGATTTGATTTATGACTGAACAGATCAGTTTACCTTAATAGTTTCCTTTCATCTTTCCTCCTGTAAAAAGCAATCACCAAAAGGTAAATTAATTGAAGTAAGAAGAAATTGGACCAGATGATCTCCAATTTCTCTCCCACCTTTAGATCCTAGAGGATCTGTGCTTTACAAAGATTATCTTAAATAATACACTTAAAATTTAACTAAATATAAACAAAATTAAAATTAAATAGTACTTAATTTGCAGCAACCCTTTGAGGTAGATGCCACTTAAAGATGAGAAAACTAGAGGTTAAGTGACTTGCTCAGGGTAACACAGCTAGTAAGCACCTGAGGTGAGATTCAAACTCAGGTCTTTCTGACTCCAAATCATATACTCTATCCACTGTTGCACCCAGTTGCCTCATGTCACTCATTTTGCCATTGGATCTCTGGAAAGGAAATAGTCTTAAATTTAAAGGAAATTTAAATTATTCGATGACCATTTCTTAAGCACCTACTATATGCTTATATAAACTGAAGTTGGTCTTGTAGAAATACAACGGTAAATAAGACAGGCCTGGTCCTCAGGATCGTCTAGTCTAGTAGATTGCCTATGACATGCCCCATTTGGAATCATTAAGCTTACATAAACCTTAATGCTCATTTAATTCAATCTCCTCTTTTTGCAGGGAAAGAAATTAAGGTTCAGGCCACAAAATGAATTGCCTAAACCCCAAAGCAGGTAAGAAAGTCAGAGCAGGACTAGAAACCCAGGTGCTCTGATTCCCAAGGTAGTTTTCTTTCCACTACAACATGTTTTTGCAATGAAGATGTATTCAATAAATATCCAGGTGAATTTATAGCAATGCAAGTTATGAACTCAATGCATCTCCTATTGGATTTTCCCATTAATACATTTGTCAACATTTTTGAAATTCATGGTTATACAAAAATGAAATATGGAAAAGAGAATTAAGAATATTATAAATATTTAGAGTTATAACCTATAGTTACAGATTATAATACACTTCAATACTTCAAAGATCTGTGATTCCATTGATATGGATATATTGCATTAATGGGTACTGCACCCACATATGCCTTAACAATGGGTGTGAGTTGCTGTAGTTCCCAAAATTCATGGTCAAATTCCTGATGATAAGCCCCTCTCAGCATAGCTAGGGTAGTGCTCAGAAAGATATGGAGTTCTTCCCTTATTCTAAATCAGAAGCTGTTCTGGCAAAATAAAACAAAATAGGTCTGCTAGCTTGACCTTCTGTTGGTCAGTCAACAATCAGCTGTGAAGTGCCTGCTATCCTCAGGAACATGTTAACAAAGGAAAAAGGAAAGCAAGGATAGGGTCACTGCTCCCTAGGACCACCCATTCTAAGGTGGGGGGAGCAATAAACATGATCAACTATGTATGTACAAGATATATACAGGATCAATTGTAAAGGTGTAGTGCAAGGTGCTGGATTTACTGTGTGATCTTGGGCAAGTCACTTAAGCCCCATTTTCCTCATCTGTAAAATTGACTAGTTGGCCATAAAGCTAACACATATAGAGAGCAAAACTTGAATCCACATCTGCCTGATTCTGAGGTTGATTCCTTATCTATGTAACACTGATCCCTGACATCCTAACAGGTGATGGTGAACCTGCTTTTCCCCTTAGGAAGGGAAAGCATTGTGATGCCTATGTCAGTAGGGTTCTATTTCCTCCTTCAAATCCATGTTTTTGTTCAGTTTTGTTGACTGGGTTTTCTCAGCTGTGGCTTAGACAAAAGTATGGATTCTGTTACTGAGGCCTGATGTCCTGGAGAAACCAACCAACATGAAAGAGAGATTCCTTTCCTTCATTGAACTTAAAGTTCACAAGTCACACTCTAATCACCTGTCACCTAGAGTATCGCAAATGCCTCCTAAATGGTTTTTCTGATCTGTTCCTGACTTTCAGGACTTCAAAACCATGCCTCAGTTGCCCTAGAATCCTAGAAGTTCCCTAAGCACCTGAGGTCTCCTCACTCTGGAACATCCATCCATGCAGTCTTCTCATGCTGGAACAATCCGTCACCAGACCTGCTTCCTTCCCCCTTGGTGAGCTCCTCGGGGGACCTTTATTTTGTGAAGGAGTTCAGGTTACCGAGCTTTATTCCCCTCCAGGATCTACTCATAACTTTCTGAACTCTTAAGCCATACCCCAATTCATGCCTGGTACCTTCATCTCCCCTCCTCATCCTCTCTCTTGAAGCTTAATGCAAGTAGAGATTGTTTCATTCTTTGTACTTGTAAAAAGCACAGTATCTGGCACACAGTGGGCGCTTAATAAATGTTTGTCAATAGATTGATTCAATCCAAAGGGAAAAATTAATCTCGATGGTATTGGGATCTTATGATACATATGAATTTACACAGCTTGGTAGAAAAGGATAGAGGTTGCATTCTAAGACCACCCAGCACTTCTACTGCTGAGAAAATGGAGAACTTAGAAAGACCAGAAGATGCCTTGAAGATCATTAATGTCTGGCAGTACTGAGAACTTGGCATAGAAAGTGTGTGTTTGGGGGTGGGGGGGGGTGGGGACAGCAAGTCTCCCCTTCATACTTTATCCCTGTCCCATAACCCCCACTCTGGCACAAATGTCTACTGATCCCATCCTAAGGCTTAGAAGGAAACATGTAAAAAGTAGGTAAGAATGTAATGAACCTGGACACCTTCCTAAATTCAGCCTGGGTTCATTTCATTTTAGGTTACACCACACTTTGTTATCTCAATCAAGTCTGGGAAGTGGTTGCTTCATACAGTTTCCTGGTCTCTGGTCATCTCCATAGGGCAACAACTAATGCTGTTACTTCAGAGAGAAAAGATTGGCTTTGACCAAAAGGGGTGTGGGGATGAGAGGGGTGGAGCAGGAACTTGTATGTAAAATCTGTGAATTTGTGGGAGGGTAGGCTGGGGCCCAGGAAAGTGAGACACAGAGAGAGAGAGGTTTCCCCACCCTTCTGGTAAAGCAGCTCCTTGATTGGCTCTTGGTCCTCTTAGTGACTGCCTTGACAGACTGTGATCAGCACCATCCTTGGAGTTCATATAAAAGGGTAGGGAGAGAGTGAGGTGTTTAACAGTTGCTTGCTCTGCAGACAAGGGACAGAAGGACAGCGCATTCCAGACACTATGCAGTGGTCCTGGCATCCCCGGAGGTTAGCTCTGCATTGTTCCACGTTACTCTTAATTTTTTCAACATGCCAAGCAGTAAGTGTGACTCCACCATTACAATTATAATATAAACTTTTAAAAATACAACTTTTGGAATTGAATCATAGGAAAAAAAAGTGTGGTAACCAGCTAGTGACATTTCTGCTGCTTCCTTTCACAGTATGTTGCCACCAGAGACAACTGCTGCATTTTGGATGAGCGATTTGTAAGTAGTTGTGTGTCTCTTAGTTTGTGTTTGACAGCAAGGGGACCTAGATAATAAGAAACCCAGGACATATGGCATAGGAAATGAACGGTTTGGGGCCACTGGGGCTTGCTTGTCACTGTCATTCGCATGCCTGGGGGACTTTGGTCAGAGCTCTTACCTTAGGGAGGTATTTGGAAACGTGCTTTTTTTGTGATTATCTTGCAGGGTAGCTATTGTCCAACTACTTGCGGGATTGCAGATTTCTTAAACAAATACCAAACCACTGTAGACCAGGACCTGCGGCATATGGAAGATACCTTAAAGGATATTGATAATAAGACATCAGAATCCAAACTGCTGATCCAGAAAATTCAAGTTAGCCAGAATTCTGATACAAAACCTCAAAGTAAGAACAAGCACAAAATGGCAAAAACTAGAAGAGAAAGTAATCCTTTGCCTTTTATTAATGTTTTCTTTGTATTATCCTTTTTTGCAGATGTGATCAATGATGTGATTCAGAAGTCAAGGAAGATGCTTGATGAGATTATGAGATATGAAGCCTTGGCTCTCACACATGAAAACAGTATTAAGTAAGGACTTTGGCTTATAGGTGCTTTATTGAAAATTCAATGTTACTTACTTCTGGGAGGGATATTTTCTTTGTCTATTTTTTTCTTTCTTCAAAAGCTAAAACTGGCAATATGCTGAGCTATTTCAAATATACCATAGAGGAGAATTTCAAGGCCATAGAAATTTGTTCTGTGTCAGTTTTTTTTTCCTTTTTCATATTAATCCATGGGCAGTGGAAAGAGTACGGAACTTGGAGTCAGTAAGATCCAAATTCAAATCCTTACTCTGTGATTTTGCTCATTTTATGGTGTTACATGAGTTATTTCATCTCTGATACTCAAATTTCTCAGATAAAAGGAGGGCATTGAACTAGTTGACCTCTAAAATCCTTTCAAGCTTTAGACTTAAATTTCTGTGGTCTTATGTTACTACCATAAAGGAAAGGTTTCCTTGATGTCTTCACTTCCCTTTGATCTCTATTGTCCAAATGTAGTTTTCTCCTCTGGTATCATATGTCTTGTTCAAGTCAATGAAATATTGAAATGATTTTTTTAGTGTTGGCACTAGAGCCTTTTTTTTGACCCCTTGGAAGGGTCAAGAACATGACGGTGTTATATCATAGGAAATTTACTTTGATGGCTTTTCCATATTGTTAAAATATCCTAGAACTTTGGGAGAGATGGTACATGAATTAAAGAATGAATAAAAGGACTTCTTAACTGTTTACTATGTGTCAAGCACTATGCTAAGTGTAAGAAATATAAAGAGATAAGCAAGACATTCATTCCCTGTTGCCAATGAATTAATATTCTAATGAGAGATGCAACACATATAGGAAGCTTCAGCTGTAGATTTAATGGAAGATTTGGTCCTAAAGATGTAGTAGCAAGAGAATATAACGAAACCCTACAAGTCTTTAGGATTCATCTGTCCTTAGTGCCAGAGTAGCGAATGTCAGGAAGACATTCCAAAGCAAAGTGCTAGACATCTGCAGCCCCATTCTGTAAGAAGGTTCAATAGCTTATCCTCTTATGAGGATAAGGTCCCAGACATATATGGTTTCCGTATGGTTAGAACTGAGCTCCCTCAAGTTGGACTCCAGCCGATACAAAAAAGAATAGAAATAGGAATGTTCCTTGTAGGTTCCTTGTACCTTGTAGATACAAGAAGATTCTTGATTTTCTGGTCTACTTTCTTGGGAGGTAGCACAGGACCATAGAATTGGTTGGATTGAGGTCAGAAAACAGTTTTAAGTTCAGGATGGCATCCTTCAGAGTTGTGTGATGTCAGGTGTGGTCCCCTCTCTAAGACTCAGCTTTCCATTCTGTAAAATGGAGATAATATTCATACTACCTTTTTCATATAGTGATTGTGAAAAAATGTTTTATAAAACTCAAAGCATGACAGAAATGCGAGCTAATATCAAATTATTTGGCATGTGCTCATTTTACTCAACCCCAAAAGACCATCACAGATCTAAGGCTGGCAGACATCCTAGTGCTCATCCAATCTAATGTCCTTATTTTGCTGATGAAAGGCCTGAGGGGTTTGGGGGACTTGCCCAATATCACACAGGTACTAAGTAGAAGAGCCAGAATTTGAACACAGACCTCTAACTCCAAACCCAGAATCCTTTCTTCTATAGTATTCCACATCTTAATTCATTTCCTGTGCTAATGCCTACCTGCCACCCCTTGTGTTCTGTTTCTCCTCATGAGGAGTAAGATCAAAATGGTCCCCAAAGGGCAGCGAGAGTTCTTTCCTTCATACCACATGCCTACCCTCTAGGAGCGGACAATCAGATTGAAAGTGTGCGCCAGCCTTCGTGGTATCTGCTGTGTTTCTTTATTTTTCCCCATGTAGATTAAGGTGTTTCCCCTCAACTCCAAGTATGTCATTTTACAATTTTTACTAGAAGAGAAAAATAATTCTATTTTGGGTAATTCTTGGGAAAACAAGGCAACATTCATGAAAGAGGCAATTATTAAAGTCAAACAAAACCTGCATTATTTTATTTTTTGTTCTGTTTTCCTTTGTTTCGGTTTCGGTTTTGTTTGTAGGTATTTGCAAGACATCTTGGTTTCAAACAAAAACAAGATTCTTCAGTTGAAAGAAAAGGCAGCTGAGCTTGAAAACAAGTGTCAGGAGCCTTGCAGAGACTCAGTTCAAATACAAGACACCACTGGAAAGGGTGAGTAAGGCATGAGTTCGGGGATCAGCTTTCTAGATGCGGAGGCAGAATGCCAACCACAGATCACACTATGGGTGAATGTTTGGAGCCTAGCCAACTGGTGTTTAGTAATCCAGTGACACTGTCCTCCTTAGACACATCATCTACCAACTCTCAGTTTTGTCACTGGTTGACCCCCCTACCTGGAATGTTCTTCCTCCTGGTCTTTGTCTATGAGCTTCCCTGGCTTTCTTTAAGTTGCAGCTAAGTCCCATTTCCTACAAGCCTGTCCTAGCTCTCTTCATCTTAGTGCATTCCTTCTGAGACTCGCTCCAGTTTATCCCGTATATATCTTGTGCATACGTAGTTGTCTGCATACTGTCTTCTCCTCTAGGCTGTGGGCTCCTTCCTTGTATCTCCAATGCTCAGCACAAAGTAGATGCTTAATACATGCTAGTCTACTGTTTTTACTGCTTAGGTGGTTCAAGGTTCAAAAGGAATGATATGCATACATCTTCCTTAAGGGAAACACTGGGCAATTTGCAGGAAAAGGGAGCCTGACCTTAAGATGCTGAAGGCATTCTAAACTATGGTTGTAGAATTCTAAGGCTGAAAGGAATTTCAAGACTATCTAGTTTACCTACACTGGGATGGAAATTTCCTCTGCAACCATGTGGACAATCAGCTATTCAGCTTTTGCTTACAAACCTCCAATGAGAGGGAACCAACTAAATTTTGAGGCAACCTGTTTTATGTTTGGAAAGTCCTAATGAACAGAAAGTTTTTCCTTACATCTGCTTCTCTGCAAATTCCACTACTGCTCTGAGTTTTGCTCTTTGGGTCCAAGTAGAACAAGTCTAATCTACCTTCCAAATGATAGTCTTACAAATACTTAAAACCAGATATCTTGCCCCAGACCCACTAAGTCTTCCCTTTCCCTATTAAACATTCCCAGGTCTTTTAGCCCATTCTCCAACAGCTAATGTCAAACTCCCTTCCCATCCTGGCTGTCCTCTGAATGAGCTCCAGCTTGGTCAGAATGTGGCCACAGAATGAAGCAAGAGGAACTTCAGTGACTGATGCAATCTAATTTTCCAACAGATTGTCAAGACATTGCAAACAAGGGGGCCTCAGTAAGTGGCCTTTACTTTGTCAAGCCATTAAAATCTAAGACACAGTTCTTAGTCTACTGTGAAATAGATTCAGCAGGCAATGGATGGACTGTGCTTCAGAAGGTATGTTCTTCTTCTCCTCTTCATATCATCATCACTCTTTCTGTTTTCTTTGAAGCCAATTTTAACCTTCAATCTCTACGTTCCCCTTAGTATCATGCCATCTTAAAATATAGGATTAGCAAAATGACTTAGAAAGGTTCAGGCTGCTACAAGAGTTTGGAGTCTTCCAGAGCATTCAGTAATGCCAACACCATCAACTACTTTTACCAATCTAGTGTAGTGGCAGTTAGAGCCAGGAGATTTGTATTCAAATCCCAGTCTGCTATTTATTATCTGTCTGGCCTTGGTCAAGTCACGTTACCTCTTTTGGCCTCAGTTTCCCAAGCTGTAAATTAAGATCAGAGCTAGAACTAATGGAGGATGACTGGGGTTTTGCTTTGGGGTAACAAAATTTAGAGGGTACCAAAAAGGTTAACACGTGCAGTCATGCTTCAGCATATACGTTTCTATAGTAATTAACCCTCCCCACAACTAAATTTTCTTGCTTATATTATTCTCACAATATGCATTACAAAATTGATCTGAGATTCATTCTATTCACCCTTGGTGAATTCCATAATGCTTCTCCTGGACGCTGACATGAATAGTTACAGCTCTGGACTAGACAGACAGTCATTAAGATGCCTTCCACCCGTAAATACTGTATTGTACTTCTTGCTACAACTATTCTATCAAAGAAATGGGAGCTGAAAACTTTGGTTGTTAGATGTTTTAGACAGTACAGAATGGATCCCCTTTGATAAAAACAAGATTCCACAGTCTGAGTCCTTACTCATAGCATCCAAATAATTTATCCATTTACCAATATCTTAAAGCAAAGTTGCAGCTGTATTAATTTGTTTGTCCCTAATCATTTGCTTTTGCCTTTGCAAATCTTCTATTAGAGATTGGATGGGAGCCTGGACTTCAAGAAAAACTGGGTTCAGTATAAGGAAGGATTTGGACATTTGTCTCCAAGTGGCAACACAGAGTTTTGGCTGGGAAATGAAAAGATTCACCTTCTAACCACCCAGACTACAATTCCATATGTATTAAGAATCGAATTAGAAGACTGGAGTGGCAAAACCAGGTACAGTTTAGGAGGGGCATCTTAAGACAAAAGACTCCTTGGAATTGGTCTTTGTCAGTTGTTTGCCATAGAGTTTGCATGGCAAATCAGCAAGGTAAATGCAAAGTGGCACTCAGCCCTCCTCATAGTTATTTATGTAGTTCTTGGGCTATTTCATGGCTAAAGGATTGGTTTCAACTAAAGAGCTTAGGTATCTAAGTCAATTCTTAACCAATTCAATTTCTTATAAGTTCAATGCTCTGATTTCCACAAAATCACACCAATGAGGTGCAAGTTGAGAGACATCTCATAGCTTTGTATTTTCCTAATTCCTATAAAGGAGCAGTAATTGCTTTGATCAGTTCAAGTCATAGAACTTGAACATACATCTTTTTGCACTGAGTTACCTTCTTAAACCATTTAAAATATTTCTAAATTAATTAATATCTAAACTAATATGTCAGTAGAATGATGAAATCAATTCTATGTCACACTGGTCAGTTTCTACTAGCAGAAATATCACCACAGAAAAACTTTTCCTCTCACAAATTCCCATTCTTTAAACATTGCAGACCAATGAAGAAACAGAATGTTTACATAGTCTACCTGAGAATCTTCAACTGGAAACACACATTATCAAATTCTGTCCCTCCCTCACATTTCTTCCTGGAAGAGAATTCTTTTCCCTAACCTGAACTTTTGTCAGTGTCCCCAGAGAGTGCCTGGCTTTCAACTCCCAACAGGACTAGGTTGCAGATTGAGAATAATGTTTTATTATACTTATGCATTTGGCAAAGGCAATACCTTTTTTGACTTCTAAAAGTCAAACTTCAAAAAATTTTTGACTTTTTTGACTTTTAAAATACACGTTTCTAGGAAAACAATTTAAGTTCTTCAAGGGCTGTTATTATTCTCTCAAGTTTCCTAAGCTTAGAAAGCATGAAGTAATAATTAGGAAAATAGCCATGGTTCACTAGGGTTCTGCCTACGTAATGTCAAACATACAGACAACAGTGAAAAATTCAGCCATTTTTTCCATTTCTTCAAAATATCTGGACCTCTGGCATCAGTGTAGCACACAGCCTGGTACATAGTAGGTACTTAACAAATTATTGTAGAATTGAATTGAGTCCAGACCATATAGCTAGATAAATAATTTTCTTTACAGGGGAAGGGTGCCTCCTGGTAGCCATGCAATACCATAGACTCAGCATGAGTCTTGCCCATCTCTAAGCTTCCCCACATGCCTATGTTGCCAGAAACTGAAATATAAATGAGTACTTCATCAGTAAACACTGTGACAACCTCTAGGAATAATGGTGATGATTTCCAAAAAAATGACATTATGTACAAATGAAGTTTTTGGAAGAAGCTATGAGGCAGAGGTTACTGATGGGTCTATTTCCTTTTCTATAGCACGGCTGACTACTCCGCATTTAAGGTGGGACCTGAAACCGACAAGTACAGGCTGACCTATGGCTACTTCATTGGAGGAGATGCAGGAGATGCCTTTGATGGCTTTGATTTTGGGGATGATCCGAGTGACAAATTTTTCACCTCCCACCTTGGAATGCAGTTCAGTACCTGGGACAACGACAATGATAAGTTTGAGGGCAACTGCGCTGAACAGGATGGCTCTGGCTGGTGGATGAACAAATGTCATGCAGGCCACCTCAATGGTGTTTACTATCAAGGTATTGTCATCTCCTGTTTCCTGATTCATTATACAATTTTTATGCTAGGCAAAAAATACCAGTATGCATTTATCATGGCTTGGGGGTCGGAAGGCCTAGGTTAAAATCTGCCTCTTTCTCTCTGTGAACCTAGTAAGATGATATAAAAACACTGAGCAAGTCACTTAGCATCTTTGATCCCAGATACCTCATGCATAAAATAAAGGTGATAGGCTAGAAAATCTCTAAGTCTTTTGCAACTTTGAACCTATGATGCCATGATCTTATATAAATACAGAAATGAGTGAAAAATAGTTGAGATAGATGGGCGCTTTTACTATTTTATTTCTTTTTCAAGGAAATTTTTAATATTTCTTTTCAAAGTTAACATTGGAAAAGCCTAACTAATATTTAGGCTTGGCCCTATCACAGAATATCCAACTGCTGCAAACTGTCAGTCCAGCGATTAGTCATGCATGGGCTATTTAATGTTCAGCATTAAAGTTATTCTTTATAGTTACTGCACTGTTTCTAGAAGTTAATTCATCCTTTATTAAATATACATGTCACTTGAGTAATATAATCTATGAGTGCTCATGAGTATATATATGTAGATGTATATACATATATATGTATATGTGTGTAGACAGATAAATACGTATATGTCTTATCACCTTCATGACAGTTAACAAATTACTGAGGGAATGGGTTAAAGGATGCATTTTCTTAATGAAAGGGGGTTACAAAAGACCTAAAACAGAAAGTACTGTTTGGAAATGTGGGCAACAGAGCAGAGGACCTGCAGTATAAAGAGGTACTGGGAAAGCAATGGGTCCCTGGATCGGGAGGTAGGAGAGCAAAAATGATATTGACAGTCAACTTTGTGTATATTTCTGCTTCTTGAGGCCTCCTTCCTCGAGGTCCTTCAGTTCTATTCAACCTTTCAACCATCATAATATAGACTTCAACCTTCAGAGCATTGCTCTAACTGACAGTGCATCTGAGGTCATGTCACAAGGAAGGGAAATTTGCCCCTGAATGCTACCATATGTTTCTCTTGAGCAACTTACTATCCTTGGCTCCTTTATCTTGAAAATCTCGGTGTCATGTTGGCCATTGGACCAGGTTCCTTGCTTGATGGGATATTGACTTCGGCTTCTATCATGGAAACTGCATGACCAAGGTCATTTCTGTGTACTGTGATCACGATTTCTGATTCACCTTTGTACCGGGCACTAAAAAACTCCATTTTTTAAAGCACATGAGGTTTGACTTCTACAGCAAAGGCTGTTAGCAGCATTCCAGTTCCATTTCCTAGAGTACACTATTGCTGGCTTGGTTAAGTATCCCCATTGGAGATAGGCAAATTATCCCATTTAAGTAAACTTGGGGAGGGAGGATTTGAGTCTTTCTGATTTGTCTTTAGAAAAATGACCCAGGTGTGTTGATTTCAAAATTGCTAAGTTTAATAAAGAAGGACTGCTAGGTGTGTTGGGGTAATTTGGAATGCCACTAGACTCCAGGTGGATAATATATATGGGACTGAATGAATAAGAATGAATGGAAAACCACTTATTAGGTGCTTGCTATATATACATAGTAGATGATTTATAAATGATTGCTGAAGTGAAATGAGTCTAGACCAATTCAATCCCCTGTGCTAAGTAGGGATGCAAATTAAAAAACAAAAGATCCTCTACTACCAAAGAGCTCACATTTTGACATATATTGGAGGCTCCAGCTATAAGTCAGATCAGAAACTCAGGGATCCTTAGGATACATTGGTGAAACAGATGGGAATGCATCTTCTTTGGTGTCTGGGTGTCCTTGAAAAGACCATATCTGCTGCTGATGTTGAACCACTAGATAGTTGCCAAGGCTTTTAGGGGTTGGCAGACTTTTTTTCTGAGTCTTCAGTAGCAATGGATGCTGAAGAGGCCAGGGTTACCTCCTTTGCAGAGATAGCTATTAGGTCTTGACACCTCCAGAGTTGCTCCTCTGGATAACTGCTATCAGGTCTGGATGAAAAGAAGGACAATTGGTCTGGGGCAGGGAAGCTTCTATTTGTGGAGTGCTATGTAAGCTGTAAACTGTAGGACTGAAGGAGCAGAGCTGACAGAAACCTTAGACATCATCTAGTCTAACTGGCTTAATTTATCAATGAGGAAACAGAGAAATAAAGTCACTTCCTCAAAGTCATACAAGTTGTAAATGGTAAAGGCAGGATTCAAATGTAGGTCCTTTACCAGTGGAAGTATCTATAGTTATCTAATATTATCATAACATATTATTATGGTATAAAATTTTATATTTTATATTATTGTTATCAATGATGAGAGAAACTAGGTGACACAGTAGATAGAGCGCTAAACCTGGAGTCAGGAAGACCTGAATTAAAATCTGGCTCCAGATACCTACCAGCGGTATGACCTTGGGCAAGTCACATAACTTCTGTCTGCCTCAATCTTGTCATCTGTAAAATGGGAATAAAAATAGCATCTACCTCTCAAGGTATTTTGAGGATAGCAAAAGATGGAATTTCTAAAGTGATTAGAAAACCCTGAAGAGCTTTTCGATTACTAGCTATTATCATTGCAATCATTTATATTATTTTAAAATTATTACTAAAATATGATTTAAGATTATTACTGCAACTATCATTATTAGGTTTTGGCCCTATAATTTTAATGGTGTAGGGAACTCCATCTATCAATGCAAGACATCAAATGTTTCAAAATTTTTAGAATGGTGGAGTTTCCTGAGATACTTAAAAGACTTAAATCTAGCTCTACCTGAGTCTCCGGTTGATCCTGTGTATCACAGAACATCAACGTACCTCAGGCAGCTCCCCAGGACTTACCAAGACTGAAATTAGATGTGATCTCTATTGGTGGATGGGAATTTCCACACCAGGAGTCTCCCACATTGATGAAATCAGATACTTCACACATTTTTTCATCTATTTTCATCTTAGCAGCATAATAAGGCAACCATCTAAAATTGTTTTTTTTTTAAAGAAGGGCTTTAAAATAAAAAAGGACTTTAAGAATATTTTCAAAAATCTTACATGTTGTACAGAAGCACTTGCTTTAATACATCCAAGTCATGCTGATACTGGTACAAAGTACAGTCTCTTAGTGAATGATTTCATGAGCTGCTGTAGACACACGTCATCATCCGGTGGCCAA
The DNA here is from genome assembly GCA_023548195.1 of Bettongia penicillata ogilbyi. NCBI lineage: Eukaryota > Metazoa > Chordata > Mammalia > Diprotodontia > Potoroidae > Bettongia > Bettongia penicillata. The sequence goes on along the minus strand of JAJHZJ010000007.1, from coordinate 586,480 downwards.
TATTTTAGCGAAGAACTTCTCTTCTAAGCTTGTCCAGATCCATACTGGGTCCATACTGGAAGCCTTGGAACAAATTTACCAGCACTTAGCATCTGTCTAGAATCCAGGGTCACTTTCATGCTACAATGAGGCAAAGCTTTAATAGAGGATATTATATATTATTTATAAATGGTAGAAAATAGCATATTCATACTTGTGTTTCAAAGAGTTTCAGACTAATGAGATATATTTGTATAATTTATACTTTAGGAGGCACTTACTCAAAATCATCAACTCCCAGTGGCTATGATAATGGCATTATCTGGGCTACCTGGAGGTCAAGATGGTACTCTATGAAGAAAACTACCATGAAGATTATTCCATTCAACAGACTTTCAATGGATGGCCAGCAACATCACTTGGGTGGATCCAAACAGGTAGGTTCAGATCATGTGTTAAAGAAGACTATTAAGAAATGATTGAGCACTATATGTATTTCTTCTAAGCATTATGCTACTCATTCCATAAGGCACACAAATTCCCTTTCCATTATTCTTTCCATCTTTCACTTCCTACAGTTGTTGACCATTATTATCCTGAATGTATTCAGCCTAGGATGAAATTCACCACCTACTCTTTGGCTTTGTTAGACAAACACCTCATGAAGGAATATTTCATGCTTGCTGATTTTAAAAATAACATGTTGGTTTCTAGCATACATATATAGTATATATATATATATATATATATATATATATTTGTGTACATATGTATATACAAAATATGTGTAGTATATAGGGAATATATATATTATATATGTGCATCTATATATACATACATATGTATATATATGTAAACTATGATTATACACTGAAGTTCGATTTGTTGCTCAAAAGTGATCAGTTCTTAAGGCAAATATCAGTATTATTTGTCAGTCATATATTGTAGTGGTTTAAAAAATTTACAGGTAATATTTTTAAGCCTGTACACATTTGTTATATCTAACATCTAATTACTGTTGTATTTAAAGGAAAGAATTATAGCTCTCTCTTTTTTTCCATTTTTGCCATAGGTTGGAGATGTTTAAAAGGATGTTACAATCATGGCCTACACTTTAAAGGACTTGTATCTGAACAGAGACATATTGCTTTATCAATGGGAAAATGGACTTGTTAAGCCACACATGCTTCATTTTCACAGTATTGATCTCCAGGATTGGAACTGTCACAAACAACTTTGTGCATGTAATAACTTATCTCTATGCCATTTCAATTAAAAATTTAGTATCTATAACCAAGTGTTCTATGCCACTACTTAATCCTTAACCAAAAACAAAGGTATCTCACATTTAAGGATACAGATGGCACTCATACTGTAGGATGGGCATTCATGAACATTTGAGGAAATTGGAGAAAAAGGAGAAGATACAACTTCTGACTTCAAGAGATTGGACAACAAGCTGGGATACAAGCCTGATGAAACGAAATACCAGTAATCAGAAGCAACAGAAAATATGAGACCCATTTAGCCATAAACGCAAGTCACAAAGACTTGGAGAACTAAATCATTTCAAGAAATGAGTGCCAAGGAAACATAGTGCATGGTGTTCCAAAAGTCTCAGTGCATTTTTAAGCTACTAAAGGTTTAAAATGCACTAAGACTTTTGGGACACTCACATTTACAATGTTGTGAACATTCATGTTATGCCTGAATTCCAATATTTCATTCTACATTCTCTATTATTGTTGACTATGAGATTGTAAGCTCTGTGAGAGCAAGGACAATGCGTTTTATTTTTTTATATATCTAAAATGTGCTTCTCATCCAATACAGTAGCCTTGCATGGGGCTTAATAAATATTTCTGGCATTGAATTCAATGGAAATGCCCTGGATTTTTCTTTTTGTGGCATTGGGCTCACACATTTATATGTTTATGTGCCCCTTCTTTCTGTACAACAAGGCTGTGTGTTTGTAAATCTCTTGTATAGAGAATATACAGAGCAAAGAGGCTCAAGGAAGCTTCCTGGTACATTCTCTCGGCTTACCAACAGTTCTTTGAGATGCCATATCACAGTGGAGAGAGTTTGGGATAGCCGCCAGCTGCTTACCTACTTGCCTTAAAGAATCTAGGTGAATGTAGCAAAAGGGATGTCAGAAACTATCCAGTCCACCTCTCCATCATTTAACTGCTGAGTAAACACCCAGGGGTTAGGAAGCGACTTGCCCAAGATCATTCAGGTGATAGGCTAGCTTTCTTCAGAGTCAGTGCTCTTTTCTCTGTACGGTCTTGCCTGCGACTGATGACATCAGTTATCAGTCACTTCTAGCATTAAAAAAAGGAAAAAAAAAGAAATATGTAGGCAGGAAACAAGATCAGGAATGTTTAGGGGGAAAACTGTGCTACCTGAGTTTTCTATTCTGTGGCTCAGCAGCAAAAGCACTTAATTTGGAGTCAAAATATCTGAGTTTGAATTCTGTATTTTCTTGCTGGGTGACCCTGGGCAGATCATTGGACCTATCTGATTCTTTGTTGCCTATCTATAAAATGAGAGACTTTAAAGAGATGATTCTCAAGATCCTTTCTAGCCCTAAATCCTATTTTCTTATTGCCATGGTCTTAACTACAAAACTCCTGTTTCTCTAGATTATATTAATCAACATATGCTGAAACATGCTAGTTTTAGGCAAAGAGAAAAAAATTGCTTTCTTCCAACCAGCCAAAAGAACAAATTTGAATATAGTCCACCATTGATTTTCCATAATACTGGAAGGGAATAGTAATTCTAGTAATTCAAGTAGTAGATAATCTAAAATCTATTTCGCTTCCACTTTAAAAAATCAACTTACTTTTCCCACTCTCTGCCTAAACCTTCACTCTTTTGTAAAGCTGCAAAGAATTCTGGGGCCTCCGCCAACACACACAGTTGAACCTTGAAAAGACTCCAGCTACTCTTTAGGGTTAGGCTCAAAGTTCACAAATACTGAGCTGCTGTGTCTGATGTACATCATTGACCTTTAGGCAAAAATCTTCTGGGAAGATACTAATTAAAGCAAACATGAGATCACATCAAGCTCTTGAATTCTTCCAAGTCATTGAGTTGAAAATGGGAGTATTGAGAGATCATCGTCATTACAAGATTGTTTCTAAGCTCATTGCCTGGCTGGTTTACTCTTCTCCTAGGTAACAGTAGACCCTTGTGGTAGAATAGTGGTAGGTGGAAAAACATTTAAGTATTTTTGATTAATGACTATATAGGTTGGGGAGAAGGAAACATTAAAAAATTGCTGAAATTCTGAGACTAAAGTAGTGAAACTCCAATTCAGGCATTAACCAAAGAGCTTAAATTGTGGCAATACCTTTCTGTTCTTGGTCAGGTAGAATTAATACACCAGATATGTTGAATAGTATACCCTTTCTGTTAGTTGAAATTAATCAAACCCCCTCACTCCAGAAGATCATTTTCTCAACGGTTCTCCAAACATACCATGTCCATTTCCAACTCCAAGACCTAAAAGGACCCAGGAGGTTGTTGGTGATCTCATGTTTTTGCTTAAGATCATGGTGCACATCAAGAGAATTCTGTTAATTATTTGTGAACTCTGACCACTCACCAAAGAGCAGCTGGAGCCTCCCCGAGTTCCATCTATGTAGATGGAGGTCTCAGAATTATTTTAATGGAAGAAATATGGGGTCAGAAAAAGAGAAAAGGGGGGCAGTCGGTTGCAGCAGAAATTTGAGATGGTGAGACAGTGTGGTGTGTCAATTGAGTACTAGACTTAAAATTAGGAAGACATGGATTCAGATCCTGTCTCAGACACTTATCTATGTGACTCTGGACAAGTGACTTAAACTCTCTCAGTTTCTTCATTTGTAAAGTGTGGGGTTAAATTAACTTACCGAACTTTATCTATAGCCCTTTCTGGCTCTGTATTTGATTCTATAATTTAAAATAGCTATAAGAGAACTAGTGAGAAATTAAACCATGATCTTTACCCCTTCCACACAGTTATTTCCTTTCACTTTCAGCATTCTGACTGATTTCTAAGACCTAAAAATGAATGCTAAACGTTTTGGAAATTCTGAACTTCTGAACTAAATTGGTTGTAATGAGATGAATGGGCATATACATATGACCTGTCTGTGATCAAGTCTGGCAGCACCCAAGCATCAGATTTTGCTACATTTTGGTGGAAACTTAATTATGGATCTCTCTTGATAAAGAGAGGAATTAATGAATAGATGGATGGATGGATGGATGGATGGATAGATGGATGGATGAATGGATGGGTGGGTAGATGGATAGATGGGTGGATGGGAAGGTAGATGAATGAAGTATCATTTAATGTTTACTACATTCAAAGTGCTGAGGAAACAAATAGAAAAATAAGATAGCCCCTGCTCTCAAGGAGTTAACATTTTAATGGAGATGACAAAAGATATAGAGGATTTTAGTTGCAAGTTAGGTGCGAAGTCCCCATGGTCCTTATGTTGTAGCAGCAAAACAGGTTTTAAAAAAACTACTTTTTTTCAGTGATATGTAGAAACAGTTTTTAAAATTCATTCTTTAAAATTTTGAGTTCCAAATTCTCTCTCTCTCTCTCTCTCTCTCTCTCTCTCTCTCTCTGTCTGTCTGTCTGTCTCTCTCTCTGTCTGTCTCTTTCTCTCCTCTTCCCCCCCATTGGGAAGGCAAGAAATTTGATATAGTCTATACATGTGCAGTCATACAAAACATTTCCATATTACTCAGGTTGTGAAAGACAACAGACGAAAAACAGAAAAATAAAGAAAGTTCAGAAAAGTATGCTTTGACCTACCTTCAGACTCCACCACTTCTTTCTCTGGAGGTGGATAGTATTTTTCATCACAAGTCCTTTGGAATTGTCTTAGATCATTGTATTGCTGAGAACAACTAAGTCATTCACAGTTGATCACTGCATAATATTATTGTTACTATGTACAATGTTCTTCTGGTTCTGCTCATTTCACTTTGCATCAGTTCATATGTTTTTCCAGACTTTTCTGAAAGCATCCTGCATTTCTTATAGCACAATAGTAAGCAAAACAGATGTTATTCTTTAATGATTTCCCCACTGGTTAATGGGAAAGGAAAGGAAAGGAAAAGAAAGGAAAGGAAAGGAAAGGAAAGGAAAGGAAAGGAAAGGAAAGGAAAGGAAAGGAAAGGAAAGGAAAGGAAAGGAAAGGAAAGGAAAGGAAAAAGGAAAGGAAAAGAAAGGTCTCCCAGTGCATCCTGGGTCATCTCCAGTCATCCTGATGAATATCTGGTCACTGGATTCAGATGGCTCTGGAGGAGAAGTGAGGATGGTGACCTGTGCAGCTCTCCCTCACTCAAAACAAAGTCAAGTGCAAGTCATATCATCATTTCTCTGACGTCATGGTCTTCTTCGGCAATGAAGGATGAACACAACAACTGGTCAATAATATCAGTTTCTGATGTTGGAACCAACGACTCATCAGTAGCAAAGGCTTTGGTAGTGCAGTGAATCAAGTGAGAAAGTTAGGAAAGTTAAAGTTAAGAAGACCTGTGTTTGAATTCTGCCTGAACCCGTAACTCTCTGTATGACCCTGGGCTAGTGACTTAAATTCACTCAATCTAAACTTCTTTATAAAATGTGAGCAATAATAACACATACCATTTTGCAAACTTGGCCACTATTTCTCGACTGTCTTCTTTCCACCTTCCCTTCTTCCATTGTTGAGTTTCTCATAGAACTTCCATTTTGAAGAAAGGTCAAAAGCAGCTATCCAGATCAACCATGCAGACCACTCATCCTTCTCTCTGCAGATTTTTGCTACTGTTTCCCTCTGCCTCATTCTACCATTGATAAATCCCTAGAACTTTTATTTTGAGGAAGGAATCAGTCTAGCCATCCTTTCTTTCTGTGGACTTTACATATTGTCTTACATAAATACTTCACTCCACTGTACTTTGCAATTCCCTTTTATGTGTTTTTTTCCTTATAGAATGTAAAGTTCTTTGAGGGAGGAAATTGTATTTATTATTATTTTTTGCCTAAAATATAGAAAACAATAAATGCTTGTTGACTTGACCACCTCAAGGAGTTGTTATAAGGATCAAAGGATATAATGTGTTCAAAGTGTTTTATAAGCCTTAAAATGCTGCATAAACATTAGCTATTATTACAATTATTAATAATAATAACAGATTCAGATGAAGAAAATAAGGTATTTACCAATGAAGTCCAGGGTCCTAGTGCTAGTAAATATTAGACCCAGAACTTAACTGTGCTTATTCTCAATTCAGTGATCATTGTACTACAATACGGGAATGACTAATAAACTTGCAAGTGAACATAGTGTTATAATATTACTAATAGTTATTTGCACATCTCTAGGAGTTATAGCTGGAAAAGCTCAGAAATTTTATTATAATAAAAGTTAGATAGGAACAATAAATGATTTGGCCATCTGAGTTAACTTAGTATTTGGCATTAGCCTACATTATTTTGGATTTTACTGACATGCCAGCTGCTTTCTTTGTACATCCATTAGTCTTAGAGTACACTATAGACTTAGGATTTATCTCTTTGCATTACTCAGATGATAAAAGAAAACCTGCCTGCCATACAGTTGAATGAATGAGAGTCAGGTCATAAAGCCTTCCCCCATCATGGAACCAGTTTGGATTGTGTTGTTGTTTGGGTGGGAGGGGCTCCTTCAGCATGATCAGTTTCATTTGCTGATGGAGACAGTGACTCCCATCATGCTTTCTCATTCTGTGCCATTCTTGCCCATGCTTTCTGCCCACATGACGTGGTCAGGCTGTACCCTTCACAAATGAACTGGAGAATCAACTCCATAGTTAAAAACACTGTTTTCCAAAAGGAAGGGAAGAGTTTGTGGTCTATTTCATATCAACTATTTATTTGGACAGTCCAAATTACTTGATAATTCTTTCTCAACATCAATTTTACTTCCCTCTGCTTACTCAAATTCAGACCGATCACTCACTGAACAGTGGTGAAGCTTACATCAAAGTATTTTTCCAAGGTCACAGACTTTCCAAATCTGCAGCAGGAGCATTTTTGTATTGACAAGGATCATTGTGCTGAATCAGGACTTAGAGCCTGTAAAGCTACAGGACGATGCTGTTAAGTCAACAGCCACCATTGTTTGCTTATTGAGTTTCTTTGTTTATCTGGTTTTTTAACTCTTTCTGACCTACACGAAAGTGATTGGGGGGAAAATGTCATTATAAATATTTTCTCCAGTATGAAAGGGGTGCTTTCTTTACTGTCTGAATTAAAGAAAGGGATAAATTGTAAGTTTATAGGGCACTCTAAGAATAAAGGCTGTACAAAAGAGAAGCAGCTATCATGTCAATACAGGTTCAAAGACCACATACCAAGAATATCTAAGGTAAGCTGATGTCAAATACTAGGTTAACTCAGTTAACCAAATCATCTGTTAGCACACATAGAAGAGACTTCTGTGTGATATAGAATGAATTGATTTGAGTAGAGACATAATATTCAATTCAATCCAGTTCAGCCATCATTCATTAAACACTTATTATATATGAGATATTGGAGATAGTAAAACAAAAACAAAACTAGTAATTGTCCTCAGGAACCATCTTTCACTTTTTTCTTTTGCTTTTTTTCACCATCAGTGCCTAATATACTGCTGACAAATAGCAGACACTTAATATGTGTTTGTTGAATAAACGAATGAAAGCATCAATGAAAACAATTTATATTCTATTTTATCCAGTGCTTCAAGTGCTTTTTTTTTTATCGAGTGTTCCCTTCACTGACACAGAAACCTGACTCCTTGACACTATGACAGTGTAGACTTCATGAGTTGTTATAGTTAAACAATTAATTAATCACCCTTGTGCCCAAACTGGTTATGATCCTTCCCCTAGTTACCTAGGCTGGTCAAGGAGACAAGAATTTATAATTCCTCACGGCTCCTAGATTCAGACTTTTGAATAGATCCAACTCTGGTAGGGTCTACCAAGAGCATGTTTTCTGCTGTCACAGTTTTGGAGAAGCCACAGTCATACCCATGCCATGATGAGACTTTGAAGTAAGACTCTAGTGAAAGTGGGTGAGGAATATCTCTATGTAGAAGATGCAGTGTTGCATAATGGTTAGAGAGGTGACCATAAAGTCAGGAAGACATCCATTGAGGTCCCACCTCTGACACCCGCTAGGTAAGTCCTTCCACCTCTCAGTGTTCTAAGGTGGCACTTTAAGACCACAAGTTGCAGAGAAGGTGATAACCAGTGCTGTATAAGGAGTTTCCTCTCCTGGGAATTTTCTATAAAAATACAGACCTTATTTCTATTTCTATATAAGCAAGATGAAGCAGAAAAATGAAACTTTCGAGAAACAACAAATGTGAAAAATTTAGAGAAGTGTGAGAGTTACATGAATTGACAGAGCAAAACGAGCACAAAAAACAGAAGAAAGACAACTGTATATAGTGTGCCAGGGTCACACAGCTAGTAAGTGTCTGAGGCATGATTGGGACTCAGGCAGGTGAGTCTTCCTGACTCTAGGACCTGCATTCTATCCACTGTGCAACCTAATTGCCCAGTACAATGACCTCCATAGTGTAATTAAAAAAAAAAAACATGAAAAGGCAGCCAATCTCACATTAATTGCAAAGGTTAATCTTTGTCCCTGGAAACAAGTGATCCAACATACTTCCCTTACCTGATTTGAGAAATAGTGTTGAGACATCAATAAAACTTGAAAAAGAAGTTTTAAATGAAATAAAGACATCAGTCTATTTCAGGTTAGAATCAAATATTGGGGACAAAGAAAGATTCGTGTTTGTGTGTGTGTGTGTATGTGTGTTAATTTTTCGTTTTTGCTCTCTGCATCGAATTGTTTGCTAAACTGTTGACTATGTCAATAACTTGACTGCTAGGCTGTTTTTAAAGGAGTTAAAGATAAAAAAATACAATCACATGTTTTAAAAAGGGAGTCAGTTGATCTATCAACAATATAGTGTCATTGTGTATAGAACAGTTAAGTAGGTGCTAGAGTTTTTATTGTAAAATTTTAAGTTACTATAAATATTAAGCAACTTTTTGTCCAGACTCACTTTTTTCAGTGTAGGGAACTTGGAGTGTCACCAGAGCAGATTGGCAGCAGTTGAATTATCTTAGAGAATTGTCTTGGGCACTTTGAATGTCATAACCACATGACCAGCACACATCCAAGTAGGATCTGTACTCAAATCTTGCCATCTCCAAAGTCAGACCCTCTATTCACTGTGCCATTCTGAATTCATGAATACCTAAGCCATGGCACCTTATTTTATACATAACATCTAAAGACATGAGACATGGCTGGAAAGAATAAAACAGGAAAAGCAGAAATTAAGTCTTTTTATCAAAACCATTGGTAGTCAATATAAGTTCCTGGTTTCTCAAACCCTTTGCCAAATGCTTCTCATTTCTTTTAATAGCCAAATAATGTTGCTATGGTGACTTTCAATTTTAAAATTCTTGGACTTTGGCTACTTAAATTCTTAGTTTTGATCATGTACTATGGTATAGATATAGTCCATTTTTAAAACTTTAAAAACATTTTCAGCTTCTTCAATATTTGGAATATGTACTGGTTGATACACAAGACACAAAACTGGAACATCTGCCAACAGTCACAAATAAATAACAAAGTTTTCCCAAAATCCCTGTGATCAATACATTAAGATGGCAAATTGGCAGCTAACTCCAATACATTTTGTTTATCCTCGTCTGAAGTCACAGAGGAAAAAATATTTTTTTAATTTCCTTTGGGCATTTCACCAGCAACTGCTTAATGATAGGGCCCATAAGTGGTGATAGTGGGGATACAGCAGTGCCATTGTCTGTATGGAGACACTAATACAATCTTGGAGAGGGATGAGTTTCTGCCTTTCCCAATACCCCTCTGAGTACAAGGGTGTTCCTGGAATAAAAGATAAGGTAGGGTCATAGATAAAATCCTGTGACCAATATTCCCCATTCCTGAGTTTCCTGAAATTGAGTCAATGCACACAGAAAGGACAACATAGATGATGCTGAAAATAAGTTGCACCCTTGCATCTCTCCTCCCACCTGAGGCTGCCCGCACTGAATCCTGAACACCTAACCAACAATGTAGTTAATATTTAGGGTGGTGAGATTGTGTCTTCTTTATGGGAAACTCTTACCGTGACTACTTTGTTATCCAGATACTTGTCTCAAACTAGGTGTTATGGATCATTCTAGGCAAATAGTCTGTGTCACAATGTAGGAATTACAGTAATTTTACCTCTACGTGGGAATAATACAAAGACTCAAACCATTCAAAGTGTATTGGAAAAATAATTCTTTAGAGCAAAGTCCTCAAATTTTAGAACTAGAAGGGGTTGGATAGTTGGTCAATAGGATTTAAGGGATATAGTAAATACTAGTTCAGTCACTTGGCCTTATAGATGACAAATCCACAGGTCAGAGAGGTGAAGAAACTTGCATGTGGTAAAAAAAAAAAAGTATGTGAGAGCATAGGATTTTAGTTTCAGAGCTGGAAGGGACTTCAGAGGGCCATTAGGGCAACCTCTTCCTTCATTTTACAGATGAAGATGATGGAGACATGGAAGCCTAGAAAACTTAAGTGATTACCTGTGGTTTCAAAGGCAAAGCCAGAGAATCTATCTACACTATTCTACTGCTTAGCTGTCATACTGGAGCATGAGGGGTAGGAATAAAAGGGAAAACAAATTGAATGAGGTTAAGGTATTTCATTTTTAACCTTAAAGATTAATTAATGCTAAATATTACTTTTTTTCCCAAATTTCCTCATGTAGAAAACTATGTAAATCTTGTAATGACCCTAAGATTCTTCCTGAAACAAGGTTTTCTCTCTCTCTCTCTCTCTCTCTCTCTCTCTCTCTCTCTCTCTCTCTCTCTCTCTCTCTCTCTCTCTCTCTCTCTCCTTCTCTGTCTCTTTGCCTATCTCTCTCCCTCCCCCTTTTCTCTCTGACTGTCTCTGTCTTTTTCTGTCTCTCTAGCTTACTCTCTGTCTCTGTGATCTGATGTCTATTTCTGTCTCTTTCTCTCTCTCCTCCCACTCTGCCTATACATATCATTTCAGATAAACCCTTCATCATTGCCTTGGAGTCAAGATAACCTGAATTTTAGTTCTGCCTCTGACATATACTGGTTGAATGGCCTTAGACAAATCACTTAGCTTCTCAATACCCCTAACAACCCACTAAGACTATAAATTGAAGAGCAGGTACTGATATGTATTGCTAGAGGGAATTTCCTTATCAGGAGTTCCACTCAAAGATAAAATCAAAAGGGTATACTAAGATTATTCTTGTTATATTGACATTCCTTTTTTAAAACAAGGTTTTATATTGCGTTAATACACTTCTTCACAGTCCCTAAATATGTAATGGCTCCATACTGCCAACTGAATAAAGTCCAAACACCATTTCCTGGTTTTGGAGGCCCTCAAAGTCATAGCTCCAAACTAGTTTTTCAATTTTACTTTCTATGCTCATTTCCTCCCCATTTCAACCACTGACTTTTCCCACTTTTTCTGTCATTCACTATTCCTAGCACTCCCTTCCCCTGTTCTGCTTGTTGAAATTACACCCATCCTCCAAAACCCAATGTGAATGCACCTCTTCCAAGAAGCCTTTCATAGTCAAAACCAGACAGAAATGAGGGAAAAGGGTGTTGGATTGCAAGTATGGAATGTTGCATTATTGTCAGATTCAGCATGATGGAGTTTGTGAGGTGTAATGGAAAGCATGCTGAACGTGGAGTCAGAAGACTTGAGTTCAAATCTTGGCTCTGACATGTACTTGCATAGGTGACCTTGGACAAATCACTCAGTCATTCTGAGTTTCAGCATCCTTATATGTAATTTTAAAGGAAATAAGGAAATGTGAAACACAGGAATGAGAAGAGAATGTATTCTAGAGGCTCTGAAGGATAGCCTCTAGTACACGGGAGGGTCCTTTCTAAATTAATCATCTAGGGAAGTAATTCCTATGGAGAACAGTTCAGTCATCACCACCAACTGCCACCCAGGAGCAGAAAATCCAGCTCAGCTGAAGCAGCAAGGTACCTCGAGGGAGAGGCAGAAGGCAGCAGATCAAATGAGTCAGACTACTGCCAGCCAGGACCACTATATCCCCTTAGTACTTGATGGAAAGGGTCCTATATCCATAAGCCCAAGAGTCCCGGGAATAGCAGCTTCCCTTAGACCACAAACCTTGCTCCTAGCCCAGGCTGTGCAGCCATCACTGAAGGAAATAATCTCTGTGGAGAAGGGGTCTGTCTTCCTTCCCACCACCAATACCAACTGATGCCAGTAGGTAGGTTAGTCCAGGAAAACTGGGAATGGCAGCATCACTCAAGACTACTAGCCCTTATTCCATCGTCACACCTGAAGACATCCCAAGAAGCAGCCTCTGCCCCTGCAGTTACTGAAGGCTTTAACTATTTAAGACTTAAAAAAGCATTCTCACCACCAAAATCTTTGGCATTGTCATGTGGTGCAACATCAAAAGTACATATGATTTTATCAGTATAAATGACTTAAAGAGGTATTACCGTATGTTTCGTATTTATACCTTAAGAAACACAGTACCTTTCCAAACAATTTGCTGCTGAAACGCACTCCCCTTCCTCTTCCTTCTCCCTCCCTCTCTATACCCTTTCCCTCCTTTTTTGCTCTCTTTCTCTTACCTCCTCTTTCTCTCTGTATATTTATCCCCTACATATGTATAGATGTATATGTGTGCATGTATTATCAGCCTCATTAGAATATAAGCTCCTTGAGAAGAAAGACTATCTTACTTTTCTCTTTGTATTCCTCATAAAGCACAGTTTTACACAAAGTAAATGCTTAATGAATCATTTTTGTTTCATTTATTCATGAGACCATGGACAAAAATTACACAAAATGAGGAAAGCACAGATAGGTCCCCATTCCTTACCATACATTAGCAATAAAGATGATAATACATCTATAATAAATCTCATAAGAGGCTCCTGAGACTCAGAGAGGTCAATGACGTGCCCCATGGCCCCATAGCTTAGATGTCAGAAGCAAGAAGTCTTCCTGATTAATCCACTTGCTGTAGTAGTAATGTCCGACTCTTTGTTACCCCATTTGGGATTTTTTGGCAAAGATGGAGCAGTGATTTGCCATTTGCCACTTCCAGCTCATTTTACAAATGAGAAAACTGAGGCAAAAAGGGGTTAACAGGGGTTGTTCAAGGGCATGCAACTGGTTAGTGTCTGAGGCTGAATTTGAACTCAGGTCCTTCTGACTCCAGGGCTGGCACTCTGTTGAGCAACTTAAGCGCCCCATCGTCCTAACTTACCACAGTTCTGTGAAATTTGAAGTATTTGGCAAATAGTTGCCTAATCACTGAGACAGATATCACATGAGAATTACAAAGAAGTGTTACAGAAGTCCACGAGCTCACAACTGGAGGACATTAAAGTCAATTTACATTCTATGGCCTAAAAATCTTAGGTAGAATTGTATTTGGGTGGATCATTAATAAATCCAATAGGGAGCTAGGTGGCTGGGTGGACCTGAAGTCAGGAAAGCCTGAATTTTCTGAGTAAACCTCAGACACTGACTGTGTGACCCTGGACTAGTCATTTAACCCTGTTTGCCTTCACCTACTGGAGAAGAAAATGGCAAACCACTCCAGTTTCTTTGCCAAGAAAACCCCACAGATAGTATGATCCACGAGGTTACAAAGAGTCAGACATGACTTAAAAAAAAATTAATTCACAGTTTTGCTTTATGATCTCTGAATGCACAACATTGAAGGAATTTCTAGAAAATAATATGGGATGTGGACTTGGAAGGGGATCTCAAATAGATGTCTCTTCCTTCTAGTTCATAAATGCTCAAATAGAAAGTGTAAAAGATCAAGTGTAAAACAATATTTAAAGGACTCACAGAGAAAAAAACAAAGAGAGAAAAAGAGAAACAGAATCCAGAGACAGAGAAGAATAAAATCAGAGAAAGATATAAAGAAACAACTTGAATGATTACATTCATTAAACCTAGCAGGATTTCCAATTAACTAGATAAAACAAATCAAACCATTTTCCTCCAGACTCATGAGGAGCAACATGGTTTATAGGAAAGAACACTGGTCCTGGTGTCCAGAGACCATCATCTGAAAGTCAGCTTTGATACTCACTAGTCATGTTATTTTGACAAAGTCACTACATCTTTATGGCTAGGGAGGATAAAGGTACTTGTTTTTCAGTCAAGTCCAACTCTCTGTGACCCCATTTGGGATTTTCTTGATAAAGATACTTGAATGGTTTGTCATTTCCTTCTCTAATTCATTTTACAGATGAGGGAACTGAGGCAAACGGGTTAAATGACTGCCTAGCGTCACACAGCTGGTTAAACTCAGGAAGATGAGTCTTCCAGACTCTATGCCTGTTGTTAGCTGCCCTGGATGAAGGAAAGAGGTGGTCAATTAACAGTAGAGAAGGTTGCATTCATGTTCGTGTTCAATCTGACAGAGGCACCTTAGTTCCATGGAAAGCATGTCAAATTTGGAGTCAGCACACCTGAGCTTGAATTCTAGTGTTTGGGTTTGTTTTGGTTTGGTTTTTTTGCATTTGTTGCTTGTGTAACCTTGGACAGGTAATTCAATTTTTCTGGGTATTAGGGTCCTCATCTATAAAAGGAGAGTTAGACTAAATGATATCCAAGTTCCCTTCCTACTCTAGACCCATGCTCCAGTCCCAATGATGTGGGGTTTTGCTGGGCTCAACTGATTTCCTCTATTACAAGGGAAGGGTCTGGGTAGGTTGGCAGTTGCTTATAGCAAGGAGACTATAGTTTAAAAAATGCATCAATAAAACATCATAAACAAAAACTCAAACAATTGTAATATTTACAATCCCTATCTCACAGTGTTATTTTGAGGAAACTGTTTTGTAAACCTTAAAAGTGCTAGAGAATTGTTTTGGTATCATCATGCAATATTTTAAGCAAATACCCACTCAGTTTATAGATAAGAAAATTATAATAATCTAGGGATTTTTTCCTGACTAATGAGAAATAGATATTTGGTAACAAGATATATAGCTATGGATAGATAGATAAAATATTTATTAAACACTATGTATGCTGTTATATACACTGCAAATGCAAATACAAGCAAAAAATAGATAGTTCCTGTCTTCAAGAATCTTACATTCTAATTCAGGAAAATAACATAAAAGGTAAGTTGGAAAGAGGAGGAGAAGCATAATAAGGAGACAAGCCAGCTAGAATTATATTTGCGAAAACACAGAGACTTTGGTCTTTTCCCTGACTATTGTGAATTGTAGCATGTAATCCTTCACGTTTATTTTAGGAAATGTGTTAGCATCTCTCTCCATTCATTGTCTTCAGGGTTATGTTCTAGAGCCTATGCATGTACAAGGCTATTATCCCCTATGGCATTCACTTGTTGGTAGATTAGTATGCCCTAAAAATCTTGCAAGTTTGTCAGTATGTGTTCATTTTTTACTGTGAAAAGCTTTTTTTAAATTCATGAATCTTTACAGCCTCCCTAGAAGGTAGAAAGGTAGTTATTTGTGTAACATGTAAGTAGTAAGATACACAAAGTTCAGCAGTCATCTGATGGGTCATTTACATAGCAGGGACCCCTCCTTTGTCATTCCTTCCTTCAGAAACTAAAATACAAGAAAATACTAACTAACAATGCCAAGAGCGAGACGCGCCTGAAATGACCGAACAACTCTGAAGCCAAGTGGAAAGAGCACTGGTTCTCCTTGAGTCAGAGGAATTGGGTTCATGTTTCTCCTCCGGCACTACCTGTGTGACCTTGGGTGAGCCAATTGACTTCTCTGCCCCTGAGGATCATTCTAGGTAAATAATGCAATGCTCCTAGAACTTTCCGCATACTTATTATTGATGATAATTGTATTGCAATTTCAGTACAACAATCTTTCAGAGTTGAAAACTTGGAAAACAAATTCAGCATCTTCAGATTCAACATCATACTCCTCTCCTAGGACACTTGGACACTGTTTGTGTCCAAATTATGACTCTCATGATTCCATGGACTGATATATGCATCAGTATTGAGGAGACTTTTTATTCTGTTTACCTGGAATTTTGCATTTTGAGGTCTGGGTTGAATCTACTATCATAGATTTTTCTGTTCTGGACAGAAACTCTGAGGGTCTTTCCCTCCCAGATTGATTCTTTGGGGAAGGAAAAACTAGGCCATCTTTGGTCTTAATTCCTACCTAGCCTTTAATCACTAAATGGATGTTGCCTCAAACAAACTGAGACCTAGGAAAGACCCTAGCTTAAAGAGACCAAGGTCTCTTACTACATTCAAGACCATTGATAGTTATCCTGTCTTCTGTCTTACTACTGGACTCCTATGACTCTGGAGGAGACAGTGAGGCTGATGACTTGGCACAGCTCTACCTCACTTAAATACAATTCAAGACATCACCCTTCCGTTGCCTTTGTCCTCTTCAAGAATGAAGGATGAAAAACAACCAAGTCAATTTACTCCTGCAAATATTGGTTCCCTCATCTGTGCAGTGTGGATAATAATAGTACCTACTTCACAGTTTTGTGTCTATTGGATGAAGTAATGTATATTTAAGGCAAGGTCTGGGGTCACTTTCCCAATCCATACACAACCTGAAAGGTTCAGTTCCCAGGGTATGGATAGCTGCATCTTTCCTCAGTGGTAAGGGGTTGGGAGTTTTCCTTCCTTCCTTCCTTCCTTCCTTCCTTCCTTCCTTCCTTCCTTCCTTCCTTCCTTCCTTCCTTCCTTCCATCCTTCCATCTTGCAACTTTGCTAAAGTTATTTATTATTTCAAGTAGTTCTTTTACTTGATTTTCTAGGATTCTCTAAATATATCATCATAGCATCTGCAAAAAGTGATAGCTTTGTTTCTTCTTTGCCTATTCTAATTCCTTCAACTTCTTTTTTATCTCTGATTGCTAAAGGCAAAGCTGGCGTTTGGGAGATTCTAATGCTACTTCTTATAAGCCCTGTCATCAGTTTACTTTCCCATTGATTATCAGTTGATATAAATTATTTTATCCTACTTAATTAGCTTTTAGAAATGAGCATTTATTGAAGTGGTATGGTAAGAATAACTGATACAAAACATCCCTTCAAACAGGGGACACATTCCTCCACAAGAACATACAAAGGTGAGGGAGAAGCGGAGTCAGGGTTGGAGAGCTTGTGTGGTAAAGAGGAAAATCACAGCTCCTGGTAAGTTGTATTACTTTCTTTCCCCTCTCAACCCATTCTCCTTGTCAGGGTTCTGATAAAGTTCACCTAGAATATAGTCTACTCATAGAGTACGGCTCCTAACAAAGTCTGGAAATGCTCTTAATTCAGTGCTTCTGGTTTGCCCCTGGCTCCTAATCTTCATGCTACTGTCAGGAACTCTATTCTGGGGACATTGCTAAGATGGCAATGGGACGTCCCAATCTTCTGATCTTTTGAAATTCACAAAATCAGCTTCTTGCCAAGGAGGTGCAGAATATGTTCTTCATCACCACAAAGAGCATCTACAAGGCTGAAGCCTTGGATACTTGGTAGTGTTGAAAGAAATCTGATGGAAAATAGAGTTCAGCCAGAGGATGTGAGGGACACCACATTTCTGAAGAAAGGGGAAGAGTGGTACCTGATTTAGTCTAACAAAAATGAACTTCAGTGGATTTTGATTTTCAAATTTGTTCAAAAGATTATGTTACTCTGATTATGTTACACTTTGCTTTCCATTGCTCCGTCTGTCTATCATTTACTCCTGTTGCCCATCTCCATGAGCTCACTGTGAGGTGCCCTTAGTTACAGTGTCCCAATTCAATTCAACAACCACTTATTAAATACCTATCATGTGCAACATATTGGAGATACTAAGACAAAATGAAAGTATTCCTGCCTCCAAAGATTTTACATATTTCTGGAGGGGTATAATATATGACAGATAAGTAAATATAACATTATGAATCCAACTCCACTTCACTAGAATTGGGTTCTCTGCAACTTATGCTAGCTGGCACTAGAAAGTCTACCTAGGGACTTTCCAAGGATGCCATATTTAGTGAACCAAGGAAACTATACCAAGCAGCAAGCATAATATGACCACAGCTTTAAACCTAAAAACTTTTCAGGACCCTGAATTCACTTCCAATTTTGGCCTTTTCTTGTGGTGTTAGAACGCTTCCTGAAAATACCCAGATGCTCATTTCTCATGCCTGACAGGCCATACCCCTTGTGTCAAGAAATATAAGAAAGAGTAGCTTCTGACCCTGACAAGGTATTGATGCCCTCCAGCTTCTGACTTGTGCTCAAAGGCTCATTCTTTCTATGCTCAATGAGGTGGGAGGATGAAATATCTAGAACAATCTTCAAAGCCCAGGTGGCCTTCCTCAGGGCAGTTCAAGGCTTAAGGGGACCAGAAACCCTTGGCAAGACAGAACAGAGAAGAGTATATGGGGATAGGGGAGAGCATCTGAGTCAAGACTGAAGCAGTCAGTCAACATGCACGATTATGCCCAGGAAAGAGAGCAAATATTTATTAAATACCTACTATGTGCTAAGCACTACGATAAGCATTTTACAAATATTATCTCATTTTATCCTCACAGCAAAACCCAGGGATATATGTACTCTTATTGTCTCCATTTTGCAGAAGAGAAAACGGAAACAGATAGAGGTTAAATGACATCCCCAGAGTCATACTGCTAGGAAGCGTCTGAAGTCAAATTTGAACTCAGGCCTTCCTGACTCCAGGCCTTCTGCTCTATCCACTGCACTGCCTAATTCTCTGTAGCATGGATAAGAATAACACAAGATAAAAAAATGTGAATAGATTAGAATCTGCACTAATGGAGAGAAATCCATTTCCATGAGATCATGAATTTTCTGGAGTATTGAAGCCATCAACATAATAAACATTTGTACAATTCTTTACAACTGTCATCTCATTTGATCCCCCTAATAACCTTAATGAGGGGGGTGGTACAAGTATTATTGTATTTACAGATGAGTAAAGTGAGACTCAGAGATGTAAAGAAATTTAACAAAGTTGGCATATTTAATAAGTAGCCAAACCCAGATCTTCTGGCTCTAAAGAGAGCGCCATTTTCCTATTCTATGACTCCTCTTCTTTGGTCACCAAAATTGTTCTGGACTTAGTTCACAAAGCTAATATCAAAGCAGAGATTTGTCAAAGGTTTGCAGGATTCTTGAAATGCAGCTCACTCAGCTGGATAATTTAGGTCTCAAGATAGGGGTTTATAGTAACCAAATTTGTGAGGAGTTGTTAAACAGCCATTTGACTTCATTGTGTTGTAGAGACACTGGTAGTTCTAGTTTGAATCCTCCAGATAAGAAAGTGTGGGCATTTTCTTCCCTTTTCCCATTTGTTTTACAAAATCAACTTTTGGGTAACATTCAATTCACTCTGTTCCAGGAATATGTGTGCTTCCCAGCCCAGCCCAGTCCAGCCCACCCCCTACAACCCCAGTGCTGGTCTAAGAAGTGAATGTCAGCTTTGCAACAACTTATCGGAAGCAAACAAGCTAGGAAAAGTTAAGCAACTGTTTCTGGGGCACCAAGCTGACAGGAGGAGAAGGGATGCAGACTGTCTCTTGACCCTGTAAACATGACAAAGTCAATCATTAACTCAAACTTCTGGGGGCACTTAAATGGGAAGAAGAAAGCAGTGTAAGCTATCCTTCCAACAGAAGTTCTTTGCTATTCATTTCCACCCCCTGAGAAGATGCTTCCAGGGAGGATCTTCTGCCTGATCCTGTGTGTAGTGGGCACTGCCTGGGTATGCTTCTCTTTATTTACTTTCTTTTTTTGTTTCTATCCTCTTTCAGCTTAGCTCACAAAGACTTCCATAATGGACCTGCAGTTCTTGTGAGACTGGCCCGCAAACCTGATCATTACTATTTATCAGCCTCATAACTTTTCCTGCTTCGGGCCAGTTAGAAACTTGGTGTTTCGTGGCTGGGGACACCAACTTCCAGAATGCAGTTTCCTAGATAAGCCTGGCCTGTTCCTGGACAAAGGACTGGAGGAAGGACCGTAAAGATTCCAAGGGATGAATGCGAATGGGAGGGGGAGTGGATGGAAGGCTTTGACTTTTAGTCTGGTCCAGAACAACCAAGTCTTCAAGGATATTAGAAAAGTCAGGAAATGTCTGCCACGAATAACACCATCATGCTTAGACAGTAGTTGTAGTTAAGAATATTGGTTTTCTCAGGCTTTAATGTTTAGTTTCCTACTTTTTGTTGCTTGGACAGGAAGTGTTGTTTTTATAGTACTTTTTTGTAGAAATTTTTCATTGCCCTTTTTAAGGGAGATAAGTAATCTTTTAAAATATATGTATTGCAGAAAAAGAGTAGAGACACTTTGAGAATAACTTAAAATCAAGTGAGACCTAGATTTAAGATCTGATACAATCTTTCTAGTTATACCACATGGCACAAGTTTATTTAATTTCTCTGAGCCTCAGTTTCCTCATTTGTAAAGGGAGGAGAGGATAGGCTGAATCTGTTATATCCCCAGTGACTCCCTTGAGAATCAACTCCCTTTGTCACGTTAGGTTTGTGCCTTCTTTATAATTTATAGCCTTAGACACTTGCCTACAGTACAGAAAGGTTAATACCTGGGGTCACAAAGGACTTGAATCAGCTCTTCTTGGCTCTCTATCCATCACAGAATGGCATTTCTCATCCATAAAAATGAGGATAATGATACTAATGCTGCTGGCCTGTAGTGAGAATAAAGGTTTGCAAACCTTGAAGTACCAGATAAATGGGAATTATTATTTAGTCAGAACCATGGGGAGTTGGTAAAATAGATAATGGTGTTTGAGAAGTCATGATAGTTTCATGAACTGACTATATTTTCTGAAAATTGTAACCTTTTCTCCAGGAAATTGTCTAAATGGAGAAAAGCCTCATGTGACAATATTTCCAAAATCTTCAAAAAAAGAAAAAAAAAGGTACTATGTGTTTATCGATGAGGCACTCAACTCTCATTTATCCAAAGTCTGGTTTCTAGTGTTTCTCTCTGTTAGACAAATTCATTGCTTCTCTTTAAATGATTGGAAAAATAAGCTCTGGAGAAAGAATGGAGAGATCAGAGAAACTTAAATGAGCCAGACAAGTTTTGCTGCTCAGTGTCTGGCTCTAGCCAAAGATGAAATAGCAGATGAAATTGAAATTGTTGGCTAAAATGAGGCTTTGAGCAGTGGGAACTGAACATTGGATATGCTGTCAGTTATAAGCTAGTTTTACTAATCTCTCTCTCTCTTTCCTTTTTCCTTCTTTTCTAGTATTCCCCCAAGGAGGGAGGATTCCATGAAGTGATGGTATCTTGAGAATGAGAAATGAATGCCCGGTATTTTTAAAGGCATTTAAAAACTTAAGAAAGTTATAAATATAATGTGGCTTAGGTGATATATGGACTTCAATTACACTTGCTTTCTGGGTCCTTCATTACTACAGATAACCAAGATTTGACTTGGTTGCCTTTGGATAACTTCAATTTGATGAGTGGGTTTTAATTGCTTCTCTATTGCTATTGTATGCAACAGACAAAAAAACCATAATGGCTTGCACCCCTTAACAAGTTCTAGGGAGTTGCCCCCAAGTTACAGGAATCAGTCTTTTTCCTGGGCATATTAAAACATTTCCAGCAAACTCCTCAAAAATTGAGTCTTAAAATACAAATGGCGGAGCCCCACACTTAGCTGTTACTTTTTAAAATGGAAAATCATCATGTGAGAATTTTTCCTATCATGTTTTGAATCTGGGATCACAAATGTTATTTGTGGATCTGCATTTAAAATTGAGTCACCCAAAATAAAGTGCCCCAGAGTGGCGAGCTTTTTATCCAACTTTCACTATTCCAAAGCAAAAAATCTCAAATGAACAAAAATGTTGAAAGATAATTTGGACTCTGAATGTCACGATAATCACATCTATGTCACCGGCATATGATGGATCAAGCTATAAATGCATCTTTAAAACTTAGTAGCCTTGTGACTGTGAATAAGTCATTTAACCTCTCTGAGTCTCAGTTTCCATCTATAAAATCAAGATAATAATACTTTTAGTACTTACCTCACAAAGTTGTAGTGAGGTTCAAATGGAGTAATGTATGAAAAGTGATTTGTAAACTTAACAACTCTTTCTAAATGTCTTCATCAATGTGGTCTTCTTTAGAGGAGACTTCCTGGAGAAAGTTGGATTTGAAAGATGGATAGGGTTTGTATGAGTCAGGAAGAAGGAATGTTCCAAGTGTGAGTGGGGCGGACCACAGGGGTGGAGTAAACAAATACTTTGAAATAAGAATAAGTATTGTGTTGGAGAAAGTGAAGAGATTGATCTGTCCGAAGTGAAGGATGTGTCCTGTTGCCTAAGAACTAGTGGCACTATAGATTAATGAGGCTACTGGTACCTGGTGCCTGGATATTATTTCTGAACTGGATGGTGACTTTGCCAGAGGTTGTAGAAGGGCTTGAGACACTCACCAGACTATCACTAGGATAATTCTGTAGCCCACTTCCCAACTAAGCGGGAAAACGTGTTGAAGTGCAAGCTTACCCTTTCCAAAGCCTGTCTCTGTGTTTCTCAAGTCAGTCTATAAAGTAGTATGGAACCATTCAAATTTCTCAAAGTAGAAATAAAGACTATCTCTCCTCTCCAAAACTCTGGCACCAACTCCATCTCTCACATAGTCACAAAGGGTGGCAACACCATTCTCCCCTTGCAAAAAGTGTTTTGCAAGCAGCATGCCACCACGGTCACACCCTATCCCTAATTATTAATGCACGTGGACAAGTCCAGCCGAATATTTCACCATCTCAGACGCTTTGCTTTTATTAAAAGACAAACAATAACTAGCATTTGTTTTTTGCTTTGAGTTTGCAAAACACTTTATAAATAATATTTTATTTTATTCTCCCAACAATCTTGGGAGGTCTGTTACTATTATCTCCACTTTAGATATGAGGAAAATGAGGCAGACAGAGGTTAAATTACTCGTACAAGATCACGCAGCTGGGGCAGGATTAGAACTCACATCTTCCTAATTTCAGATCCAGCGTTTTTCTGCACTGCACCAGCCATATCCCTGGCATCAAATCACGGTTTGGAGCCTTTTCCAGATTATATCCGCTGGTAACAACTTTTTCTTATTTGCATATCCACTCTAATGTTGCCTTTTGATTCCCTACAGGCAACTAAAGATGAAGGAAGCTTCCTTGCTGAAGGAGGAGGTGTTCGGGGCCCCAGAGTTGTGGAACGTGTCTCCTCCTGCAAAGAATCTGACTGGCCCTTCTGTTCTGATGAAGATTGGGTAAGATAGCCCTTCTTCAATAATTGCTAAAGGAGATTACAACCCTTTCTACCACTCAGTATCTAGTTTACTGGGGCCAAAAAATTCCTCATCCTGTGGCCAACCCAGTGATGATCTTCCCCAATTTTAACCTATCCCTTGAATAGCCATACTGCAGTTTATCAGCAGACCATACCTGGCACCTTCCAGCTTCATAGAACCTTACAAAAGTCTGTACTCTGCTGGCCTGGTCTTAAAGGCACCAGTCACCCCTGAACCATAATGAGGCAATAGAAGACCTTATTTTAAGGGTAACACAAGGGAGAAAGGGAAAGCAGGCTAATACCTATACTTAAACCTTACTAAACAAAGGTTTGGAGTATGCATCAGCAAACTCTGTTGTTACATTCCACTATTTAGTGGTTCCTGGTTAGAAAAAGCCAAATGGAAAAAAGATGAGCCTTGACAGTGCTAAGATAATCTGTCACCATAAGAATATCTAATTATGTACCAGTGGAACTACTGGCTAAAGACATTTTAGTTTCAGCTAAACACTACCTGCTGTGTGGTAACAAATACTTGGTATCTAAATTCCAGGTATTACCAGAAATGACCTAAAAGGTCTTTAGATTAGAAATTCTTAACCTTGAGTCTGTGAACTTGTTTAAAAAAAAGTTTTCATAACTACATTTCAACATAATTGATTTCCTTTGCCATCCTGTGTATTTCACTTTATGCGTAAAAACATTATTCTGAGAAGGGGTGCATAGATTTTTACTAGACTGCAAAAAGGGTCCATGACACAAAAGGAATTTAAGAACTTCTAAACTAGATGATATCTAGGTAGAACCTAGATATTATCTTTGACCTCAAAGTTGCGTGTGTTCCCTTCCAATGTTTCCAAGTGCACAAACAAATGCTATGCTAAGCCAAGAAAATGACAGATGTGTTGGGGGTGAGAGGGGTGTGGAGAGAAGCAATGGGTGGTATGGCTCCTGAAAGGGTAATGTATAGCAACAAAAAAATGAAGATTTTCCTTCTGACTCCACTGGTGGTAGTTTGGGAAATTTTCATCTTACTCATCCTCAACATGTTTCTTTCTTAAACACCAAATAATTCCCTAAAAATAATTCTGTTCTCCCTGCCCCCTTTTCAGACATATAAGTGCCCTTCGGGCTGCAGGATGAAGGGACTGGTTGATGAGACCAATGAAGATTTCACTAACAGAATCACCAAGATCAGAAACTTGTTGTTTGATTATCAGAGAAACAATAAAGATTCTAGTTCAGTGACCAGGAACATCATGGAGGTTCTGAGAGGGAACACAGCCAGCGACTTCAGTAAGTATTGGATACTTAGATTTGGTAGCAACTAATACTTTCAATACAGAATTTGTTACCTCGGATTTCTATATTTGTTACCTCGGATTTCTATATTTCATTTATTCTTTCAAAAACTAATGCATTGATGCAGATATTGCATCATGTACCCACTCTCTCAACGCTATTCCTGTGTAAGGTGGAATTTGCTGCTGTTACCTTTATCCCACAGAGAAACTAAGGCACATCCACAGTTGTGATTTGCTTGTGGGTGACATTGCAATTCACATGTTGGAGTGAGGATAATTTAGGTATATGATGTTCCCATTGGATTGTACTAAAAAATCTCATTTTTTAATCAAACTTTAATCAATTTCATTGATGTCAGTAGTTACTTATAAGGAAACTCCTAATCACTAGCTTAGAGTCTTTGAGAATTACTGGGAGACACCAAGAACCTGAATAATATACCCAGTATCACACAAATAATTTACATTATAAAGGAATGAGCATTTATTAAGCACCCATTACATGCTAGGCACTAAGCTACATACTTTACAAAACTTATCTCACTTCAATCTTCACAATAATTTGGGAGGGCTATTATCCCTATTTTGTGGTTGAGGAAGCTAAGGCAGACAGAGGTTAAATGACTAGGTCAGAGTTACAGACCTAGGGGGTGTCTCAAGCTGTATTTGAACTTAGGTCTTCCTGACTGTAAGCCCAGTGCTCTATCCAGAGTTTCTTATGGCTAGGTAGAATTTAAATCTGGGTCATACTGATTCTGAGGAAATTCCCCCTATCCATTATACCATGATGCCTTTTTGACTTTTTACAATTATCATTTAAAATACATATGGAAACTGTGATTTTTTTCTGGTAAGACTAGTAATTTCGTCAAGCTGAGAACACACTTATATAATGCAACCAGGTCACTCAATTGTAGTTTTGAGTTGTGTAGACAGGGAATGTTTAATATAGGGTCTTTGAAAACTATTGTGCCCTATAACCAACATGGCATAAGTTCCTCTCCAAATGGAGCAAGGCTTGTCCTCAGATAACAAACAATTTATTGTCTGGGCCATATTTTCTATTTTGGTAAATAAAACTTGGTAGATCTACAGCTCTCCCAAGCAGCCATTGAGTGTCCTGGGTTACCTCCACACCATGATCAGAAACAGGAGGGGAATTCCAGTGGAATTTAAGCCATATTATATTCCAAAAGTCACCTGAATAATTGATATAATTCTACAAGTTAACTCTACATGGCAGATTTCAACTAAATATCCACAGGTCTTTTTTTTTTTTAATGTAGAAACATATTCTTTTGACTCTGGCTATTCTAATCAAGTCACTTGACAGTTGCCATATTGCTAATGTCTTCTATTTCAGATAATGATCACTCATTTGGTCAAATATCAGAAGATCTGAGGAGAAGAATTGAAAGCTTGAAGCGCAAAGTGACTGATCAAGTACAAAATATCGTTTCTCTGCAGAATAGCATCCGTAATCAGCTAGTGGAGATGAAGCGACTTGAGGTACATTACTCATTAGCTTGGTTGCCCTGTTTCCAAATATCAAAGAGAAGCAATCACCTTCTAATCTCTGAATTCTTTCCAAACAGTTCACTTTTATGAGATGCCCCTTGATTACTGTTTCCTATGAACTTAGATAGAACCTCAGTCTCCTGTCAGAATAGCTAAACTAGACTCCAGTTCATATTACCTTACTGCTTAGTCTTAAGCGGGGTTCACTGAAAAGCTCTAGTTCCCTAATGAGTCATGGGGTCATAAGATTTTTATTTGGAATAGAAACTAGAAACCTTCTAATCCCTACTATCCCATTTTACAAATGAGAAAACAGAGCCAGAGAAGTTAAGTGACTTCCTCTAAGTCAAATGGGTAGTAAGTGACAGAAAGTCAAGATTTGTATCCAGGTCTTTGACTCTAAATCCCATGCTTTCCACTAAACCACAAGATCACAGGATATTGAGCTTAAATGAATCTAGAAATGATCTCATCTAACCCCTTCCCTTTATAAATGAGGCAGGTGAGGCTAAGACAGGTTAATAGCTTACTTGCCCAAGGTCATACAGACAGTGACAGAGACAAAATTTGAACCCAGGTGCTTGTCTCCTTCCATGTGTCAAGTTTTTTCATTATCTCATATCGCCAGAAAACTCCAGCTCACCTATTAAGAATTTTTTACTAAATGGACATATTGAGCTATTTTTATCATGCCATACTATCAGAGAACCCTAACTCTTTCAAGGTTCTCCATTAGATGGAAAATGGAGAGTATTGTCTGACACATTCATGAGTCAAGGAAATGAACATAGTCACAGGAAAACTAGTAAACCATCTGGCCTCGGCCATCACAGCTCATAACCCTTACCTTCTATGTTTGTTTTTCCTTTTCTCCTTCTCTCTAGGTGGACATTGACATTAAGATCCGATCTTGTAAAGGGTCATGCAGTGGGTCTTTAGCACGTGAACTCAACATAAAGACCTATGAAGAGGAACAGAAGCAGCTTGAGAATGTGGCAGCCATCAACTTATACCCCAGCAGAGAGGTCCAGTATTTGCCCAACTTGAAAATGCAGGTTTCAAAAGATCTGATTCCTGCGAAATTCAAAAGCCAGCTTCAGGAAGCTGCTCCAGAGTGGAAAGCATTAGCGGAAATGAAACAGATGAAAATGGTGTTGGAGATACCAGGTAGAGATAAGAATTCCCCAGCAGGTGCTTCACCTTCTGGAACAGAGCCTGGAAGCACCAGCCCTGGAAACTATAGACCAGAAAGTCCTGGGAGTGGAATTTCTGGAACCCCAAATCCTGGAAGCACTGAATCATGGCACAGAGAGAACTCTGAATCTGAGAGTTTTAGACCTGACAGCTCAGGGCATGGGAGCTATGGCCCTGGGAGCTTCAGGCCTGACAGCTCAGGGCATGGGAGCTATGGCCCTGGGAGCTTCAGGCCTGACAGCTCAGGGCATGGGAGCTCTAGGCCTGCAAACCCAGATTGGGGTGATGAAGGTTGGAGCAGATATGAAGAGTCATCATCCGTCAGTGGGAGCTCAAATAGAGGTGGAGGTTTCCACACCGACAAACTTATTTCTGGAAAAGATAAAGAGTTTGTAGTGAGTAAAGACAAGGACACCTCTGGTACCACCACCACCACACGCCACGCATGTTCCAAAACTGTCACCAAGACTGTGGTGGGCCATGACGGCAGAAAGGAGGTGACTAAAGAAGTGATCAACTCAGAGGATGGTGCTGATTGCGGTGATATGCCAGATTTTGAGTTTCCTGAGGGTGACTCATTGTTTTTCACTGGCAGAGGTGGCCTGGAAGAATTACATCGTCAACATCCTGATCACGCTAAATTCTTTGACACTGCGTCAACTGGGACCAGATTCCACAGTTTAAGCAACCGAGGGGATTTTAGCCATGTCTCAAAGACATCCCAAGGATCTGGCAGTAAGGTCTCAGCATCACACCTGAATGACAAAGACACCGATGACCTCAGTTCATTTGGCTTTGGGGATCTTAGTCACAAAACAGTAGTATCCAGTAGCAAGACTTTCAGCAAAGGAAGCTTGAAAATGGCGGATGACGCTGATGGAACGACCCGCAGAGAGGAAAGCACAGTCATCCAAGCACGTAGTAGCAAAGGAAGTCATGGTAGAACCCGCAGTGCCCGAGGTACCCGCAAATTCTTCTGAAATCCCATTTTGAGCCAGCCCTCTCAAATGCTTCCAGTGCTAGCTTAGGTAGACACATCTAGCATTCAGAATGCACAGTGGTGAGTGCCCCTTCCCATATGCCCCTCCCATTTCACTGATTAATCTGTTGCATATGCCTCAGTTGACATTTAGAACAGGTAGGATAATTGGGGAACAAGCCACAAAAGTATAATAATAAGTAATTTTAAATATCATCACTTCTGGTCTCATACCATTTACTATGATACTCAAATAAAGTTCTGGTTTTCCTCTGAGGAAAACCCTATGTGAAATGTTTCTTTTTTTTTTTGCATAGGTTCTTACCCAATGTATATCCTGGGAGGCCGGGATCTGTTTTAATTCTCTCTGGGCCCAGGCCTGACTTTAGAAACTTGACTGAGCATAACTTCTGCCAACTAGCTCAAATTTTCTTTTTAGACTGTGATGATGTCCTGCAAATACACCCTTCAGGTGCCCCAAGTGGTCTTTTCAGTATCAAGCCAGCAGGATCCAGTAAGTTTGTTTCTGTTTACTGTGACCAAGAGACCAGTTTGGGAGGATGGCTTTTGATCCAGCAGAGAAGTGATGGATCATTGAATTTTAACCGGACATGGCAAGACTACAAGAAGGGTTTCGGCCAGGTCAATGGCAAAGGGGAAGGAGAATTCTGGCTAGGTAATGAATACCTTCATTTACTCACTCAGAAGGAGTCTGTCCTCCGGATAGAACTGGAGGACTGGGACGGGAATGAAGTGTATGCTGAGTATAAAGTCCATGTTGGCTCCGAGGCAGAAGGGTATGTTCTACGGATTTCCTCTTATGAGGGAACTGCTGGGGATGCCCTGATTGAAGGTTCTGTGGAAGAAGGGACTGAGTACACATCTCATGCCAACATGCAATTCAGTACCTTTGATCAGGACAATGACCAGTGGGAGGAAAACTGTGCTGAAATGTATGGAGGTGGCTGGTGGTACAATAACTGCCAGGGGGCCAATCTAAATGGGATCTACTACTCTGGGGGGTCTTACGACCCAAGAGACAACAGTCCTTATGAGATTGAGAATGGAGTGGTCTGGATCCCCTTCCGAGGGTCTGACTATTCCCTCAAGACTGTTCGCATGAAAATCAGGCCTTTAGAGACTCAGTGACCTCTAGTGACCAGAACAGGAGGGAATAAAAAGACTGTGTTGTTGGTTTGTGTTGCGGAGGAGGAGTTAGCAGGGATAGGTCTTTATGAGTCCCAAAAACCTCAGGTGCTATTTGATTTCCCTTTGTACTGTAGCTAAATGCAACTGAGACATATTTGTACTTCTAAAAATAAAGTCCTACGATTTTTTCATCTCTAAAATAAGCTTCAGAGTTCTTTTAAATTCCATCCTAAGTATGTTTAAACAAAGTACAAACCAATTCCCTCACCTGCCCAGGACCTAATGTTAGTCATCTCTTGTAGAAGGAAGGAATGATGATGATAGCGAGAATTTACACAGCATTTTAAGATTTACAAACCACTTTACACCCTTTATCTTTAAAACATTTTACATTTTACAAATGAAGAAACTGAGGCTGTGTGAGGTTAAGTGATTTCTCCAGGACCACAAAACTATTAAGTGTCTGAGGAAAGACTGGAACTCAGGTCTTCCTGACTTTTAAGGCCCACAGCTATCCATTACTTTGATCTATGATACAAAAGGTCTACTGTTTGGTCCATCTCCCCCTCCCTTCCCATATCTGGGACTAGAAGGAAGCAAAGCAGGCAGCTGTTAGAGAAAGAGAGAGCAGGGCTGAATGTATATTAGGAGACACTTTCAAATATTAAGGATAGAGACGGGACCTCTTATTTCACTGATAGGAAGATAGATAGCACAATGCATAGAACGTTGGATATGGAATTTAAAAGACTTGAGTTTCATTCTATTGCAGACACAGACACACACTGGCTATGTGGCCCTAGATATGTCACAGACCTCCCAGGATTGTCATGAGGATCCTGTGAGAAAACATAAGTAAAGCACTTTGCAAACCTTGAGGAACTTACAGATGCTTGCTATCATATGGGGAGAACAGTTAGCGGCTCAGTAGGTAAGAGTGCTGGGCCTGGAATCAGGAAGACTCTTCTTCACAAGTTCAGATCTCGCCTCACAAGCTCACTAGCTGTGTGACCCTGGGCAAGTCACTTAATCCTGTTCGCTTGCATTTCCTCATCTGCAAAATGAACTGGAGAAGGAAATGGCAAACCAGCTCTTTGTCAAGAAAACCCCATGTGGGATCATGAAGAGTCACACAACTGAAATGACCAAATGATGACATTATATGGGGAATTTCCTCTATCAATAGAGGTCAACACATTCTCTAGTACCCTCAGAAAGCTTTCCAGAACACGTTAAGATAAAGAAATTTGATCATGGCCATAGATTCAATGTGTTTCAGAGGCAGGACTTGAACTCAGGTCTTTCTATCTCTAAGACAAGCTCTCCATTACACCATGTGAAAATCTTTTAAAATATGACATTTAAAATAAATGCACCTATTCTAATGCCAGAAAATCTTGCTCTCCAGGGCATACAAGTATTCATTCAATGATAAGTCAAATTACACATGTTTTATAGGGATGGGGAATCAAAAGTGAGTTCAGCTAGCATAATTTAAAGAGATAGCTTTAGGTTCCAAATGACCACAGTTTTTTATCAGCAACTATTTTCCAAATTCTGATGTATAATGGATAAGGGCTCTGATGCAGCATGAGTCATGACCCCAAGCCAACACAGACTTTCCAGAATACCCTCATTAAAGAGAAATGAACCAGGATATAAATAAAGAAGAAAGAATCAGGCCCAAACACTGGGTGGCCTTCCCCAACCTGTTCCTCCCAGCCTCTTTCTCATCACCACATAGAAGACAACAGCTTCCTTCTTACTGTCTGGATCTCCCAAGGACCTTGGCAGAAGTGCTTCTCAGGGTGACTTCTCAGGCTATGGAGATATCCCAGGCAGAGCAGAAACAGGAATCCTAGGACTCTGGTAAATTCAGTTCTGGTGACGTTGATAGTGGTGTGTGTAAGTATGAGTGCGTGTGTGTGTGTGCGCGTGTGTGCGTGTGTGTGTGTGTGTGTGTGTGTATGTGTGTGTGGGTGTGTGTACAGGGAACAGTTTGTCCTGGTATAGTATGGTCTCATTAGAACCTGGAAAAAGATGTGTGTGTTGTCTGGTGACAGCTCAGAGGACAGATGACCCTGGTTGGATGTAGCAAATCTGGGCATCCCTTGAAAACAGTGGGAAAGGGTAGAGAGGTACAGGGTATGGAGTAGTTGTGTTGAAGAATAGGAAATCCCAGTGGAAAGCTCACAAGGGAAGAAAGACAACAACCTGAGGAAGTATACTCCTTCCTGCTTTCCTCCAGGATACTGGTACCCTTGGAGAAAGTCCGGATTGTCCTATGTTGATTACTCTCTCAGCCTTTTTCTCATGAGCACCACTTACGGTTTCTGGCTTCCACTCCCTGCAGTGTCCCCTTCTTCATATGACACTGGCAATGGGTCACTGTGAAAGCATAAAGGTTTCACTGCATAGTAACTAAGAGAGGGTGTAATTCTCAAACACAGAAAGGGGAAAGGGGACTGATGGAAGGAATATTTAGAAATCTTGCTTACAGACACATACCATTCCCTACCATAGTCATTGTCAAGTAGGAGTTTCATTGACTAAATTGGAAGGGTTTGTGTCCAAGTAAATATACCACAGTTCAGTTTCGTAGATAATTGAAGTGGAGAAGTATAGAGTAATTCTACTTTTATTTCTGACAAACATTAAACACCAACTGTGTGCCAGGGCCTGTGTCAGATGCTGGAAATTCAAAGATAGTTAAGACATAGGTTGTGCCCAAAGGAGTCTGTACTTATTGGTTGGCAGGAAGGGGAAGAGTCGAGGACACAGATAACTACAAGAAAAGCCAGTCACCTAAACAAACAAGAGAGGTCCAGGCAAAGTGCTGCCAGATGTTTGAGGAGTGAGAACTCTCTTTGGGGTGGGTTGGGGAGCTCAGATCCGTGTAGGGGAGGTATCAGAGAAGGGTTCATAGAGGAGGCAGAAACTTCAAGACATCATCTAACTTACCACACTGTCTTCAGTCAGACCCATTCCCAAACCATTATTGCAGGATGGGACTGTATTCTGTCAGTACTCCATGGAAGTATCTTGCACAGCTTTCTGCACAATGCATTCTTTTTTTAAAAAAAAAATTACAATTTTGTTTTATTTTTAAATTAAATTTATTTATTTTGAGTTTTCAACCATTCACTTCCACAAAGTTTTGAATTTCAACTTTTCTCTCCATCTCTCCCCTACCCTCACCTCACCCCAGGACAGCTTATATTCTGATTATGCCTTCCTCCAATCTGCCCTATTTTCTATCACTACTTCTCCTTTTTTATCCTCTTCCCTTCTATTTTCTTGTAGGGCAAGATATATTTCTATACCCCATTGCCTATATATCTTATTATTTCCCAGTTGCTTGTAAAAACAATTTTTAGCATTCATTTTTAAAGCTTTGAGTTCCACATTTCTCCCTTCCCCCGCTCCCTACCCACCTTCATTGAGAAGGCAAGCAATTCAATACAGGTTAAGAAAAAACTCATTTGCTCATTATCTGTAGTATTCTACACCCTTAGTCCTCACCACTCCCATAAAAAGGAGAGAGGTGCCTCTTCGTATCTTTGTTTTGTCATTAGAATTTCATAGCATTAAGTTTCAATGTTTTGTTGGCATTATTTCTATTTCTATGGTTGTACTCATTTTGTATGTAGTTTTTTCAGTTCTGCCTACTTCACTTTGTATCAGCCAATATGGGTTCTCATGGTTCCTATGCTTCTCATATTCATCATTTCTTACATCACAATAACATTTCATTCAGTCATGTAGCCATTCAGAAATCGAGAGGCATCTACTTTGTTTACAATTCTTTGCTACTACAAAAATGATGTTGTAGATATTTTGGTTTCTGTGGTGCTTTTCTCCTTCCCATTCATCTCTTTGATGAATACTTTGATGATATACTTAGAATTGGAATCTGTTGGTCAAAAGATATGAATATTTTAGTAATTTTCTTTGCATTCATGGGGAGTTTTTTTTAAGGGGAGAGGAGGTGGATGGTTTCCCCCCACAATGAAAAACCACATTTTCCCCAGCATAAATGATGACATTCCATATCTAGTAACTTACAGAGATCTTTACAGAACACTAAGCATTTCTAAAAGTAAAATATATGTAAGAAAATGAATAAACTTTTTCTCTTGGAAGCTTTTTTGAGACATGAAAAAGAAAATGAACAGGCATTTTAGAGACATAGGACCACCATCTCATTGTGGTAGATGGAAAGGAATCTTTAGTATTTATATCTCGAAACTCATATCAATAAAATAGGGAAAGAGCAGATCAATGAATTGAGCATACAATCAAAAAATCTAGAAAAAAAATGAAAAATCCTCAATGCAGCACCAAATTGGAAATTCTGAAAACCAAAGGTGATATTGGTAAAATTGAAAATAAGAAAACTATTGAGCTTATAAATAAAACTATTTGCTGGTTTTATGAAAAAAAAACAATCAGATAAGCCATTGTTCAATTTGCTTTAAAAAGAGAAGAAAAATCAAATTACTAGAATCCAAAAATGAAAATGATGGATTCACTACGAATGAAGAGGAAATTAAGACAATTCCTAAGAAATATCTTGCCCAATTATGTGCCAATAAGTCTGGAAATCTAAAGTGAAATTGATGAATATTTACAAAAATATAAATTGATCAGATTAATAGTAAAGGAAATAGAAAATTTAAATAACCCCATCTTTGAAAAAGAAATTGAACAAGCCCTAAGAAAAAGGCCCCAGGCCCACATGGGTTCACAAGTGAATTCTACCAAACACTTAAAGAAGAATTAATTATACAAACAATTATAGGAATTATATAAATAATTATCTGAACTATTTGGAAAAAGAGGTGGAGTCCTACCAACTTTCTTTTATGATACAAATGTAGTGCTTATTCTTAAACCAGGAAAAGCTAAAACAGAGAAATAAAATTGTAGACCAATTTCCCTAATGAATATTGATGCAAAATTTTAAATATATAAATTACTAGCAAGGAGATTACAGCAATATATCATGCACTATGATAAAGTGAGTTTTATACCAGGAATGCAGAGCTGGTCCAGTATTAGGAAGATTATCAGTATAACTGACCACATCAGTAACAAAGCCAAGTGAAATCATTTGATTACCTCAATAGATTCAGAAAAGGCTTTTAACAAAATACAGTACTCATTCCTATATAAAAACACTAGAAAACATAGGAATACATGGAGCTTTCCTTAAAATGATAAGCAGTATCTATCTAAAACCATCAACAACTGTTACCTATAATGGGGATAAGGTAGAAGCCTTCCCAGTAAGATCAAGGGTAAAGAAAGGATGCCCATTATTAGTACCACTACTTTTTAATGTAGTAATAGAGATATCAGAGGCAGCTAGGTGGTGCTAAGGATAGAGCACCAGTGCAAAAGTCAGAGGGACCTGAGTTCAAATGTCACTGCAGACACTTGACACTCACTAGTTGTGTGACCTTGGGCAAGTCATTCAACCCCAATTTCTTCATCCTGGGTCATCTCCAGTCATCCTGGTGAATATCTGGTCACTGGATTCAGATGGCTCTGGAGGAGAAATGAGGCTGGTGACCTGCACAGCCCTCCCTCACTCAAAACAAAGTCCAGTGCAAGGCATGTCATTATTTCTCTGACAGCATGGTCTTCTTTGTCAATGAAGGACGAACACACACACTCAGAGTAATAGAAATGTTAGCTATAGAATTAGAGAAGAAAAAGAAGTTGAAGGAATGACACTGGGCAATGAGGAAACAGAGCTATCATTCTGCAGATGATATGATGGCAAATTTAGGAAATCCTAGAGAATCAACTAATAAACCACTTGAAATAATTAACAATTTTAGCGAAGTTGCAGGATATTAAATAAACCCACATAAATTATCAGTCTTTCTCTATATTGCCAGCAAAGCCAATCACTAAGAAACAGAAAGAGAAATTTCATTTAAAATAACTATAAACAATATAAAATACTATATGAATACAATTACAAAATACTTTTCACACAGATAAAGACATCTAAACAATTGGAAAAATATCAGTTATTCATCGATAGGTTGAACCAATACAATAAAAATGACAATTCTACCTAAAGTAGCTTATTTATTCAATGCTATAGCAAACAAACTATCAAAAATGCTTTTATAGAGTTAGGGGAAAAGATAACAACAAAATTTATCTGGAAGAACAAAATGTTAAGAATTTCAAGGGAATTAATGAAAAAAATTGCAAAGAAAGGTAGCCTAGCAATATAAGGTCTCAAACTCTGTTTTAAAGTGGCAATCATCAAAAATATCTGGTAGTGACTAAGAAATAGAGTGGTACATCAGTGGAATGGATTAGGTACATAAGACATAGCAAACAACCATATTAATTTGGTGTTTGATACACCCAAAGACCACAGCTTGGGATAACAAGTAACTATTTGACAAAAACTGCTGGGAAAACTTGAAAACAGTATGGCAGAAACTAGGTTTAGGCAAATATTTTACACTGTATGCCAAGCTAAATGGATGCATGATTTAGACATAAAGGGTGATACCATTAGCAAATTAGGAGAACAAGAAATAGTTTATCTGTTAGATTGGGGGAGAATTTATGATCAAATGAGAGGTAGAGAGCATAGTGAAATAGAAAAATGGAAACCTTTTCCCACAAACAAAATTAATGCAACCAAGGTTAGAAGAAAATTAGAAAGCTGGGAAGCAATGTTTATAGCAAGTGTCTCTGATAAAGGCCTCATGTTTAAAATATATGGATACTTCAGTCAAATTTATAAGGATAAAAGTCATTCCCCAATTGATAAGTGGTCAAAACAGCCCCGTTTTCAGATGAAGGAATTAAAGTTATCTATAGTCATGTAAAAATGCTGTAAATCATTATTGATTAGGTAAATGCAAATTAAAATAACTTGGAGGTACCACCTATCAGATTGGCTAACATGACAGAAAAGGGAAATGATGAATGTTGAACAAGATGTGGGGAAATTGGAACATGAATTCATTGTTGGTGGAGCTGTGAATTGATCCAACCATTTTGGAGAACAATTTGGAACTATGCCCAAAGAGCTATAAAACTATGCACACACCCTTTGATTCAGCAATATCACTACTAGGTCATCATCCCAAAGAGATCATAAAAAAAGGGAAAAGAACCCATATGTACAAAAATATTTGTAGCAGCTCTTTTGGTGGTGGCAACAAATTGGAAGTTGGGGGAATGGCCATCAATTGGGGAATGGTGACCAAGTTGCGTATGATTGTGATGGAATACTATTATGCTATAAGAAATGATGAGCAGGATGCTTTCAGAAAAACCTGGATTTACATGAACATCTGATGCAAAGTGAAGTGAACAGAACCAGGAAAACACTGTATACAATTTCAGTGACATTGTGTGACAATCCATTATGATAGACTTAGCTCTTCTCAGGAATACAATGATTTAAGGACTCATGATGGAAGATGCTAATCACTTGCAGAGAAGGAACTATGGAGTCTGAATACAGATCAAAGCAAACTATTTTCACTTTCTTTCATTTTTTCTCTTCTGGTCTGTTTCTTCTTTCACAACATGATTAATATCGAAATATGTTTTACATGATTGCCTACATATAACTTACATGACATTGCTTACTTAGAGATGAGAGAATGAAATGAGGGAGAAAATTTGGAAATAAAATTAAAAAATGAAGGCCAAAGATTCTCTTTACATGTAATTGGAAAAAATAAAGTACTATTAAAAAAGGGAATTCAGCTTAGTAAACAAAACAGGAAAAAATTGAATGAATAATAAAAG
Source organism: Bettongia penicillata ogilbyi (assembly GCA_023548195.1). Classification (NCBI taxonomy): domain Eukaryota; kingdom Metazoa; phylum Chordata; class Mammalia; order Diprotodontia; family Potoroidae; genus Bettongia; species Bettongia penicillata. The sequence continues at coordinate 549,144 of JAJHZJ010000007.1, read as the reverse complement.
CTAACCTTTATATAGCGCTTACTATGTGCCAGACACTGTGTTAAGTGCTTTGATTCTCACAACAACCATGGGAGGTAGGCACTATTATTTCCTATTTTACATATGAGGAAATGGAGGCAAACGGATGGCAAGTGTCTGAGACCAGATGTCTTCCAGTCTCAGTGCTCTACTCACTGAACCATCTAACTAGACAACATTGGTTATCCAGACTGGAACACTGCTGGGTAGACAGACAGCTGATTGAGGCAGCCAATCAGAACATACTTCTTACCCCTCCACACTCCACTTGATTGTTGCATCGTTATCCATACCATACCTGCTCACCTTGGGTAAACCCCAAGGCTCTTAGCTGGGAGGTTTATCTTCTTTCTCTGCACCCTCACTTAGTGACCTTATCAGCTCCCATGGAAATAATTGTCATCTCTATTAAGATGCCAAGCATCTCCCTCCCTCTCTCTATGCACATACGCATATTTTTTGTTCACTATCTCTTGTATATTTTAAACTAGAGGTCACATATGTGTTCCAAACTCAACATACACAAAATAAAAATTAGTAGTGTTTTCTCTAAGTCCACCCCTCTTCTGAATGTTCTCATTTCTGTCAAGGATGCCACAATCAATAAACTCAACTGCTTCATATTGCCTCAAAGATCAAATTGAAACTCCTTTAACTTTGCATTTCAGTTCCTCCCAACCTGAATTTGGCTTATCTCTCTAGGTTTATTCCCCCTCCATACCTTAGTTCCCTTCACACCTTCCATACTGCAACCAATCTGGTTTTCTTTCCATTCTTCTGCCATATTCCATCTCCCATTTTGATCCTTTGCATAGGCCCTGGGAACCCTGACCTTATTTAGAAGTGTTATACGTTCATTAGATTTTCTTTGGACTAAATTTCTACTAACTATCATTTCTTACCACATTCAACAAGACATTTAATATGTCTCCCTTCATTTGAGGGTATTTTATGATTTAGAAAATCTTATGTCATATGTTGAATTTTTGGATGTCCCTGTAAGTTTTTGATTATATTTCTAGTGTGGTATGCGATAGATAAAAGATAGTCAGGAGACATGGATTCTAATCTGGTATCATCCGCTAACTTGCTGTATGTTTTTAGAAAAACCATTTGAACTCTCTGGGTCTTGTGAGAAATCTAGATAATCGCTATCCCATTCCTAGATAATCTTTCCCATTTCTAGCATTCTATCATTAGCATGGTTGGAGACTTTTCTCACGTCCACAGACCATAAAATACTTCAAAACATAACCTCACAGGTCTAAATCCTATTTCTATAAAACAGATAAGTTGATTTACCAGTGTTTGCCAAACAAAAATAGAGTTTATTCAAGGTTTTTCGCAATAAAAGTCATAGCAGGAGTGCTCCAGAAGTGTGTTTCTTGGATGACACCCAAATTCCTTTGAAGAATATGAGTTGCAAATCATATAAACATCAATCTATGAGGAAATTTCCTAAATTATTGAAATTTGTGGAAGTAGATAGTAGGATTTTTGGAAATTTTAGAGCAAAAAAATTAGTTACAGTGGCTAAGATAAAATATATGGTTATGAAGAGGCATAGCAAACAAAATACTGATTTTGGAGGTTAAAAAGGTCTGTTTGAATCCTGCCTGGGACACTAACTAGCTGAAAAATTAAATGAATTATCCTCAGCTGCCAGTTCCTCATCCATAAAATGAGAATAAAAAGCTGTTCCCATCTCACTCGGGTTATTGGGAGCGTCAAAACACTATGTAAACTTTAAAGTGCTCACTATATAAAAGCTGTTATAAGGCAACCTTTAAAATTGCCTTTAAAACTACTCTATACGTTTGTTAGACATTTTGTAGATCTCTTACTGAGATTCAGAAAGTTAGCTACAAAGAGAAAAGAATGAAAAAAAAATCCAGAAAATGCCTCTTATAATAAAACCTTAAGTAAGCTATTGCATGCATCAGTTGTCCTTCAAACAGGAAGATAAGGAAGTTTATTGACCACCATGAAGTCAGGGTCAGGGAATTGTTTTTCTGACCCCATTGAGCTATCTGAATTCATTGGCTCAGTCCCTCATATCCAAGGACATCATCTCTTTGTGAAACAGTTGGCTAGGTTTAAGGGTGATCTCTGCTTTTGTAGAACAAGATCTGCTTTCTTTTCTTGGAAATTTACTGTCCCATCTGTGGATTAAGCCTGGTGGTACTGGAACTGTGTTTGAACCAGAGGAAATACCCAGGTTATTTTTCCTAGGAAAGTGATGATTTTCTCATATGAAGATTACATTAATGATTGTCCCACATGTTTTGAATTCCAGTACTGTTGATAAACTCATGAGGGAAATTCCATTTTTTTCATGATCAACAGAATGCGTTCACCAGACTTAATCTGAGCTTGGGGGGCTATCTGTGCAAAAGGCAAAGCTAACTTGCCCACCTTTGAACCATACCCATGACCTCATTTAACCAACCATTTGTTAAACCAGTCCTAAAGTACAGTTACAAATCAGTCTTAGAATATGCTGGAGAATTTTTCCATATTAATATCACCCTAAGAATAAAAATATTTCATATTTATAAAGCACCATCTCCTTTGAGCCTTACACTGAGCTATGAAGTAGAGCGAATCTATTATTATTTTCATTATCATTATTGTAGTATTCTTTTATTAAGATTTTATTCTAATGTCTTTTTTGTAGTATAAAGATTTTCAAAATATTTTATTAAACTAAAAAGCTTTTGAATATTTATATATGTATATGTATTTGCATATATATTTATTTGTTATATAAGACTCAAATAAGACAGAGTTGAAAGTTCTTACAATATGCAGGGAACATTGATTCCTCCTCTGAAAAATGAGAAGGTGAATGGAATTCAACTGAGCTGACTCAGCTACGAGTAAGGACTGGGGAACCATTTGTTGAGAGGGATAAATCTAGAAATCTTAATGGCTTCTACAATATCATAGGTAAAGAGTAACAGTTTGGCATGGTAGAAAGAGCATCAGACTTAAAGGCAGGTGAGCTACATTCAAATTTCAGGTCTAAAATAGCTGTGTGAACTTGGGCAAATCACAAAATCATAGAATGTGTGAATTAGAGGGAGCCCTAGAGACCTTTGGAGTCCGATTCATAACTGAAATGAATCTCTTCTACAACATGCCTGCCAGGTGGTAATTGGTTCTTTCCCTGAAGACCCAAAGACTTCCAATGAGCTGGCATGTCTAATATGTCTTGAGGCAGCTAGAAGCCCATTTCTACTTTGGGATATTTCTAATTGCTGAAAATGTTTCTTAGATAGAGCCTAAATCTCATTACATGTTCCATTCTCTGTTACTAATTCTGCCCTCTGGGACTCAGAAGAGCATCTGTTCCTTCTTCTACATGAAAACCCTTAGAATATTGGAAGATAGCTATCGTATTCCCCTTAAGTTTTCCAGACCAGTAAGATGTCCCCAGTTCTTTCACATAGTTCTTATATAGTATGACCATGAGGCCCCTTTACTATTCTGGTTATTCTTGACATTCTCAAACTTGCCAATATGCTTACTAAAATGTACTATCCGATGTGGAACACAATTCTTTATATGTGGTCTGAAATGGTAAGATTGGATGGTTTGCTTAAGGCAGATTAAGATCATAGGAGCCTTTGATTGATATGTGATTGTTAAACTATCTAACCTCTCTTACCCTCAATTTTCTGGTCTTTCAAAGGGCCTGGGATAATAATCCCTCTATTTCAGCTTCTGCTGCTTTTGTGTGCATGCTTGGGTCCACTAATTGCAGCTACTGATGATGTAAGAGTGACCAATAAAGTCCTAAACTATAGAGTGTAGCTTCAACTACTGTTGATTTGTAAATCCGAACCATCTAGAGTAGTAATCAGTGCCTAATTTAATGACCATGGTGCTCTTGGCCATGTGGCTGGTCAGTTGCTTTTGCGTTGCATAATTTGACTCCAAGGTTATGTAGAACAAATAAGTTTCAGTGAGGTTGAGGGTTAGAAAATCCTAAGATCTAGGTGCTAAGTAAGGGAGGTACCACCTAGAGTCATGTGTGAGTGGGGATAAGAGATAGGGGAGCAGCAAGAGGAAAATGATGAAAGCAAGGCTGGTAAAAAGAAGGAAAAACGTTTGCTTAACAATTTTGTCTAAGGTTAGTCTCGACTGGACTACCTCCAAAACACAGGCCCAGCCAAGTTCTAAATTGGATTACCATACAGCGTTGTAGGCAGCAAGCTACTGCTGGCTCCACTTTCCTTTAGAAAGTACAAAAATGTCAAACTTCAGACTAATTACCCTGATGATCTAAAATGCCACCGCCCCCCAGGCAAATGGCAAAGAGGCAGTTTTCAGTGTAGTCAAAAACGGTAATTTTTGATCTTCAAATGTTTAATGCTTAGATTACCTACATATCTGAAGTTTTGAATCCTCCTTTCTTGAATAAACTAAGCCTCAGTCATTAAGCTCAAGGAGAGAGCAGTGTGGTACAGTGGGAAGCTCATCGGATTCAAAGGACCTATGTTGGAAACATGATTCTGTTGGTTATTAGTTATGTGACCCAGGCCAGTGCATTTGACTTCAGTTTATGGGCCTCAGTTTACTCATCTGCAGAATGAGAGTGTTGGGTCAGATGACGTCTGAGATCACTTCTAGTTCTAAATCTATTATTCTATTTGCTAATAAATAAGAATGCATTTATTTATTGCAGTATAAGGAGTTTAATGAACATATTTTGGAAACTTTCTCACAACTTTGCATAAATAAATACAGCCCAGAGAACAGAATTTTAAACATCAGTTTTTAGTTTGCCACATAGATTTTTACAACTATATAACATTTCTCCACCTATTTAATGTTCTTCACGTCCAAGTAGAGTTGCAAAGTATAAATGACTCTTTTTCTCTAATTTTTCTTTTAGTAGCTTCTTGACAAAAAATACAAATCAAAAGTCTAAAGTAGAGTTATATAGTATTTAATGGATTTCATCCTGAATAGCTCTTCCAATTTGTGTTACACCAAAACCTTTGGGAGATTTACTTCCAATATGTGAAGGAAAATTCTAATAACAATGTATAAAAAATTGTCCCATGTGTGAAGATTTTAAAAAATCTGTGGGTTTTAAGACTTATTGTTGTGGAAAGAATGGTCTGATCTTCATGGACATCCCCTTCAATGAATACCATGACCCCTTCCAATTCATCCACACTACTCCATCATCTGTGCCATGTTTTGCCATATCCCAGCTGTAATGGCCGCCCCAATAGTATCTGCCATTTGGGTTAGCTGAGTGGCATCTGTTGTACCACCATCCACCACCATCTTCCTTAGAACACTGTTTACTCAAATCTGCAGTTACCCTGAAAGGAGAAATAGTAATAGTCATGATATATGAATGTTATCCATGGCACACATTACATAGAAATCATATGGAGGAAGGAAAACTCTGTGTGCATTTGCTAAGTCTGAAAGAAACCATTGATGTGTCAGAAAATCTGGATGTAAAATTATTCTCATTTCAAGAAGCACAATTCTAGGAGTTTCCCCTTTCTCATTTTTTAGTAATGACAAAGAAGTATCTGATTTTGAGGTATTGTTCTGCAAATTCTTTTTTAGACCACTAGACTGTGATAAGGTAATGATCTGGAATCTTCGTGATGAGTCCTCCAGGTCTGATGACTTCCTGGAATGTACTGTTTATTACTTCTGGGAGAGTGGGAACAAGATGTACAGCAACTGGAGCCACAAAGAGCATAATGTTGGCATCTAGATGGAGCAGATTTCATAAAATGCAGCAGGAGTAGGCGGCACAAATTGTGCCCCAAAGTCAACTTTTTAAGACAAATTTTGGGGGTAGGGAGAAGCTGGCACATGAGGTCCTCTGGGGAAAAGACCAAAGACAGGGTGAGGCCACTGCTGGAAAAGCAATAGAGTCAGGCCACTCAGGCAGAAACTAACTTCCTATTTTAATTAATTATTCTTGCTATATGCTAAAATGAATTATTTTCTACACAAGATTTGTAAATGCTCTCTATTCATCAGAAATTTCCATGCTCTGGGGTAAAGCTCCACTCACTCCATCCTAATTACAGCTTTGCTGGTAACCACAAATAGTTTCTCTTAAGCTGATGCTAAAATAGTCCATAAAGAGTATGGGAATGGTGAGCAAGATTCCGTTTTGGATTCTCCCTCTTTCCTGACCAACAACGCAGGAAAAGGTGAAACCTGCAGAATTATTGTCTATAGGGGGTAGATAGTCCTGTTCTTTTTCTCCCCAGCTATGTTTGCCTTCCGTGTGCAGAGTAATTCATGGACACAGCAACGCCTCAGAGAGGTTTCTCTCTTTAGATATGTGTGTGACTTTTTCTTTTGCTCAGTTTCTACAATAAGAAATCAGAGGTCTTTTTTTTTACTTGGCAATAAAGTGAGGAAAGAATTGCACTGATGAATCTAAATGTTACAAGTTCAGTAAGGCAGTACTTTTTAAACCTCTTCACTTTTTAAAGGAACAATAAATTGCAGGTCATTATAGAACTATTTAGGCTACTGAAAAACTGAATGATAGGTTGAAAGTCTGTATTGGACTATCAGAGCTGGAATTGTTCTAAACATCTGATCACCAAGGGGATACATTCTTAAAGTATTAAAGATGAGAGCATATGAGGGACCATTTGTAGCCAGAACATGTGTGTTCACTGTTAAAGATTCAAAGTGACATGGTTAGGTGCTGTATTTCAAAGGAAGAATGAATGTAGACATACCACCCATCGTTATCTCTGTCATATGTGCTGAAGAACATGCCGTTGTGAATAGTCATGGTCCTGTTCTCTCCCACCAGCTGGGATGCTCCATCCATTAAGGCATTGCCGGCAGTTCCTTTGTATTTACTAACAGAGATCTGGTACTTGTTGCCTTCATTCTGTACCGTGAATCCTCCATAATGAGCCTTCACCTTATCACCTTTCCAATCTTCCATTTCAATCAGAAGTTCAGTGGGTCCCATTTTGGTAAGCTGGCTAATTTTATCATTCCCAAGCCAATATTCACCTAAAATTTAAAATAATACAAAACCCCATGAAAATTAAAATATTCGAAAACTACCAACATTCCTGTTCCAGCTGATTGTAATTTTCCTTCTCCCCCGACAATTTAATTTCTCCAACACTGACAAACTCACAGTAAATGCCTCATAATTGAGATGCTTTCTGAAAGGTCAACATAATGGTATAGAGACAATGGTTTTTAAACTGGTATTTGATGGTGGATTGATGAATAGTAAAAATGTTGACAAGAACGTATGTTCTTTAAAATGAAAAAAAAAGAAATCTTTAAAAAAAAGCTTTCTGAATGTTACCTGGCAAACCACAGTATTTCTTTGCATCATCATTGGTTGCAATATTTCCAAATCCTTTTTTGTATGCATCCCATTTTCTGCCAAAGTCAACACTACCATCTTGACGTTTCTGGATTACTGTCCATCCTTGTGATGAGAGAGAAACCAAGATTGTTTTCATTAATCATTAAAATAATTTTCTTCACAGTTTGTATCCTTTTATTATTGGCACCTAAAGCCCACCAAGAATAGATGCTCAAAAATCATTGAAAATAATTTAAAAGTTAATACTTAAAACAAAACAAAATCTACCCCTAAAAAACAAACTCCAATCCTTACAAAATAGCAGGTATATAACTGTATCCAAGGGCAAAGTCAAGGACATTTTGCATCTTTGGGGAGGCTTGTGTAAACAAAGCCAATATATTAAGACAAACTTGAAGTTTTGGCAAAAGTATTTCTCCTTATAAGAAAATCATCTTTTAAATAAAACTGAAATAGTTTAATAATTTCTTCATTAATATATTCAAAGTAATAGAACATAAAATTTTGTACATAATTATGTAGGACTCAGATTATTTCTGACATCATGATAGTTGAGACAACATGGAGTAGTAGACAGAATCCTGGGCTTGGAGTTAAGAAATCCTGAATTCGAATTCTACCTCTGACCCATACTAGCTATAGAACCCAGGCAAATGACCTAATCTTTAAGGGTTCTTCAGACTTATCTTTTGGGTCTTATGGTAGATGATCTGTAAATAAAGTATTATTTTGTATAGTTAAAACCACTTGGAGGAAATTTCAAATCCTTTGGGCATAATAATTCTAGTGAATATTAAAAGTCAGTCTTACAAAAATGTTTAAAGAAAGACAAGTTTTTCAGATTTTGGTAAAAGTTAACCATCTTCCCCACTGGTCATACTATCATACCAAAGTTGTACTTAATGATACTTTGAAATTAGATAGCTTGCAATATCATAATAATTTAACATATCAACAATTTGACAAGTGCTTAAAATTGTTAAAACTTCACAGTTCTTAAACCCAAGTCTCATAAACCTTAACATCATATTATTGACATGAATGCATTTTACTCCATAATTTTTTCAAAAAAATTTCACAGTATCATGTATTTACCTCCATTTTCTGTCTTCATATCACAATAAACTCTATATGGTTTGACAGAACTATCAGGCTGAATGAGATACATTTCAGATGTATCACCTCCTTTCCTAATAATTTCTTCGCACTCTGCAAACATATAATGACACAAGTTATGCAAGGATTTTATTATCTTAAGAATCTCTATAACCTTCTTATGTCTTGCCTAGAGATGATATGATATACAACCTGAAAAATTAAAAAAGAAAACTATTGGTTTGATTTCACAGCAGCTTAACTTAAAAATCATTATCAATAAACATAAAAAAGAAAAACAGATTTCCTTAGGTAACTCATCTAACTTCCCTGAGCCTCAGTTTCCTCATTTATAAAATGAAGGAAACTGACTAGGTAACCTCTAAGGTATCTTTTACTTCTAAATCTATAATGCTATAATTATTTTTGTTTATAAAGATGACACATCTAGAAGAACAAGTGGTTATTAATAAAATGTGGAAATTTGCAAACGGATCACTGCCATAAATCAACAGTGTATTTGTCTCCACAGTTTTTGATATTATAATAATATAATAAGATAAACTTGCTTATAATAAGGTAATTGAGAAACTTCCATCGTTGATATTTAAGAACACTATATAAGCTAGGCATGCTGCCATGTGTCTGTAATCATTACTAAAGGGGAGATAAGGCTAGCTGATCACTTGGGTTGGGGAGTTCTGAGCTATAACAGGACTAAAACTAATCTGGTGTCTTCATGAAGTGTGGCACCAATATGGTGAGCCCCCAGGAGAGAAGGCCCACCTGGCTTTGTGAGGACAAACTAGCTTCAAACTACGCTAGGTTAGAAAAATGGAGCAGATTAGAGCTCTCAAGCTGATTGGAAGTGAGAATGAGCGTACAATAGGCTGCTGCATTTCCAGCCGGGGTGGCGGAGGGAAACTTAGTCTCAAACACACACACATATATGTGTATACTTATATATTGACGCCCAAATGTATACATGCATATATACGTACATATATAGACACGTGTGTGTGCGTATATTCATATTAACTAACTAAACTCATACTTTGAACAGGCATTTGAAAATCACAGCTTTTCCAGTTTATAACTTACCTATAAGTTTGTCACCAACAGCCAGTAACATGCAAAACAAGGGACTTCATACCTCTGTCTATCTAAGCATCACTCATTTGTCCGTTTTCACAATCCTTCTGCAGCCTCCTCCCCAACACACATCATACAAACTCTTTCCTCTATTTCATATTCTTGCCACTACCTTCATATGCAACTCACCTCTCACATACACCCTTTTCCATCAGATAATGGGTAGTTAGTGATGAGAAAACTTCAAATGAGCTTCTAACATAACCCTGGAGATCATCATACGTTAAAGAGCCACTATGAAAGTGAGTGAGAAAAAGGAGGGTTTCTTAAGCTCCTTTCTAGCCTTCTAGCTGTAAGGGAATGTAAGCTTTTACCAAAGTCCCAGGGTCCCGTGCTCATTAATATACCTTTGCCTGAAACCACTGGGATATTACAGCTGACGGTGCACGGCTTGCGGCAGTAGTCCATTTGAGCTGAAACATCACTTTCTAATTTCTGTATTTTGCTTCTTAGGTTTTCCAGAATTGAACGAAGCACTCGGAGGTTATTTGGGATGTGAGTAGTCACAGTCTGCTGAATATAAATTTGATGCTTTTCCAGTTCGGAGGAAAACCCATTTACTGCATTTTCGTTGTCTATAAAAAAAGGAAAATGGAAAGGAAAGGTCATTGTTTTCCTTTTATTTTAAATACAAGTTCACAAGCACTTATTAAGCATTTACTACGTGCCAGAATCTATTAAACACTGAATATACTGAAATCTTGTAAAAGATGGGTATAAAGATATATGAATAAAATCTGCCCACAAACTTAACCTGTTAACTAAGCTTTTAATATACATAGTTCTAATGCTGAATGGATGAGGGGGCAGACAAGTAGTATTATACAAATCTATGTAGGGCCATTAGTACTATCTAGATAAAAAATTATGATCCATTAGAATTAACTGAAGTTTGTCCTGTTAGGAACTGTGGAAAATGCAGAATCTGTACGATGAAAAACAGATTTATCACAAATTGTGGGATGATGCTGGTAGTTTAGAACATTTAAACAATCAGAGCACTGATGAAATGAAATTTTTCTTGGTGTTAGAAAAATTACATGCTACTGTTACTAAATTTTAAATTATTGTAATAGTACATAAACAAACTGTAAGCTAAAGTTTTAGATGGGAGCCAACTTAGAAATTACCTGAGAACATAAGTGGACAGGTCTAACAAGGAGATAAGATAATATTAACTAGACACAGTAGATGTAAACCTGTCCAGTTCTGCAAAATGACCAAGAACTGCTGACCACTAGAAACTGAAACAGTGAGAGGAATTAGAGGCTACACTGGCTTCAGGTCAATGGGTTCCTAGGATTAGGTAGAGATGCACTGTGGTACCAGTAAGAAGCCTGGACTTGGAGTCACGGCATCTAAGTCTGAATCATGGTTCTGCCAATTATTAGCTACATAACCTTAGACAAGTCACTCTCTTACCCTCTCTAGGCTTCAGTTTTCTCATCTGTAAAATAGGAGGATAGGATCAGATGACCTTAGCTCTCTCCCTATAGTCCTAGGAATCACTTTAAGGGTGAGCTCTGTGGCTACAAAATGTCTTAGTCATTGAGTCATTGTATGGGAAGAACCAGAATTTCATTAATTTAAGAGAAGAACAAAACTAGGCTGTGACCAGGATATAGATAAAAGAAAATGGGTCAGAGATGACAGGAATATACCAGACAAAATCAGAGAAATTAAAATAAAAGAAGGTTGTTTTCTTCTTATATCAAAATTCTATAATGTACAGCATTTTAATTGTTTTCCTTCATTACTGCCTTTAAAGTATGATCTTATCTCAGTTGAACTAACGGAAGGAGGTTGTGCTAATATGTAATTTGGGAAGCCTAAGGGATAACTTCCCTCAGGATTTTGAGGGAACCTAGATGTATCAAGCAAGAAAAAAGAACACCTTAGGGATAATACCAACATATTTAACAGAAATTGTTCCCAGTTTCTGAGGGTTGTGTATTTTTTTTTTAAGTGTGAGGAGGAACTTTCTTTTTTTTTCTATCTTTTGCTTTATTTCAATATTTATTTATTTTTAGTTTTCAACATTCACTTTTATAAGTGTATACTTTTTTATACCTAGTTTAATGATCATCTAGTCTAGTCCTCTGATTTTGCAGATGAGGAAAATGAGGTCCAGAGAGATTAAGTGAGGCACTCAAAGTCACAGAGTGCTAGCATCAGGATTTGCCTCCAAATCCTCTCACCTTTAAACATGCCCAACCACAACTGTCCCCCAACTTTCATTTTTTAGTGTGAGATGGAAGAGAAATTATAGTTACCTATCACTTGCTTCTGTCTTTTACCCCACATGTCCTTTAGGATTCCCACATATTGGAAGCTGGAAGAAGTTCTCTCAGAAAATGAGTCCACTTCAGTCCCTAGGTCTCTAACGCTGGCTTTCATAGTTCTTTCCTGTTTCACTAATGTGTCTTGCAGCACACATCCTGTTGGACACAACACTCCCTAAAAGCAAAGAAAAGGCAAGGTAGTAGAAATCGGCTATCTGCATTTGGAAGAGGTGTTTGAGATACGTCCTTTTATCAAAACAGCATGGAATGAAAGTTCAGTTTTAATCTATTTAGCACGGTGGTTGCTAATTTAACGTTTAGTTAAAAAATAATAAGTTCAAACATAATATTGGCCTCACATCGATGAATCATGAAAATATTACTGCCATTGTATACTACTTCTGTTTTGTCTCCAAAGGAACGTATCATTTGGAAACACCAGAAATCAAAATAGTCATCATCAAAGTCAATTTTAGGTACTCTCTAAGGAAGTGACAACTTTTTTACCTTATGGGCTTGTAAGTAGTAAATTAGTCTTAAATAAAGAAGAAATCTTTAGAGTTTGCTCATTGCAAGTTTTCCTAAATATGAATAGTATAGATGCGTATTTTTGATCTGTTGCTAAGTAAGGAATCACTAGAATTGTTGGATGAGAGCATGGAGACAAAGAGGCCTCTGTCTCCACATTTACCTGGCTGCTTTCACATGTGGGACTGTCAGATTACACTGGCTTAAAAATATGATCACTAGGTCTGAGTTTGACTCCCTAAAATATTTTATTTAAAACTCCATGCTTCACCTCAATAAAATAATGAGGACTCTGACAACCAGTTTGTTCCTCACAAGGGGATCACGGAGTTTCAGAGCTGTAAAGGACCTGGAGTAATAGGTGTACAGGAATCCCCTCTGCTGTATCCACAAGAAGTGGTTGCTTAGTCCTTTCCTGGTGAATTCGAGAGAGAGAGAGAGCACCTCCTACCTTCCAAGGAAGAAAATCTATTCTACTCTTGGAGAACCCCAATTGGTAGAAGTTTGTCATGTTAAACCTAAATGCATCTTGTGGCTTCCATCTATTGCTCGGTCTGTACTCCAGGGCCATTCCCTCCACTATGTGATCACTCTTAAGCTCTCCATCTCTAGTTTAGCTCCTATTGCACACCTATCTCTAATACCAAAACAAAGTTATTTTCATATCATATCAAGCTATGGCAATAAATGTGCACACGTTAAGAGAGTAAAGACCTTTTTATATACCACAGCAGGGAAGAAACTATAGATTATCTTCAACTCATTGTTGAAACTTTTTTTCTTTTTATTATGAAGTGAGCAAATGAACATTTCAATATACAAAGAACAGAAGAGGACTGCATATGGAACTGTGAACTTATGTAATGTGTAGTTTTCTTCAGTGTCTATGAAACTGAAGCTGGTAGCAATAAAACTGCTCTCCTGTGCTTTTCTGTGAATTCTGAAAAAAATGTTTTACTGAAACTCTGTCCTCCTCCTCTTACCAATTCTCCTCTTTCCATCAAACAGTCAACTCAATATTTTGCTCAAATGTAGCAAAACCAGGAAATCATTAGGAATGAATTTCTGGGTTCCTTCTGTGTTGTATCACTCAAGTGTAATTCCTATAAAAATGCAACCCTGAATCAGAAGCAGGAACATTTCTAGTATTTGATAGTAAAAGCAAAGAAAACGAAGCAAAACCCTTCATGTAATGAAGAACATTAACACATAGTCAGTAGCACTGAGCCTCTTTCCCAGCACTGACTTCACTGGCCATGACCAATTTTGCTAATGATTTTAATTCACATACCATATCGGGATCAGCATGGAGGCAGCCTCCAGCATCGGGGGCTTTTCTTTCCAGTTTCTTCTGTTGAATAGATTGAGGTTGGGGAGGTCGTGCTCGGTACCCTCCCCCACTGATGGGAGGTGGAGCTGGTCTCAGAGTTGGAGTTGGCTCCCTTCTCCTGTCTACAGGCCGATGACCCCGAGCATCCACTACAGACTTCAGGAAACAAGGGGAAAAGAAGATCCATAGTCCCACAGTCATAACATGTTAAAGCTGGAAGATCATCTAGTCTAGCAGTTCTTAACTTTTTGTGTGTGTCAGGGACCCCCTTTGACAGTCTAGTGAAATTTATGTACCCCTTCTCAGAATGATGATTTTAATTGCACAAAGTAAAATACATAAGATTATGAAAGGAAACCAATTATGCTTAAATATGGTTATCAAAATATATCTTTTAGAAGTTCATAGATAACAGGCTAAGAACTAGTTTAATTAGTCTTTAAAAAAAACAAAAACAAAACCTTTCCCCTTAACTATGCACTCTCTCAAACGAATGTTCTCTCTCTCTCTCTGTCTCTGTCTCTCTGTCTCTGTCTCTATCTCTCTGTGTGTCTCTCTCTCCGTCTCTGTCTCTCTCTCCGTCTCTGTGTCTCTGTCTCTGTGTCTCTGTCTCTCTCTCTCTCTGCCTCTCTCTGTCTCTCCCTGTCTCTATCTGTTTCTTTCCTCATCCCATCATTATCTAGTTTTGAGAAAGAGCCATCCAAAATACTTCTACATACTTTCCACCCAATTGCTACTCAATCCCTTGCAGCTTGGCTTCTGTCCCCACCACTGTCCTGAAATAATTCTTTTTAAGGTCTCTACCGACTTCCTTAATGCTAATGGCCTTTATTCTGTCTTCTTCCTCCTCAGCTTTGTGCCATTGGACATTAACAGTCACTCCTTTATCTTTTCCTTTGATTTCTGTGACACTACTCTCATGGTCTGTTCTTTAATTGTTCTTTCTTTCTCTCTCTTGGCTGGCTCCTCAATTTTTTCTTGCCCCTTAAATACAAGTGCTTCCAAAGATTCTGTTCTTGTCTCTTTTCTCTGTCGAATTTACTCACTCCTGTTTCTTCAAATATCACCTCTATGTTCCTCACTTCAAAAAAAAAAACGATTTTCCAACCCCACCAAAAATTTTGCAGTTTCAGTCTAATGTTTACAACTATAAGATAACTTCACTTGGATGTCCCAGCAGGTTCACAAATTCAAGATGCCCAAAACTGAACTCATCTGTTCTCTCAAATTTGTACTTCTAACTTTTCTGTTCAAAGCACTACTGTCCTTTTGGTTACTGAGATTCATATCCTCATTTATCTTTGACTCTTTCCTTTTCCTTGTTGCATACCTCCAATCATTGCTAACCTTCGATGAGTCTACTTCTGCAATACTGCTGGCAGTCCCTTGAGGTTACCATCATAGCCTCCCAGATAGGTTTCATGGTTCCGACCATCCTTCCACACCCCTGACTAAGTAACCTTCCCAAAGCATTACTCTGATCATGTCACGATACTCCAAAACTTGCAGTGACTCTAATTTTCTGCTATCTAAAATGTGTAGCTATGATGTTAACATTTGAGGCCTTCCAAGATCTGGTTCCAGCCTATCTTGTGAATCTTATCTCATCCTATTTCTTATCCTGTAATTTGAATTCCAACCAAAATTATATTCTCTGTCTTGCACTTGGATTTTACACTCTGGACCTTTGTTCATATTTTATGCATTGGTTTATTCCATACCCCAGGCTTAGAAAAAGATTCCACTTGAGGGAAAGAAAATAAATTATTGTTCACTGAAAGAAAAGATGAAATAAGACTCTTCAATGATCCAGCTATCACTTTCCATTGAAATTCGTATTTTTTTCCTTCCTTCCTTCCTTCCTTCCTTCCTTCCTTCCTTCCTTCCTTCCTTCCTTCCTTCCTTCCTTCCTTCCTTCCTTCCTTCCTTCCTTCCCTTTCTTCCTCCTTTCCTTCTGTCGACATACGGTACAAAGACATCAGGCTGTCTGTTGAATTGAACTTCCTTCTCTTAAAATTGAGGAAGCAGGCCTAGAAGAATTAAGAGATCAGCTCAAGTTGACACAGACCAGATGGGTATGTACTTATTGGAGATGGGGTAACTCTTGGGCAAAGAAACTAGGCAAACAGAGTCCCATCAGCCTCTGTGAACAGTCATATCTGCAAATAGAAATAATTTCTAGGTACATTTGTATCTAGATTGACTAAGGCAATGAGACCAATTCTTTAAATCTAAAACATCAGAAATCCACTAGTGAGTGGTGAGGAACCTATTCTGTCAACAAAGATTAGTGTCAATTAGCCCATTTATATACTAAGTTCCCATACTTGATTACTGCATTCCCAGACATGTGTAATATGTTTAAAATTAGGTTTGCTTAAGCCCTGTATATATTAACTTTATCAAGAAAGTAATCTATTTATTAAGGGGAAAACTTATTAACATATGGATACTATACTATGTGGTAACTGAAGATTTGAAGAGAAGTAGTTCACCGAATGTTGCTAACAGTGCCACCTATAATTCTTAGTAACTGATTTCCTGAGTCTTTTAGCTTGTCAGCAAAATGTTTTCTCTAAGCCATTCCAACAGCAGCCCTGATCTGCTGCCCCTTAGCTACTTCCTTTAGATGAAAGACTATGATTTTGTTCTTGTTTAAAGTATCTTTGAATTTATACTGTGCTTGAAAGTATTTGCCAACTTTAGAAAGTAACTGCTTCTCACAATAGCAAGAAAGAGGGAAAACAGAGGAAACAGTCTTAAAATGTTAGCTCGAGCCTGAGTCTGTTGTTAGTTACACTATCCCACAAAATCTCCATTAACCTTTACACATCAATTGAACTCATTGCATTGGACCACAGAAGCCACTGAATAACCAGCTCTGTAACGTCTTTCTCGCACTTGTTCCACATGTATTTTTAAGCACTTAATTTATGGAACAAAGTGTAGTAGTCACTGCAAGGGAAAAAATAGGGCATGGTATCTACTGTCAAAGAACTTAAGAATCTTAAAGAAACTGCATTGCCCTGTCCATAGGAATGTGGTGAGATTCATCAATTTACAGTAGACTGAATAATGATAATTGTATGCTTCTATTTGAGTTAAAGTAGCATTAATATGGGCTAATGAGATTGAGGCAGCAGTGGCAAAGTACAAAATAAAGTACTGATTTCACCATTACAGCAACATTTAATCAATGAATATAACTATCTAAATAATTCAAGTAAAAAAAAACGCTTTGGAATCAGCTATCTCTATGAATCACATGACCTAGAAAAAGGGCTTTTTTTGTAGAATGACACATAGAAAAACTGGGCTCTCCTCCCTAATGCTAACTCATGAAAGAATCTTAAAGATTCCTACTGATTATCCACATCTATGAAATAAGAACAAAATTGGTTTTTGAATTTGTCTCAAGAAGTTTTGTCAAAATTTTATTTTGGCTTTATAAATTCTCTCTAATCTATCCCTGAATTTTTATTGATAAAATAACTTAAATGTAATATTAAATGAAATATAGTTTTATAAATAGATGAATTAGACTAAGCAATTTGCTTTATATTATTATTTATATTTATAAGAAAACAAAATAAAAATTATTGCATTCATTTTCTAACATGACATTCCATTTTTCTTAAATCACTACTGATTATTACAACTACCCCTTCATTTCAGTTGCTAAATATTGCTTTTCTCATTGACAGGTGAACTTTATACACCCATTGCTCACATTTTGTCTGCTTCTTATGTTCAACTTTTCTGATTTCTGTTCTGTACCATTTTCATAATTGTTTTCTTATCTGTTAATATTAACACACTAAAGACTTAACATACAGTAAAACAAATAAATGACAAAAGCATATCTTATGTTAGTCATACGCTCAACTCCCTAAAGAAAAGAGAGATGAAAAGTCAATAAAAAAATAAAACAGGAAGAAAAAGACCTTTCTTTTACATAAAGAAATTAATTACATTTTCCATGAAAACTCTTAAAATAAAATTGCTCTTGAAATTATTTCAATTTCATTTACAAAATTTACTATCATGAATTGATTGTAGTTGTCATAAAAATAAATACACATATACAATTACATAACTATGAATAGATCATCAGAACTTATAGTAATTCTATTAATATGGCATTTATATTTTTATAATAACCTCTTCTTCGTCATAGTCAACCGATTTAACTATGGAAATGCAGAGCAGAAGCAGCAAAACACGCTTCATGGCAGAAGATTTTGAGAATGCCGAAGTAGCCATCCTTTGCTAAGGTGTGTGAGAGTGAGATCTTCAATCCTATATACTAGGCAGCTTGGTAGGCCTGATTTTTAGAACTAGGTAGAGTCTCCAGTTAATATTTAATCTTGTTGGCTGAGCCATTTTAAACACTTGAGCAACATCTTCCCAGCAAGCTGTATTTTCTAGTCATGCAACCCTTTCCCCGATGGCCTCATTTAGATGCCCCACGAAATTTCTGCAAATCCTCCAGTTTGGAAAGATTAAGGGAAATCAAGAGTTTCTTGAAAAACATGTGTGCCACTTTCCAGTTACCCAAATTTGGATTCAGGGATCTGTGTAGAAGGAATATGCTAAGGAAAAACATTTCCAAATATTCTCCAGAAATGTAGAAAATTTCAAGAGTCAACTCACAAAAGTTTAAGCTGTTCACAAGGTAGTGATTTAAATTGTAAACTCATTATTTATATTCCATAAATGTTTATTTTGGGGGGCTGCAACTTAAGTTTTAAATATCCATAGTGAACAAAAGAACTGAATGGGACTTTAGAGTTCATAGTTCATGCCCTTCAACCTAATCTTACAAATGAGTAAAGCCAGGCTAGAGAGCAGGAGGGGGTTAAACAGTTCAGGGAAGGACTAGAACATGCAATTTTAGACATCACATTTTTAACCACTAGTAACACTAAATTCCAAATACTATATTCTTTTGCAGCAAAAAGTCTTCTACAAGGAAAATACAGTTCTTAATATTCATCTTCTTAGGATATTTCTTATTTTATCCTTTCTTGAAGCAGATGAAAATGTTCAGGATAAAATTTCAAAGTTTAATAAAAAATGTATTATGATGAAAACAGCTAAATGTCAATTACAATACAATATCTACAAATGGTCAGGAAATATGATACATCTCCAACAGATGCATCCTTACTTTTTTTTAGCCTGCATCATCATGAGTTTTTGTACATATAGCTTACCATGCATGAAAAATGATCGTTACCTTTGTCATTTCCAATCAGTCACATCTTCTTTGTTGTTTTAATCAGTAAAATCTGAATAAACAGGTAGCTAGGTAGCACGATGTATAGAGCACTCACTGCACTTGCAGTTAGGGAGACCTGAGTTTGACTTCTCCCTCAGACAATGTGTAAACCTGACATGAAACTTTTCTCAGATTTAGTTTTCTCACCTCTAAAATGGGTATGATAACACATGCCTCACAAGTTTATTGTGAGGCTCAATGGAATAACCTATATAAAGTGCTTTTCAAACTTAAAGCACTATATGAAATGTTAGCTATTATTATAAACTCATATAAAAGTCCATTAAATGACTCTAAAACCTAAAAAAGTAAAATTGAATGATGAGTTCTTTGAGAAATAGATATACACATATACATACCACATGTCACATACACACATACAGACAACACTATGTATGTGCGTATACATTTATTTATTTTGGAGGCAACAATACAAAACTTCTTTTGTGGGAGAAGCAAAAGGCCCATTAGGACAAAATTAATTTGTTTTTTAAACTGAAATTGAAAATATAAGAATTTGGGTGAGTTGTGGCCTTTAAGAACTATACTTCAAAAAGATAATCTAACAATAATATCAGAGAAACACTGTCTCTTCTATTTATATTTTATTATATAATCTCCTAGCCTGTTAAATTAATGTCCACTGAAACAAAAAATGTCAGTTTTGAAGCTCTGTGAAATTCTTCTTAACCTATGCCCATTTACTATCTGCCTGTGATTATTGTGTTAAGACATGATTTGAGGTTATTATGCTTTCATATTTACTTAGGAAAGTAACTGAAAACTCAAGAATATATATATATATATACATAAAGACACCAAAGCATTGCTTTTAAAACAAAAGAAAATGAACACACCCTAGATATGAACTGTATTAATGGAATGTAAAATACAGATTTTATTGATAAAAGAAATTGGGGTAAAGATTAAAACAAAATTTTTTCATAATGTTACCTGACCATTGTTACATTTTAAAACATCTACACTGGGATCAGTTATGTTTCTAAGGTAATTATTAGCATAGAATTAATTATATATTTTAATTAGCTGTATGAGCCCTGATTTCTTATCTACCAGGTAGGAGTAGAGAACATCATTCAATTTCTAACAATTTTTCATTTCAATTTTTTTCCCTAGGGTATTAAAATTTCTTTTCAACTCAAATATACATTCTTGCATGTTTTTGTTCACATATTACTCACATTGTGCGGAAGGAAAAACAGGATACAAAGGGTACAAATGCAGCTTAAAGATGCCAAAATATAATGATCACACTTAACAATAGAGGTTACACAGAAGCTCAGATAGATGTTTCATTTCCTAGTCCATGCTTCTTCTGAAACTTTTCACAAAGAAGCATGTGAGTGAATGTGGATTATCACATCATAAGAATACTTAGAAGAGTGGAGTGGAGAATCCTAGCATTTATTTAGAAAGGGTCTTAAAGATCATTCAGACTAATCCCACACCCACTTGAAGAGTAAGTTTGGGTACTGATGTATCAGCATGTATGAATGTTTCTTGTTTCAGGTTCTTGTCATCTAGTGCTGAATGTTTTGTCCACTGAGTGGTTTTAACCCAATTGAACTATTATAATAACATCCCAATATGTTTAACATGGTAGCAAAAAGATAAAGCAACTTACTTTGCTTTCAAATAGAAATGGAGAACTGAAATTACATTTACAGAAATAGTTAACTAAAAAGGATGTTCTATTACGGAGAAATGGGAGTACTGTTTGCTTTGCTGTGTTTCTGATCAATAGGGCAATAGAGCAGTGTATGCATTAGCCCACACCATTACACAAGTCAAGGGCAGTAAATAAGTGACAGAGAAAACAAAGATAAATTTGCCCAGCACAATAACTGTTGTGAGAGGAGCGAGAATTCCTGAGGTCGAAGCCTCTTAGGGGCAGGGCTGGCAACAACAAGACATGGTGGTGCCACTGGAATAGAAGTTACTATGGCAGTCCTTGGTGCTGTTTTCCTCTCTTTTAAAGAGCAAAGTGTGTCACCAAACATTTCCTTTTTTAGTTACTACAGTGACAGAGTTACCTTGTAAATGATGGAAAATGTATATATGTATGTGTGTGCATATATATATATATATGTATGTGTGTATGTATATGGCACATGTATACATCTACATATGGATGTGTAAGTGTGCAGATACATGTGCACACATGTTTAAGTGTAAGTAATATATCTCTGTGTCTAAGTACGTGTGTAAGTATACGTATATGGGCACATATATGCAAATGCATGTATAGCTAGGTATGTACATATGTGTATATAAATGTATTCAAACATATGTATGTGCATGTCATTTAATTTTTCAATTGCCAAAAATCTTTCTTTTCTACTTCCTTGCATCCACTTTGAAAAAAAAAGAAAGAAAAACAACATCCTTACAACTGATATGTAGAATGAAGCAAAACAAATTGTATATTCCCAAAAGACATAGACCTCATTCTCCACCATGGGTGCTTTGCCTCTCTGTAAGGCAATGTTTCATCATCTATTCTGATCATGACTTGTCATTACATGGACCACAGTCTGTACATCTTTCAACTGTTTGTCCTTATCTTTTTATTGTGCAAATTGCCCTCATAGTTTGCTCATTTCCCTCTGCATGAGTTATCTACAAGTTTTCCCAGATTTCTCTGAAAAATCTCCCTTTGAGTTTTTGTCAGAACATTCTCATTCAGTTAGGTGTAAAATAGATGAACTGGTACAAAGACAAAGAAATTAGTAGGACAGTCTTTTTTCTGCATCCTCCTAAAAAAGAGGGAAAAATCAAGCCCTGTATTTCATATATCCAGCTAGTTATTCTATGTCTGCATAAATGGTGCAATGGCAAGAAGAACTGTATTCTCAAATACCAGTATATATTGACAAACTTTCTTTCTTCAGTTCTCCTAGTTTGCAACATGCATATTACAGAGATGGTAATAATAGCAAACTTCTAAGCCAAAAATTGGAAGAATTCAATTTTATATTTATAGCATTTTCAATAGTATTTATTAAAATATTTCCTTCCTAATCTTCCCAATTTCCATATTAAGGTGGAGGGCACAATCATTCTTCCAGTCATCCAGGATACCAAATTTGGGATCAGTCTTAACTCTTCTCTCCCACACATACAATCTCCTGCTTCCACCTAGATCTCTTTTTAAGAGTTTTTTTCTCTCCATCAGTATAGCCACCCACCTAGTATGGGGTATGAGTACACTCTTATTTTTTTTAGACTGTTGCAATGACCTTCCAGTTTGTCTCTCTGTCTTAAGTCTTTCCCTAAGCCAAGCTATTTTTCACTCAGCTGCCAAAGTGATTTTCCTAAAGTGCATTTCTGACATGTCACCCTGTGCCCTCTTTTCTCTCCCCTACTAAACTCTAGTGCCTTCCTATTGCCTCCAGGATCAAATAGAAACTGATTGATATTGAAGCCTGTTCACGACCTGTCCCTTCTTCCTTTCCAGTCTTCTTACCTTTTATGCCCCTCCAACCTCCCCGTGCCTCTCTGGCAATCTTAACTACACCGGTTATTCTTCACATAAGACACTCCCCTGTTCTCCTGCCTTTGCATTGGCTGTTCCCATCCCCTTTTTTTGAAAATTTAGATTTATTCCATACATATTTTGCTTTTATATAGTTTTCATGTCTCCCCTTTTAGACTGTGAACTCCATGAGAGCAGAGAATTTTTGCTTTTCTTTTTTAAAAATTATATTTATTTTGGCCTGAAATTAAGAAATAAAACAAGAATTTCCCTAACATAGTAGAATAGAAAAAAAAAGATAATTGTACATGAAACTGAAAATGTATTATGTACAGTTTGCTATTCCTTTTAAATATATAATAAAGTTATCATATAACTCTTTGTTCCCCCTTTTTCTTCCCTCCCTCCTCCTCCCACCCTGGAGATGGCTGCCATTAGACACAAATATGTGTGTGTGTGTGTGTGTGTGTGTGTGTGTGTGTGTGTGTACAAAACCATTCTATACATCTATCAGTTTTTTCTCTGGATGCAAATAGCATCTTCCTTCATGTGTCCTTTGTAGTTTATTTGGGCATTTATAATAATCAAAATGACTATTTTCTCAAAGTTGATCTTAAAACAATTTTGTTGTCACTGCATATTGTGTTCTTCTTTTACCTTTCTTGCATCCCCAATGCTTAGAACAGTGCCTGGCACATAGTAGGAGCTTTAAAAAATCCTTGCTGATTGACTGGAATGTCTCCCTCCTCACCTTTGCCTCTTAGCTTTCTGGCTTCCTTCAAGGTTGAGCTCCTATTGCAGCTTCTGAACAAAGCCCTTTTCTAGTGTGTGGTCCACCTACAAGTGTCTGCGCTTCTGAGATCACCTCCCTTCTGCTCTGTGTATATCCTGAATATACCTAGTAATTTATTTGTTGCCTCTCGCATGAGCACAGTTCCTTGAGGGAAGGGACTGTTCTTGCCCCTTTCCTCTTCAGTGATTAGTATCATATTTTCACATGGTAAGTTTGGTAGAAATACTTGTTGACTAAATAAATATACAATAGATGCTTATAATGAAGTGGTTTTGTTTTTTTTAGAAGGCACTTAAAATAGAGCAAAGATATTTTACCTTAAATATCAATGTCACCTAATGTTACCTTAATTACTAGAGCTTAAATTTTTGCTTTATTTTTATTTTAAAAATTAATGTTCAGCATTTTGGAAAGAATACTTTTCAATGTACAGAATTTATCTTGAAATACTTGTTTTTCTGAAAACAGCACAATGGTCTTTTAATATATTTTTAAATGATTTTAAAAGCCAGAAATATGTTCTCGTATAAGTAACCTTCTCTAATAATCCTTAGACTAAATTGAAGATGTCATTAAGGACCACCAAAATACTAAGGATTCATTTTTCATACTTCAACAAGGCTAGTAATGTTAGAAGGATGAACTGTGAATTATGCTAGAACTCTAATGACTTTTCATTATACTCCTGGAAAACCCATATAAAATGAAAAAACTGTTACATACATTAGACTTGTCACAGGGATCTACCCTCAGAAAATGTGAGGCATTCAATTATTCATTGAATGTCCTTTTCTCAATGCAGTTCAACATAATTTCATCCTGTGACATTTTGCAGGAAAATACTTATATTTTCTTTTTTAAAAGAGCATCAAATGGAATGAAAGATCTGAGAAAAAATTTTAATACTCACATTTTTGAGAAACTTTAGAGGTCATATAGTCTAACTCTTGTATTGAACGTGAGGAGTCTGAGGTCAAAGGGTCACAGTTATTTAGCTCCTAAGTGGCCATATTGGGTGTGGAACCCAAAGTGCCTCATTCCTCTTCCCGTGCTCATTCCGCTAGGCCCCAGGCCGCAGATGGCTCTGGAGGAGAAGTGAGGCTGGTGACTTTGCACAGCCCTCCCTCACTCAAAACAAAGTCAAGTACAAGTCATGTCATCGTTTCTCTGATGGCACGGTCTTCTTCAGCCATGAAGGATGAACAACACAGTTGTTTAAACACAGTTTAAATCTAATTTAAAAACACAAATTTCAAAGTATCTACAGGACTGAGGAGTAAAACAATTTTGGAACAAAGGGAAAGCAACACTAACAATAATGAGTTGAGGGAAACAGATATTTGAATGGAATATAAGAAGAGAAAACTAGGCTGAGGGATCATAGAGGGCCTTAAATGCCCTATCAGCTATCCTGTATCAGTAAGCATTTTAGGGTAGAAATTCCTGGCTGAAGATAAGTGGGTAGGATGAAATATTGTGCCAAGTAAATTTTAAAAGCAATATGAGGTATTATAATATTCAAAGATTAAGTTAAACCAGAGATTCTTAACCTATTTTGTGTTATGGATCCTTTTGGCAGTCTGGTGAAACTTAAGGATTCCTTCTCAGAATAGTGATTTATTTTTTTTAATTAATAATTGAAGGAAATGCTAAATATTAGTTAGAGGTTAGTAAAAATGAAGATGTGATTTTCAAAGTTACTTGGCCTCCTTCCCTAAATGCCAAATTAAAACTGTCTAAAATAGGAAGATCCAAGGGGAAAAAAGATAGTAGTGGTCAGCATCCTTATGCTATGAGACGATTTTAAGACTAGTCTAAAGGGATGTTAGCATTAAATCCAATCCCTCCTTCTGCAGTGGAGAAACCTGAGACTTATAGAGGTGACCTGACATCTCGAAGGTTGTACAAGGGGCCGCTGGCACAGATCAGGACAAGAGCCCTGAGATTCTGCCCAGCGCTCTTTTCATTATATTCTGTGACCTCGATTGAGTATAAGAATATTGACTCCCAAGGACACATACGGAGTCCATGGAGTTGGGGAAGGGAGGGCTTCATTTTTGACACGTTTCAGAGCCTCCTGCATCCTCTGTGTCCAGTGTGTTGAGAAAACATGGCAGCTCGAGAAGAAAAGTTCAGGAGGCCCCTTAACAATATGAAGTTCCACATAAAAAAAGCAAAAATTCCATGAGGAAATACTGAAGAAATAGCACTGAAACAAACATTCAGGTAATTTTCTATCACTACCACTAAACTCAAAATATCATAGGAATTTTTGAGAATAAAGGGAAATTTGGTAGTGGTGGAACTGACTAGTTTAGTTCAGATAAAAAAAAAATCTCATGAAAGTCTGACTTAAACAGTTTTCATTCTTTCTTTTCCCTAGATTTTGGTATTATTTTAACAAAACAATGATCATACTGGCCTTAGGAGGAAATTCTCTGAGTGAGCTTGAGAATAGTTAGAGTGACACCCACTGGTCAAATTTGAAAACAGACGAATACAGCTACAGGAATACAGTTGGTCTGGGATCTCAGAATATCAGAGGTGGGGGAGTGAGGGTGGAGGGACGCTGGGAAAGGGAGGGCATCTCCAATCCTCATGATCTATATCTTGTCACTGGACCCAGATGGCTTTGGAGGAGAGAATGAGGCTGGTGACTTTGCACAACCCTCTCTCACTTAAATCCAGTTCACTTGCAAGTCATGGCATCACTTTCCTGATGTTATGGTCCTCATTGAGAATGAAGGGCAAACAACAACCTGTGAGTAGTAGGAGTTGTACCACTGGGGATCCAACTGGTCCATTACATTTGGGCAAAACCAACCTTCCTTCCTTTCTTCCTTCCTTTTCTTCTTTCCCTCTTCTCTTTCTTCCTTCTTTCCTTCTGTCCACACAGGGTACAAAGACATCAGGCTGATGCTCTGCCTACTTCTTAAACAGACCTATTCAATGAATGGGCATTGCCCCACCCTAAGTAAGTATCTGCAGAGACCTTCACCTAAGGGACCAAGGTCTCCCAGTGCATGCTGGGTCATCTCCAATCATCCTGATGAATATCTGGTCACTGGACTCAGATGGCTCAGGAGGAGAGGTGAGACTGGTAACCTTGCACAGCCCTCATTCCCTCAAAACAAAGTCAAGTGCAAGTCATGTCATCATTTCTCTGATGACGTGATCTTCTTTGACAACTAAGGACAAACACAACAACCACATAGGGTATCATACCCTTATCTGTGGGTACTTTGCCCATAGGAAAGTGAATTTTGATCCCTAAAACCCATCTTGGGGTTTCTGGGTTAGATTTCTTTCCTTTTTATTTTATTTTGTGTGTGTGTGTGTGTGTGTGGATTTCACTCTGCACTCTCTATCTATATATGTGTATGTGTGTGTCTGTATGTACAATCTCTCTATCTGGGGGAGGAGCCAAGATGGCAGAGTAGAAAGATTCACATATGCTAGCTCCGAACCCACAGCCAATAAATTACCTATAAAAAGAACTCCCAACGGGTCCTGGAGCAATGGAAGCCATGCAGCAGTGGAGTGGAGAAGATTTCTGTTCCAGAGAGCCCTGAAAAACCGCCACCAAAGGTCCGTTGCACACTGGACCTGGAACGGAACCCAGCCCTGCCTTGGCTGCATGGCCCTGAGAGGAGCAGATCCGAGCAGGCTTCAGGGATGGAATCTCCAGTGGGTGTGAAAGTCCCTCCACCCACAGGTGCTACAGGTCAGTGAGAGACCCTATCTAGCCAGCCAAGAGGGGAGCGGGGTGTCTCCATAACTCAGGTCCCCTTGGGAGGCAGGAGTGGGGGGAAGCAGTGGACAGGAGCTCCCAAAGCAAGCAGGAGCTCAGGTCCATTACTGAAGATCTCTGCATAAACTGCCTGAGGGAACTGAGCCTGGGAGGCAGCCCTGCCCCCACCTGAGAACCTGAATTTAATCTCACACTGAATAGCAGCCCTGCCCCCACTGAAAGCCCTGAGGCTGGGAAGCAGCATTTGAATCTCAGACCCCAAGCACTAGTGAGGTGGGGGTGGAGAAGAATCTCAGAAGTCAAGTAACTGGCTGAGAAAATGCCCAGAAAAGGGAAATAAAAATAATACCATAGAAGGTTACTTTCTTGGTGAACAGATGTTTCCTCCTTTCCTTTCTGATGAGGAAGAACGATGCTTACCATCAGGGAAAGACATAGAAGTCAAGGCCTCTGTATCCCAAACATCCGAAATAGATATCCAATGGGCTCAGGCCATGGAAGAGCTCAAAAAGGATTTTGAAAATCAAGTTAGACAGGTGGAGGAAAAACTGGGAAGAGAAATGAGAGAATTGCCAGAAAAGCATGACAAATGGGTCAATACCTTGCTAAAGGGGACCCAAAAAAATGGTGAAGAAAATAGCACCTTGAAAAATAGGCTAACTCAATTGGCAAAAGAGGTTCAGAAAGCCAATGAGGAGAAGAATGCTTTCAAAAGCAGAATGAGCCAAATGGAAAAAGAGGTTCAAAAGTTCACTGAAGAAAATAGTTCTCTCAAAATTAGAATGGAACAGATGGAGGTTAATGACTTTCTGAGAAACCAAGAAATAACCAAACAAAACCAAAAGAATGAAAAAATGGAAGATAATGTGAAATATCTCATTGGAAAAACAATCTCTCCATCTACCCAAATACTGAGAAAAGATTCAAGAGTTATAAATATTTTCTTTCCATGAAGTAATGTAAACTGTTCAGCTTTAGAGAGTCTTTCATGATTTTTCTTTCCTGTTTACCTTTTCATGCTTCTCTTGATTCTTGTCTTGGGAAGTCAAATTTTCTATACAGATCTGAATTTTTCCTCAGTATGAATGATTGAAAGTCCTCTATATCACTGAATGACCATTTATTCCCTTGAAGTATTATATTCAAATTTGCTGGGTAGGTGATTCTTGGTTTCAATCCCAGTTCCTTTGACCTCTGAAATATCTCATTCCAAGCCCTTCGATTCCTTAATGTTGAAGCTGCTAGTTTCTGTGTCATCCTAATAGTATTTCCACAATACTAAAATTGTTTCTTTCTAGCTGCTTGCAGTATTTTTTCCTTGATCTAGGAACTCTGAAACTTGGCCACAATGTTCCTAGGAGTTTCTTCCATTCAGGAGGTGATCAGTGGATTCTTTCAATATTTATTTTGCCCTCTGGTTCTAGAATATCAGGGCAGTTTTCCTTGATAATTTCATGGAATATAATGTCTAGGCTCTTTTTTTGATCATGGCTTTCAGGTAGTCCCATTATTTTTAAATTTTTTCTCCTGGATCTATTTTCCAGGTCAGTTGTTTTTCCAATGAGATGTTTCACATTATCTTCTATTTTTTCACACTTTTGATTTTGTTTACTAACTGCTTGGTTTATCTCATAGTCATTCCTTTCCCTGAACTCAATTCTCTCTTTCAACGAATTATTTTGTTCAGTGAGCCTTCTTTGAACCTTCTCCTCCATCTGGCTAATTCTGTTTTTTAAAACCTCCTTCTCCTCCTTGGCTTTTTGTACCTCTTTTTCCAATTGAGTTAGCCTCTTTTTAAAGCATTTTTTTTGGGTCTCCTTTAGTAAACTGCTAACTTATTTTTTAAGGTCTTCTATTGCCTGAGCCCAATTTTTAAGTTCCCTTTGGAGGTCCTGGAAGCAGGGGCCTTGATTTCCTCTGACAGTATGCCTTGTTCTTCCTCATCTGAAAGGATGAGGGGAGACACCTGTTCCCCAAGAAAGTAACCTTCTATGATCTTATCTTTTTTCCCTTTTTTGGGCATTTTCTCAGCCAGTACTTGATTTCTGAGTTTCCTCTCCACAACCACCTTGCCTCCAGTTCCACCCAGCCAGCACTGGGGGCTGAAATTCAGATGAGCTGCTCCAATCCCTCAGGAGATTTAGGCAGGGGCAGGGCTGTTATTCAGTGTGGGATTAAGATCAGCTGCTCAGGTGGGGGCAGGGTCACCCACAGGGCTCAGTTCCCTCAGGGGGTTTACAATGAGACCTTCAACAATAGATGGGCTACTGCCTGCTTTGGTAGCCCAGTCCTCTGCTGCCTCTACTGCTGCCACCTGAGGAGGCCCAAGTTATGAGGACACCCTGCTTCCTTCTTGGCCAGCCAAAAAGACCCTCTCACTGACCTTTGGTGCCTGTGGGTTGAAGGATCTGTGTTGCTGCTGGAGATTCTGTCCCTGAAGCCTGTTCGGATCTGCTCCTCTCAGTGTCCCATGGCCAAGGCTGGGCTGGGCTCTGCTCCGGGTTCAGTGGGACAGACCTTTCCCATCATTCTTTCAGGTCACTCTGGGATAGAAATCTCCTCCACTCTGCTGTTCTGTGGCTTCTGCTGCTCTGGAAATTGTTGAGAGTTCTTCTTTGCAGGTATTTTATGGGCTGTGGGGTAAAAGCTAGCCCATGTGCATCTTTCTACTCTGCCCTTTTGGCTCTGCCCCCCAAATTTCTTTCTTAAGGACCATTTCCTTAAACCCAAATCACTCTGAATTAATGATTGGCCAACAATAGGTCCTAAGTCAAGCTCCAATTAGTGGTCATTGTTTGGGCCCTGATTGGTTCAGAGTAAATGTAAATAGCAATGGTTTCTATTTTGCCCATAAACCCTGAGCGTCTTCCCCTCCCAGATTGATTTTCTTCTTCTTGGACTAGGTAAAAGAGGCCCCTCTTTGCCTCTTTTCTTACCTAGTCTTAAATCATTGAATGGGCATTGCCTCAGTCAAACTGAGACCTGGGGAAAAAATCTTAACTCAAAAAGGCCAAGGTCTCCCATTACATCTGGGGCCATCTCTGGTCATCCTGATCAATATCTTGCCACTGGACCCAGATGACTCTGGAAGAGAGGGTGAGACTGATGCACAGCCTTCCCTCACTTAAATCCAATTCATTTGCATCTCATGGCATCACCTTCCTATTGTCATGGTCCTCTTCAAGAATGAAGGATAAGCAGCAATCAAAGCTGGGACAGCTACTCCAACCTGTACCTGGGAAACAAGAATTCCCAAGGGTAGTCATCTACCTTTTGCATACAGATGCAGTAAAGAGGAATCCATCAGCTTAGGAAGCAGTCCATTCCCACCCACCCCCTTTTTTTTTTGCACGTTAGAGCAAGACTACCAACTCCTTCTTGGGCATCATGCCTCGCTTGTTTCAGCTGAAGATCACATTCACTTTCTTGGCTACTATCTCATACTTTTTATTTCTTGAGCTTGCAGTTCACTAAAACTCCCAACTCTTTTTCAAATAAATTGCCAGCTCTGCCTCCCTAATGTTTAATCAAGTTGACATTTTGAACCTGTGTAAGATTTATGTTTATCTCTATTAAATTTCTTTTCATGATATTTAATCCAATGTTTTTGTCTTGGTAGTCCAAGACCTTTCTGAATTTTAAGTGTGTCATTCAGTGTGTAAGCTACTCCTATTAGATTTGTGTTATCTGTAAATTTGGTAAGTATGCCATTTCTGCCTTTATCCATCAACCATCTCTTGATGTTCTAGAACTTTGACAGGAATCAAATTTAGACACTTGTTTACAGACTATTCTCTGCCTGAAATCCAAGGTCTCAACAATCATGTGATACTTCAAATCACTAATAACCAGTGAAATGCAAATTAAAGCAGCTCTGATGTTTTACCTCATGCCCATCAGATTAGCAAAGATAGCTGCAGGTACCTAACTCACTAGTGATGGTGGGTGTTAAGAGAGTAATCCCAGACTCCATTCACTCTATACACTTAGATACATTCCATATGAGCTAGATGACTTGTATTCATCAAGAATAGTTAGGTTTTTTCTTTGTCAGCTTCTCTCTTATCTTTGTAATCAATTTCCTAAAAGCCATTTTTGTTTCTTCCTTTCCACTCCTAAGATTATTCATGACAGAGAAAACAGAAGCAAAACAAGCTCTGAATAGCTGTATTATAAGTTATTGTTATCTTGTTTTCCTCAGCTAACAATCCTATCCTTTCTTTGGTTCTTCCTCTCTGCTCCAACAAAACTTGCCAAAACTTTTTATTCATCTTTCCTCACCAGATATTAGTTCATTCTGAGCATTAACACTCCTGATACTTCTTAAGAGAACCATACCATGATTTTATATCCATGCTCTATTACCTCCCTTGTTTTCTTCTCTGTTTCATATATACACACAGAGTTGGATAGATGTACCAATCAACTCAGATTTTACATATAGTAATCAACATATAAGATATAAATACTATAGTATATTAAGATATTGTCACTTAATAGCTTAATAGATTATCAGTTCTTTCTCTGGAGGTGGATAACATCTTCCTTCATAGGTCCTTTGTAGTTGCTTTGAGTATTTATAATATTCAGAATAATTTAATCGTTAGCAGTTGTTTTCACACAATATTGCTGTCACTGTATACAATGTTCTCCTGGTTCAGCTTATTTCATTCTTCTTTATTTCATGTGAATCTTTCCATGTTCTTCTAAAATTAATCAGCTCATCATTTCTTATAACACAGTAGTCTTTCCACAACTTGTTTAGCCATTCTGCAGTTGATGGGCATTCCCTCAGTTTCTAGTTCTTTGCCTCCACAAAGAGCTGCTATAAATATTTTAGAATTCATAGATCCTTAGAGCAGTACTTTAAACCCAGTGTACTTCAACCCCATTCTTAACAGGACTTGTGTGGTCCCATAACCAACCATAATCAACTAACACTGAATAAAGATAAAAAATATACCAAGAAGGGACAGCTACTATATTAACTAATGTATATTTAAGATCATGTTTATATTTTTATCCACAGGATTACAGAATCATAGATTTAGAAGTGAAAGTCACCTCAGAGATCATATTGTCTAAGGCAGGGTCAGATACAAGTACAGGATTTGAAACCAGAGCTTCTGTCTTAATTTCATATTCTTTCCATTGTTCCATGTCGCTTCTAGTTAAATGTTCCCTGCACTGATACAGTACTTTAGGCTGTTTTCCTCACAATCTTGTGAGTTCAGTGGTGCAAGCATTAATATTCTTGTTTACTGATAATGAAGCTGAGCCTCAGATGGGTGGGCACTTGCTCACAATCACACAAAATTACACAAACTAGTAAATTTCTAACTAGCATCACAATCTGGATTGGAGAATTCCAGGCATGGGGGAGAGTCAGTGAGAATATCTGGAGTTTGGAGGTGGAATGTTTTGGGAGAGGAACAAACAACAAGGAAGCCAGTACACACGACTAAACATTGTATGGAGGGGAGCAGGATATAATAAGACTGGAAAGGTATTAGGAAGTGAGGTTATGAAATGCTTCAATCCAAAAAATTTGTGTCATAGGCCCAGTTTGATACCCACTAAATGTGTGACTTTGGTCATGAGTTTCCTTCTCTGTGAAAAAAAAGGAGGTAGGTGCCTGAGGCAGAACTGGACATCAAGGGATAATAGTTGGATAAGGGCAGATTCATACTGAGCACCAAGAAGATAAAGTCCTGGATCCCTAAGGAGATGGAGATAGTAGCTCAAACTCTGTCTTCTACCAGAGGTATTTTCTAGCCTCCACCCTCCAATGTGAGTACTTCCCCTTAGAGACTACCTTCCCTACACTGTCAATCAGTACTGTGTCTAAAGTTCTATGCACGTTGTCTCCTTCATCAGAATGGACACTTCTTGAAGGCAGAGATTGCCATTTTTTATTCCCAGGACATGGCACAATTCCTGGGATGTAGGAAAGGCTTAATAAATGATTATTGAGCCACAGAGGGATCTATGAGTGTGTTGGAACATAGTTGAATCTTGAAGAATGTGGTAGTCCCTCAGAATGATAAAGTCAAAGTGTCTTTGGTTTCTGTTTATTCAAGGGCACAAGTTTTCTTGCTGATTTTCCATTTCCATCTCTACCCAACTTCTCTTCTCTTTGCTGCCTGCATTGGATCACTCTTATCAATTTTCCTCCTTCTTTTCTCTTTCCCTCCTTTCACTTATGGCTTATAAAGAGCAAAAGGAGCTATGAGGATCTAAAATTCCCTGGAAGGATACACAAAAACAATACTAAAAAAGTTCCACCCTGTATCTGAAAAATTATTAAAACAAAAGAAATGCACCTCAGTGAATGATTTGCAGACACAGAAGAAGCAGATGGTTGTTATGCTACTTATAGATTCTCCATGATGTCTTGTTCCTTCTTATTGCCTTTCCATCAAGATAGCTAAGAAGGCAGGAAAAGACAGAAGGCCTTAGGAGAGAGCAGCATAGAGGTGTGCACATGAGAGAAACGAAGTGGAGAAAGGGAATGAATCAAGGGAACATATGACTACAAGATAGGTATTAAACCAAATGTCTCTCCTAAATCAAATCTCAATATTTCAAAGATCTATGATTTTATCTGCATACTCCTACCATCAATGCAGTTTGCAAACTATTAAAAAAAAGCAGAAAACAACCAAACAAAAAAGCATCACCCACTGGACAAACATCTGATCAATTTCTCTCAATGTGACCAGTTTGGTTCTAAGTTGACAAACGTAGCTCATTCCTGTTCTGTAGTAGAAGCTTTACTAGTCTGGTAGAATCTGTCAGTGCTTGTGCTCCATTGGCATGGATTTTGAGAAACTCGCAAAAACTCCACTCGAGGCAAAGTGGGCATCCTATAGGTAAATGGAAAGGGAAGGGGTCTATGAAAAAGTGGCTGGGAGATGGAAGTGGGGATGGGGTTTTTGGAAACACTAAGAAGTATCAAGGAAAATGTATTATAGCAGAGTTCAGAGGAACTGAACACCTTTGGCCAAATTAGGGCCGCCCCCCTTTCCTGCCTTAGGAAGGAAGAATACCGAATACAGAAGCAAGATGAGCTATATACTGTTAGTTCAAGACAGAGTCTCCCACCAGTAGCTGGATTGATCCGTTCTCCATTAGGTCACCGCCTTCTCTACATGTCCATTATGTAACCACCCTTTGTGTGCTCACCCCTCCCAAACATGTTTTAACATAAGACCCATGACCAGAAAATGAAGGGATAATTCTATGCCAGGTGTGTCTGCTTAGATACATTGTGGTGGATGGCCTGTGTCCCCACATGGCTTGGTGACAGCGGTGAAGAAAAAAGACACACGGGCAGGCGGGAGTAGATGGGGCAACTCTGTTTATTGATCCAAGGGTCAGGGTATATATATAGACAGAAACTGTAAGTCTACATGGCATTCTGCTTATCTCTTGTCCTAGCAATTTGGCCAGTCTTATTGTCTTTAAAGACCATTAGCCTAGAGGGCATCTATTTTACATATCCCTTGTATTCTGTAGTTCTCTTGTCTATCTCAGGGAGACAGCAACATCTGGGGGAGCATGGAGAGCCATTCCGGAGGATAATGAGCACAGTCTCAAGAACAGTTTCCCTGAAGGCCTATCCTGAACTTGTCAACTGCACTCCATCCTGGCCCTCAACAATACATGAGGCTCATTAAGCAAGGACAATGAAGGAAAGCTTTCTCCAGCTTATTCTAGGTCATTTTCCTTGACTGGTTCAGGCCACTTTCAGGCCTGGACCTTCTTATCAAAAAATTTCTGACTTTTTGAAGGCCACTGTCTGTCTCCTGACTGGCTGAGTCCACCTGGACTCTGCCAGCTTTCTTATTATCTGACTTGTCCTCTGTTAGGGGCCAAGCTCTGGACCGGCCTTGGGGAGCTGGCTCCGCCCTCAGGGAGCTGGCTCTGCCCTCAGGGAGCTGGCTCTGCCCTTAGGGAGGAACATGGGTGGGGCTCTGGCTGGGGATATAAGGAGCTGTTGGGGAGAGATTGGAGAGAGAGAGATGTAACCAAGAAAGAGATGTAGAGGACACCATCAATAAAGTGAAGAGCACTGACATCCTCGGGTGCGTGTGTAGTCATTGTGCCCCCCGTGGAGGAGGGGATAGCCCTGTCGGGCAGCTAGGCAATACGGTGGCAGGGCAGGGACCAGAGACGTCCGAAGACTTGGAAGAAGGGTTCCCAAGCTTAGTCTGGGGTAAGGAATTGGGCCCTGTGTTAGAGTACCGCCTGGAATATTGGGCGAAGACCCCAGAGAGATTGCCGCCTGGAATATTGGGCAAGGCCGCCTGGCTTAGTAGCCAAGTGAAGGCCGGGGATTAGCCCCGAGCAGTCCTCCATGGCTTCATTAACTAGTAACTGTTATTTCACTTTTGGCTGTCTCTCACAGGGTTCTTGCTAACTTGCTGGGTCATAAGATTTACAGATCCACCTCTCCATTTGGCAGTCAGTACCTCTCCTATCAACTTTTCAGTGATCATGTATGAACTCTGAGGCCCTTTCCTCATCTAACTCCATCAACTACCCTTGAACCCAATTTTTGTCAGAAACTGAGGTCAACAGAGATGAAACTATGCCAACAGTCACATAGGAATAAGGAGAAGAGCAGGGGCCTGGATCTAAATCTCAGGGTTGCCTCCTCCCATTGCCCCTTTAATTTCTCATATAACACGGGGTCCTAACTTTCTCAAGCCTAGGGATTTGCGATCCTGTTAGAAATCAGTGTTCCACGGCAACCAGCCTTACAGGGTCACAGCATTTGGAGAGAGGAATGTCGAAAATCACTTAGTCCAATCCCCAAATTTTAAAGAAAAAAAAACTCAGGCACAGAATAAGAAATAAGTCTCTTCCACTATGGCACTGGGGGGAACCAGGAATCCTCAACCTGCAGCCCCAGGCCCGGGGGTCCCCCGCCTCCAGGTCCACCGCAGCTCCGGGGCTACCCCATGACCCAGTTCATCCTCCTGCACAAGGGACCAGACTGAGACAAACGCCATCGTCCTCCCTTCCTCGTTTTAGGCTAAGATGAAGGCCTAGCTATGAAGTAACATGGCAGCCGTTACACAACGAGGAAACCAGGCCCGTAGAGAGGCTGAGTGCCCTGCCGTGCCCACAGGGCAGTAAGGCTACGAGGAGCTGGAAGGGATCCAATCCCCTCTTTTTACAGATAAGGAAACTGAGGCTCGGAAGCAGGACTCGGGGCTAGGCCTTCCTGCGTGCAAGCCAAGCCTCCGTCCAGGACACTCTATAGGCTCTGCGGAAAATGCGGCGCTCATCAGGTACAGCCACCATCAAGCTGGCGGCTCCCTCCCACGCTGGGCCGGTGGGCGTCTCTGGAAGCTCCGGCAGACCCATCGCCCTTTGCGAGCCTGCGCAGGCGCAACAGATGCCATCCAATGGCGTGCGTCCCCCTGCGTCACATCCGGCGCCGGCGCGGCCAGACTCCGGAAGCAGCTGCGTAGCGGCGGCGGCGGGAGCTCCGTCCGGACTTGGGTTCCTCCTTTCTCCGTTCACGGGGCGGGCGACGTGGCCGGCGTCATGGTGGAGGTGAGCGGCGGGTGCGCGGGAGAGCGAGCGCGAGGCTTCGGCCTGCCGGTCGTCCGCCGCCGGGGCTCGCTCGGGCTCTCCGGGAGCGGCGGTTTGGTCCGAAGCGAGAGGAGGCCGTGACCCGGCCCCGCCCCCCGCGCGCTCCCGCGGGGCTGGAGGCGGGGGCATGCGCGGCCCCGCGAGACCCCCGAGCCTCGGGCCTGAGCTGGCGGGGCTCCCGTCCTCGCCGCCCCTTCCCGGCCCCCCCCCCCCCCGCCTCCTAACCCACCCCCTTCCCCCTCCGGCCGTGCCCCTTGGCCCGTCCGCCGGTGGGCATGGTGAGTGGCCGATGTCCTGGCATCGCTGCGTTCTGCTTTGGGCGTGAAGTAGCGCAGCCCTCCCCTGCCCCGGCGCCTGCTGCGGGTGCCTGAGAGGGGCATCGGGGAGGCGGCTGGGGAGGGGCTGCATCCGGGAGAAGCCTTACGGAACGGGGCCCCCCGCCGGGTCACCTTGCCCGGGGCCGCGTGGTTTGGGGTGCCCTGGGCAGTCCCTGGGGACCGCGGTGTATGTCGTATTTGTGAAGTTGCGGCGTCCCTGGCTGTGGTTTTTAGGTGTATGGTTCACCTTTAAGTTTAGGGACCACATTCCACGTAGCTACCGCGCTCCGATTTCAGGAATTTTTGTTTCTTTTGTAGAATTTGTTATTGTAAGCCCCGCTAAAATTTAATTTTTAAAAATTATATCTGTCTACAGTTTTATCATGTCAAACTTTTCCCCACTACGTGTGATAAATAATAATCTGTAATAGCACAGCAAATGTATTATTTACAGTATTTCAGAGTGGATCTTTAAAAGCAAGAGGAAAATTAACAGTTACAAGTTATTTGTTAGGAATGTCAGTAGTTTACACTTTCTGCTATTTCTGTGAGTTGTTCCATTATCCGTTACTTCCACATGAGCTTTGCAATATAAAATTATTGCCTTCTCACTTTGTCTTTGATATTTGTCATTGACTACGAAGTCGGTATTTTTATGAACATACCTAACAGTTGGGATACTATTTATTATTAACTGCCAAGACTGTACTTTCGTAAAGGAACAATAAATTTTCAAGGAATTTGCCATTTCCCCTAACGTTAGACTGAGACAAAATTTAGACGTTTTACAGTATTTATGAAACTACTTTACAATCAGATGTAAATTCTAAGAAAACTAATTGGCTTCAGAGATTGTAAGCAGAGCTATACCGGTTCAGTTTAAAGGACGTTAAACGCCTGCATTACCCCATGCTTTCACCTAAAGGCTACATCGGGGGTGTGGAAGGGAAACAATGATGTGAACAATTCAGAGCTGTTCAGAGGCTAGTCTTAGGAGAACACTGGTGAAAATGGCATGGATTAGGACTTGGGTCCATTTGTATAAGCAGGCTAATCCAGTGACCAGATGACTCTGGAGAAGTGAGGCTGGTGACCTGCACAGCCCTCCCTCACTCAAAACTAAGTCAGTCATGTCATCATTTCTCTGATGGCATGGTCATCTTTGGCCACAAAGGACAAACACAGTCCTGTGAGTAGATGCAGCTGGCTGAATGGGGACACAGCTAGCTGGGTAACTCAGCTCCTCCTCCCCTCTCTGCCTCCCCCTCCCCTTTCTTCTTTCCAAAGGACTGTAAATTTGGATGGCCAAAAGATGCCCAGTGGACTTGGATTTTACTGGTCCCTTTCCTTCCCTTCCCTTTCTCCTGTTCTGTCCTGACCTGTCCCCTCCCAAAACCCTAAACGTACACAAACTGGGAGGGCAATGGGCCCCTGCCTAAGGGCTCCTCTTGACCATCCTAGCTTTACAGTGATTATCTATAGTAACTGTTGCTGTTTCCTTCACAACATACTGTACTTATTTTTCTTTGCCTCATTAAAGAGGCCATGCCCTGATTACTTCTTAAACAGGACTTTTCATTGAATGGGGTTACCGAACCCTAAGTGAGTACCTGAATAGACCTTGACCTAAGTGGGCCAAGGTCTCCCAGTGCATTCTGGGTCATCTCCAGTCATCCTGAGGAATATCTGGTCAGTGGATTCAGGTGGCTCTGGAGGAGAAGTGAGCCCTGCCTCACTCAAAACACAGTCAAGTGCAAGTCATGTCATCATTTCTCTGATGGCATGGTCTTCTTTGACAATGAAGGATGAACACAATAAGCAGGCTAACTTTGTTCAGTATAGTTTTCCATTGTTACTTTTTGCTTTTAGAATATTAGTGCCTCAAATAAAACTCAGCATTTACATAGATCTTTAATGTTTGCAGAACTTTTTACATTATCACAATAACCCTATAAGGTAGATGCTTCTGTTTATACTCATTTTACCAGTGAGGAAACTGAGGAAAACCCCAACCTCACCCAGGTATTAAAGAATTTGAGGTAGGATTGAAATTCAGGAATTACTGACTATCCAATCTAACACTTAGCTGCCTCTCTGATGCCAATTCCTGCTTATTACAGGCAGCTTAGAAAATCCTTTTTCACCCTACTAATACGTTTTTCTCATTTCCTTAGCCTGTCTCCAGTTTGGATTTTGGTAGAGAAATAAATATTACACTTTTAATGTTCAGTTCATAAGACTTTAATCAGACTATACGAAGCTATATAACTGAAGCAACATTACAGTACTATGCCACAGTATCCTTTTATTCTGTGTTAAATACCTTATGATAAATGCCAAACATTACATGTAAAACTTGTATTTGATTGCTTACTATCTCAGGGAGGAGGAAGAGATAGAATTTGGAACTCATCTTCAAAACAAAAACAACAAAAACAACGAATATTTCTATATGTAATTGGAGGAAATAAAGTATTATTAAAAAATAAATGCCAAGTATTGAATATGCTTTCAAGTAACTAATTTAGACAGTAAGACTGTTGCGTTTTTTTTTCCCCTGACATAGCTATTTTCCAGATAATGGACATTTATCCTTTTAAACATTAATATACTTTTTGCACTTCAAGCATTTTGGATGTAAATCTTCCTAAAATATATTGCACATTACCCTTATTTTTTAAACTGAAACTTTATTATGCCACCAACAGAATTTAACTTTTTTCTTGCTGACTTGAGGTAATTATGAAAATCAGTTATGATATATTATACTGCAGCAGGACCTTTTGAATTATGTAGCAGTAGCTCCAAAGTGGCTCCAGACAATTCTGCTCTTAGTTCATGTATCTGCTTTTAAATTTTTTCCGTGCATTCATTGGCTCATAGGTTTAGAACTGTATTAGACCTCAAAGTCTAGTTACAAAATAAGTCCAAACTGAATTCAGGTCTTCTCCCTTTAAATTCATTGGACTTTGCCTTGCTCCAAACTGCCTTCCAAAAGGATGCTTTTCCCTCATTGTCCAGCTGTTAACTTCTTGTTGCTCTCAATATGCTCTCTAGTCTCTTCTCTCCTTGCCTTTTTTGTAGTTTTCTGTCTTCAGAGAGCTAGGAAAACAGATGAGACTACTTAAGAATTTGTATTTTGTTGTAAATGAGCTCTGAGTAAGGGCCTCTGAGGGGGCGTGCGTATAAGGGATGATTCTTTCTTAGGTAAAATGTGTGAAATTTTTGTGCATTGATTATGACATTTGTTTCAGTTACTCAGGAGTTTTGTTGTTTTTTTTTTTACCTTTCAAGTTCTCAGCTGCCTTATAGATAGTAAATAATTGAAGTGTTATTGTATTCGAGTGTTTTACAAAAACAAACCGAGTCAACCTTTTTGTTTGGCATGTGCAAATATTATACATATGCTGTTTTGTTTTTTGAGTTTATTTGGTTCCTTTGCCAAAGAAATCAATAACTTGAACTTTACAGGAAGGTAGATCACTGAAACAGTAATGTTACTTCTGTGTAAATACTGATGAACTCTGCATCCTACTTATATCCTATTACTACTCTGTGCTTTATTGTTTTTCTAATGGTGATGATATATATCTGTACCTATATTGATCCATGCCTTTACATTTGCTGCACCTCCTTGTGATAGATGTCATACATTGTTGCAACAGCTGGTTTGGATACGAGTGATTATGAGAGTTTGAAGCTAGTTTTGGTGTATAAGGGAGTGGAGCCCATGATTTTGACCTTATTAAGGACTTTTTTTAGACCAGCTGGAATGGTCACAGACTATATAAATATGAAACAGACAAGCATGATTATAATTTACATTTAATTCACTTCTATGCAACCAGAAATAGTGGGTAAGTCAGTTAAGACAGATTAGAGGTACATCCTAGAGACCTTTCCATTTTCTAAAACAAAGCACTTTGCAGAGTTAAATCTGAATCCAGTGTTAGATTGCTTGGTTCGGAGGAATTATTCTTCCTTTCTGAAGATTGATTTAATTTTCCACTTTGATATTTTAAAAATTCATATTTCACTCTTTCCATTTTAGCTTTTCCTATTGGTGTATAACATGAAATTTTTTTTCTTTTTAGGAGGTACAGAAACATTCTGTGCACACACTTGTGTTCAGATCACTGAAGAGGACCCATGACATGTTTGTGGCTGATAATGCAAAGCCCGTACAGTTAGATGAAGAGAGGTAACTAACTTTTTCATTCTGTTAGCACAGTATTTAAACTTATACCGTTTCTTTTTTTTTCTGGGTAATTTAATCATTTTATTAATAAGGCCAGAAAGTTATTAATAAAGGAATGGTCATTTGGCGGTCTCTCTTAAGCCAAAGACAATCATGGTGGAGGGGCTCACAGTTTATATGCTCTTCAAAACAGTAGGTAGTCAAGGGGGCTGAGAGTGACCCTTGCAAGGTCGAGTGGGGGTCTGACCAAGATCCGAGGAGAATTAATGGAATTTCATTATTGATGAATTCATTCTTTTTCTTATTGAAAGGGGGACAATATCACTTGACTGAGTATATTGAGATTTATTGGATGTCAGTAAAAAGACTAGGTTTTATATAGCAAAACTTAAGCTGCTCTCATGCTTGATCTTCCTTAAAGCATTAGAAAAAGAATACGCTGTTGTATTATATCATAAATTCTAAGAATCTCATGAATTCAACCTGACTTTTTCGTTTTATGATATTTTATACATTTGCTTTCAGCTTCGTGTTGCTTTAATAATTCTGCTTCTCTAATGCACTTCACCTTGTATTCTTGGTTCATATCAGACTTTTGGAAAGAATTGGGTTTTTCCCCATTATTATTATTCCCATATCTGGCCTCCCTGTTTGGTCCCAAATTATTGCATTCTGAATTCCCTTTGCTTTTGGTTTTTTTTTCTTTTAAAAAAACTCCCTGCAATTGTCTTGAATTCATTTATGCATTATTTATAATAAGTATTGTAGTTCAGAATTAAATAGTTCATTTTCCCTAAAAATCAGACTTCACAATGTTCTCATTTCCCTCCCCATTTGATAGTTTAATAACAGCAAAGTTTATTGTATGATTTTGGTATTTATAATTTTTTTTAGATTTATGAGAATGTGTTGAACTTTAAAATTTTTTTTAGCTTAGAAGATATGTTAGTCTTTAAGACAGGTAGCAACTTTTTACATTTAC
Organism: Bettongia penicillata ogilbyi; assembly: GCA_023548195.1. NCBI lineage: Eukaryota > Metazoa > Chordata > Mammalia > Diprotodontia > Potoroidae > Bettongia > Bettongia penicillata. The sequence continues at coordinate 506,958 of JAJHZJ010000007.1, read as the reverse complement.
TTTTGCTTACTTGTGCATGTATAAAGGATTTTGTAGCTATATGAATAAACTGTCACATCAACAAGCATTTATTAAGCACTTAAAAGTCAGTAAGAAGTTGTTCTAGGGTACAAAAAAGATTACATATGGCATTGCATTACAGAATTTACATTCTAATAGGAAGAAATGGGTATGCAAACAAGTAGTATATAAGACAAAATGAAAATGGTAAAGGGTAATATTATAAGAATAATTATCATTCTTTATATGACTAAGGTTGGACTACTTTATATAAGTTATATATTATCTCATTTGAGCTGCACAATAACCCTATGAGTCCAGTCTATTTTTTACAGATGAGGAAATTCAGAATAGTGGGGGAGAGAAAAAGAACATGAGTGCATGCAGTGCAGTTAAGTGACTTGCTTAGGGTCACACAGCTAATAATTCTTTCTGAGGCAGGATTTCAACATAAGTCTTCCAAATACAACACATTGTCCATGAAACCACTTAGTTGTCTCTAAGAAAAGTGCTGTTAGAAAATTTGAGGATTAAAGATCATTTTTCACTGGATTGAATGGATGAGGAAAGGAATTAATGAAGGCTTCATGTGGGAGATGGGCCTTGAAGGGAGAGAAACTTAAAAAAAAATAATCTTAAACTTAATGAACATTAACAGACCCAAGTAACCAAATAAACGTACAGAATAGACAATAAAAATATTATTTAAAACTTTGAGTGTTTAGTAGTGTAGGACCAAATGAATTGAGAACCACGAAACAAAAATGCATTTGCTTTATGCCCCTTTCCAAGCATCTGAAGATGTATACTTATCTTTAGTTTCTTTTTAGTATTATTAAATGCAGTAGTATGTATATGTATTAGTGACTTTATAGATACAAAAGAAACATTTCAGCAGTTTGACATGATAAAGTATATTCCAAGCCTGTTGTAATAAGCTGGTTATTCTTTCCATTTTTTGTCTCTTTTTTTTCTAATACATCTGCACAGGACTTACTGGAGGAATTATCTCTGTGTATGCTTGGAAGTGAGAGAGATTCAGGGAATAGCAATAGGAATGGTCTAATTTGGAATGGAGAGCATGAAAGAGTGGTATAAGCAGTGGAAAGGCAGATTTGGACTAGATTATGGATAAAGTGCAGTAGGGAATCACTTAAGGTTTCATAAGCAAAAAGGTGACATGGTCTTATGTAATCATTAATAGAAATATTTTTGAAGCTATGTGAAATAGGAGTTAAAGTGGACACCAGGTCACTTAGGCTGTGACAGCAGACTGGGCAGGGAGTGATAATGGTCTAAAGTAAGGTGATTACAAAAGTGGTGTTGCGGGGGGTGGGGAGAGAGAGAGATTGTAAAGGCAGAATCAACAGGAGTTGGCAACTACTTGGATGTGGTTTGGGAGAGGGAAGAATTAGTGACTACTTGTGGGTGACAGGCCTGGGGACTGGGAAAGTGGAGACACTGAAAAGAAGTAAGGAAGCTTGGGTCAAGGAGGGGATGTAGAGAAAAGGTGATGACTAAAGCTTTGGACATGTTAAGTTTGAGGTGCCGGTAGGAAATCCAGGAGGACATATCCTGTGGACATTTGGAGCAGTACAGCTGAAACTTCAGGGAGACTAGGACTAGACTTCTAGTGGTAGGACTTGCGTAGATGCAGTACTTTAAGCCAAGAGAATAGGAGAGTATCAGAGAGAAAAGAGAAAAGGGTCTCAAGAATAGAACTACGATTGGGCAAATATCTACGTTTAGAGACTTGAAGGAGGAAAATGAACCAGGAAATGAGAATAAGGAGAAACAGTTAAGAGAGCCCAGTTTGATGGAAGCCATGGTCGCTGTGTAATGAATGAATTAGAAAGGAGAGAGATTCGAGTTGGGAACAGTGAGGAGGCTATTAAAATAGTTTAAACAAAAAATGATGAAGACCTGAGGTAGAGTTGTTGTTGTGTTTGTCCTTCCTTCTTGAAGAGGACCATGACATCAAGATGATGACATGACTTGCAGTGGACTTTGGTTTGAGTGAGGGAGGGCTGGGCAAGGTCAGCAGCCTCACTTTTTTCTCCTGAGCTATCTAGATCCAGTGTCCTGATATTCATCAGGATGACTGGAGGTGGGCCAGGATGCGGTGTGGGACCCTGGCCCTTCCAGGCTAAGGTCTTATAGCATTCTCACTTTGAGTGAGATACACCCATTCAGTGAATAAGCTTCTTTCAGTAGTTGCTCAAGGGAGGGCCCCTTTAATAAAAAAAATAAAAATAAAAAAATAAAACTGAGAGGAGACCCTCAGGGTTCTTGGGTGAAAGAGAAACAATTACTGCAGTGACTGAAAAAAAGGGAGGAGGCATCAGCTGTATGTATCATGCTACAGAAAAATCAGAGAGGATCAGGACTATGAAGAGGACATTGGATTAGGAAGTAAGAGCTCGTGTTCTTAGTGACACTGGTTTTAGTAGTAACAGAGACAGAAGCCAAAGCTCAGGTGACTAAGGAACGAGTGGATGGTGAGAAAGTGATATAACATGTATTCAACTCTTTGTAGAAACTTAGCAGTGAAAGGAAAGAGTGACATACTTTATTTTTAATGACTTATGAGTAGAAATAAATATGTGATGTAGAATTGGACTTTGAAAAGTTTTTGACTTTTTAAAAATTTATTGCTTCTAGGATCATCTTAAAATTGTTGAGAAGAGTAAATTATAAATGTTAAGAAGTAGATAACTAGTTTAAATTAGTCATAATTGAGAGGAAAGTATGTAATAGGCATAACTGATAAACTATTTAGAAAGTCATTAATTAATAAAAACGTAGTATGTACCTTACTTTCTCATAATTGGTCATAAATGATCAAGAATGTAGCATATTTGATATGTAATATATTTAATTCGGTATTTATGTCCCAATGTAATATAGTATGTATAAATCATAAAGCTATTAAAAAGTCAGTCAGTAAATGTTGTTAGGCACCTACTCCTACTATGTGCCAGCAGGTTTGGGGGTGGGGTGGGGGTGGTTACCCGACTTGGGCATGACGATGTCCTTTAGCTGGAGACGGAGATGATTTGAGAAGGTGAGAATTTCCAATTTGATTTCATCTTGCAGAGTGATGAGTTTCTGGAGGTCATGAAGTCTAGAAAGATAGCTGGGAGTGAAGTGATGAGATGAATTTCCAGGGAGCCCCCCTTAAAGTCTATGGAATATATTAATAAACCAGAAATATTGCACTATTTCAAGAATTTATAATTTTATTGGAATAAATACCCAGTCTTCAGAGAAGCAGATTGCAATCTCTCTGTCACTTAGTCTTCCTGAGTTTTTTTAATAGGAAACAACCCTGCACCCTGATGATGCCCTTCTCTCAACTTTGAAAAACTGGTTCTTAGATTGCAGATGTACAGTTAGTCACATACCAGCTTAGTTAGACCTTCCAGGATTTACTCTCATAGTCATAGGGACCTAGAGTCACCTTCTCACACTGATGGAACATCACAATAGGAGTTTAGTAGAGGAATCTGGAAATGTATATGAAAAAAGCAGAAATAAAGGATACAAAGATTGCAAATCTGTTTCATTTAAATATTTAACAACTTGGTCAAATAACATCAAGATAAGCTGTCACAAGGTAGTTGATAAAGGGAAACTTGAGTTATTGAATGTTTTTGATAAAATAACTGAAAATTAGTGTCATATGTGTTTTCTTTTAATAGTCACAAGCTAAAGATGGCTGTCAAACTTCATACAGAGTATGGTCCTGTGTTGCACATGCCTATTTTGAAAGAAAATCTTAGAGAGAAAGGTGCTCAGAGTGCAGTGGATGCATATGGGCATAAACAATATCCTACCAATCAAGGTTAGTGTGTTATTTATAAAAAAATTTTAGACTGTTTTGTGAGAGTTGTTTTAATGAAGCCTGTTAATAAAAAATGAATATGAAACTTAGTCTCGTTAGCCTCTTCCTGGATATAGCCGTTAGAGATAAGTAGTACTCAACAAATTCACCTGCAAAAGAGTGGAAATCTTGTTTCCCACAGGGAAGGTAGAGTAGAATTCTTTGTCAGTAACCCACTGCTATCTCCAGGGTAAGTGATGGTGCCAGTAAGATAAAAAGATGACTTCCTCAAAGCAGGATAGGAAAGTGCTTGTAGACATTGAGGAAACCAACCTGGCTGCAGATGGAAACACTAACGGAAGTCTACTAGTATGTGATCACTTTAGGGGGTGTCCTGATAAGGACAAGAACACTGAGATGCCATGGGAGCTTTTCATTGCTCGGTAAAGGAACTGTGAGCAGCATTTTTGTGCTGCTTTGAGCAGCATTTTTGCAAGTCTCCAGTTTTGTATAACAAATGTGCATATAAGCAGCAGAACATGACACTATTATATGTAGTTATTGTCCCCTTCATGCCCCCAAATATGGAAAAATTGCCAGTATCCTTTCCTGCTGGGGCACAGTATGTTGATTAGTAAACAGAAAACTAAAAGTGGAAACCCATTCTCTTGAAGATGCACTAAAGATGTATTGGTATTAATTTCGTTTAATGACAAAACCTTTTTCCTTTTAGGACAAGAACTTGAATATTTAGTAACTGGTACACATCCATATCCACCAGGACCTGGTGAGTTAACTATTAAATATTTATATGTTATTTGGGATAGAAAGCTTCCAGTAGTTCCAAGAAGACCTGTGTTCAATTCTCACACCTACTACATGCAGGTTCCGTGTCCCTGAGGAAGTCACCTTACCCCTTAGTTGCTCTAGGTAACTTTTTAAAACTATAAGTCATAGAAAAGGTGCTGATTAGCTTTGGTAAAGGGAGTTTGCTCTTCTGGGAGTTAACCTGTACCAGTGAAACCGCACATCTAGTATCATTTCATCCCTATTTTAATAACATCTGGGTGTGGATAAGAGTTGTGTACAATTGTTACCATGAATGGATTGTGGTACTACATTTGTGAGTACTGCTATCATTGAGAACACAGATTCATTGATGTATGTCATTTTCATATAGCTGTTTGCTTGATTGGGTCAGTATCAGTACAGCTACATTTTCCAAATCAGTTTGACCATTGGATACTTGTAATTGAAAGAATTGAAATATGTAAGTATCAGTTTTGCGAGAGAGGTAGGGTTAGATATGGAAGTATAAAGAGACAGACTGGAATGGGAAAGCTCTTATTAAGCCCTTATTTTGTGCAAAGCACTATACTAAGTATTGGGGATACAAGTAGAAAATTGAGATGTCTGCTGTCAAGGAGTTCATGTTCCAGTTGCAGGAGTCAACATGTTAGGAAGGATTCATGTTCAGTTCGTGCAAATAGAAAAACCCAGTTACCTTAGGTTCTGGTAGGGAAAGCATAAGAGTAGATATCAAGGTCCTGCAGACCTTGGGGACCAGTGGCAGGGTAGATGGTTCTTAACCAAAAGGAAAATAAATTGCCTCCACTGTAGGAAGATGGAGGTTAGGGGTTCATCCAGCTGATAATAGGTGGCATGTACCTGGTGGTAACTGGGCAGTGGTTGGTTGATTTGAGGAAAGGAAAGGTCTGTGACTTCCTGCACAGGCCGTCTCTGAAGTGTTGGTTGATGTGCTGGAGAGGGGAAATACCCTGGCTCCTAGACAGGGCCATGGGTGTTGGTGGCAGAAAATAAGAAGTTAAACCAGTTTTCACTTTGATACATAATTTCATATTTAATATTGTAGAGGATAGTAATGGTAGTATCAGGATTTTCTCAAAGGCAGCTGTTCTTACTTTGCAGAGCAATAGGGTTCTACAGTTTTGAGAAACTTCACCCTTCTCAGGCTGACATTCAGAAAACTGCTTTCACCTAGTCTTGGGCTCTTTACCCAGCCCCATCTTCCATGTCTCTCCACTGTTACCCTTCTGCTCCACTCTGAGTCTCCTGTAAATAGCTGTGCCTTTGCCCAGTTTCAGGATTTTGCTTGTACTATTTCCCCTTCTACCTAAATCCTGCCCATCTTGTGATCCATAGCACTGTATTACAAAGAATTGGATTCACACCTTGACTTTGCCACATTGTGTGAAGTTAGTCAAGTCATTTAATTTACTTGAATCTGTTTCCTCAGCTGTAAAATGAGTGTGGTGCTAGTAGATCTCAGGTCCCTTCCATCTCTGCTTTGGAAGATCATAGATCCTGTATAATCTCTGGGTTTCCCCACAGCTGCTCAGTCATACTGATTTTCCAGTTTTATGGGTTCATTTGACCTTTGTTTTTCTCATTTTATTGCTTAGTCATATACTTTTGATTATTACTTAACAGTAATAATTGCTTAACAGTAACAGAAAATTTTTGTACATATTTTCTCTCCAAAGAGAATGTCTGCTTATGTATAGCAAGATTTATGTCTTGTATGTTTAGTCTCTTTCTCAGTATTTGAATTGGATGAATGAATTAGAAAATTATAATTTGAAGGGGCACCAGGAACTACCCTGGTGGTTGGGAAAAAAGAATTATTAAATTTTTAATGCCTTGTTAGTGGTTAGAATTTAGAATATGGAGAGGTAAAACTAAAACTTTTTTGTGTTTAGGTGTTATGGCACATATTGATGCTCGTAACTTTTCTCATAATAAAGGTGCTTTCTTAGGGTAATAGGCTTATGTGAAGAACATACTTGAATCTTTTTGCTTCATTCATTTATCAGTACCTACTGTGTGCTAGGTGCTAGGGATACAAAGACAAAAAGATAATCTGGTCTCTGCTCCAAAGAACCTTCTCTTCTGTTGGGGGGAAATAACATTCAGAAAATTTGATACAAAATTAGATGCCTGATAGATACAAAATAGTTTCTGAGATACTTAGGGGATCCAGATAGGCTTGCTGTAGAAGGTGGCACTGTGGTACTTGACCTGAGTTTTGACAAAAGGTAGGGATTCTGCATAGTGGAGGTGAAGAGGGTCAGTGCTCCAGGTGTAAAGGGAACAGACTGATCTGTACGTGGAAAAGGACAAGGAGATCTGTCTCACTAGAATGTGAAGTACACAGAAGAGAATAATGTGCCAAGTTGTCAAAAGATTTAAAAGCCAAACGAGTTCTTGTTTTATCCCAGAGACAAGAAGGAGTTTCTTAAGCAGTGAAGTGATGTGGTCAAAATATCAGTTCTCACTTTGTTAGCTGTGGGAAAGAGCAAGAGGAGAGCTTGGATAAAGGAAGACCCGTGTGGAGGCTATTGAAACAGTCTGACTTTAAAAAAGTGAGAGCCTGAACTAGAGATATGAAAGATGTTGACAAGACTTAGTATTAACAACTAATTGAAAATGTGAAATGAGTCAGATAATGCTGAGCTTGAAGCCTTTAATGATTGGAATCTGAATCTGTGAGATCCAGTCTAGATCTCCTTCACAGAAATAAGAAATTTAAGAAGGGTAGAGGGCAGATTTTGAGGAAAAGGTTTTGCTTTAGACATGTTGAGTTTGAAAAGCCTGTAGGATGTCATTCTCTTGGAAATGTACAATAGACCTAGAAATTGTCACAAAGAAATGTTAAACCTATGAGAAATGAGGAAGTTACCAAGAGATTGATTATGTACCTTGATAGGGCCCTTGGTCATGGATTATATAAATAGTGTTGGAAAGGAGAAATTACCACATTTCTTATGAGTTGCTCTAAACCTTGCTTTGTGTAGAAGTTTTCAAAAGATGCGCTGTTGTTTTTGTCTTGATTTCTTTATTTTCGTTATTGTGTATAGCCTAAAATCTACACCCAGGGAAAAAAATTTATCTTAAGATTTTTTATTTTTGTTTTAAAATTTTCTGGATTTTATAAGCTCTATTGTAATAAACATTGAACTTTTCCTACTAAAGGTGTGGCATTGACTGCAGATACTAAGATTCAGAGGATGCCAAGTGAATCTGCTGCACAGTCATTAGCTGTGGCTCTACCTCCTTCACAATCCAGGTATGAAGAGAGTGTATTTTTTACTCTTTGTAACTACAAAATCAATGTTAGGAATTTTATAGTGTCCCATTGTTCACATATTCATCTCTTTTAAAAATGTATTCTTCTGCTGTTGCACTATAAGAAATGGTGAACAGGAGGACTTCACAGAGGCCTGGAAAGACTTACATGATCTGATGCTGAGTGAAAGGAACAGAACCAGGAGAACTCTGTGCACAGCAACGACCACAGTGTGCGAGAGTTTTTTCTGGTAGACTTGGAACTTCATTGCAATGCAAGGACTTAAAAAAATTCCCCGTGGCCTTTTAAGGCAAAATGCCTTCCACATTCAGAGAAAGAACTATGGAATTCAATCGCAGAATGTAGCAGATCGATTTTTTGTGTGTGTATTACGTTTTGGTTTGTTAATATGATTTCTCCCATTCATTTTAATTCTTCTACACAGCATGGCTGTAGTGAAAATGTATTCAATAGGAATGTATGTGTAGAACATATATAAAACTGTATGCCGTCTTGAGGAGGCAGGGGAAAACAATCCAAGTTATATCGTAGTGATTTAGAATGCTGAAAATAAGTAAAATTAATAATAATAAAAAATGTATTCTTCTGATGGTGATGAACCATATCTATTTCCCAAATCCCCTCTGAGCCATATCGGGGTCATTCATCACCACAGATGCCACAGGGTAATGAATTTTTTTTTTTTTTTTAGCCACTGTCACTTTTGAAGATAAACTTACCTACTGAATTATAAAAGGATTGTCCCTGCTTCGGGTAGTATAAGAGTCACATCCTTATGAAGTATTCCAAAGTAACACCATCTGCCTCCTCTGTTGTTTAGTATTTTCACCTCCTTTAGTTATTCAGAACTTTATTATGTTTTTGTACTTGATTATATATATTTTGGAACTGAGATCCATAAAATCTTCATGGTAGTAATGTTTTAATCTGAAAGTTTTTTGTTATCCCATTTGTTCTATTCTAAGATAGTCAGTGTTCATCCCTCTATGCTCATATAGGGGAAAAGTGGAATAAACAAAAATGGTAGCTAATGTACCAGTCATTACCATATTAGATTTTGGTTTTTTAGATTTAGATTTTTATGACTGATTGATCACAGCACTGAAATAAGATGCTGAATTATGTTGGAAATTGTCTTCTTAGACTGATAGAAAATATAAATGTAAAATAAAATAGAAAATGTCCTCTTCTAATTTTGTGAAATTTCGTTAGGTAATAAAAATTTTGGTTTAAAAAAAAGTTTCTGGATTGCAGACTATATTGATGCATTTAAGGGTAAAAGTAAGGTACCTGGGACTCAGCAAGATAATACATATTATTAGTAAACAACGTTGAGGGATTGAGTTGATGAAAATTGAAAAACTAGGTTTGTTGATAATGACCTCAGCTTAGAAAAAAAGTTTGTTTTATGCATTGTCTGGGAAATTGTTTTTTTAAAGCTCTTATAGCTGATCATTTATTTTGTTTAATAATCTACCTGCCAAGAATCTGTTAGTCTTGTTTAGAATGTGTCAGCATGTTACATTGGACAGAGGGCTGGACTTGGAATTTGGATTTCTAGCTTCAAGTCCCAGTTCTACCCCCTTACTACCTGTGTAATCCTCAGATAAGCTGTTTAACTTCTCTAAGCTTCAGTTTTCCTAATTTGTGAAATGACAGGATTAGATACAACACTTCTTAAATTTATTCCAGCCTTAAATTCTATGATCTTCTTTCTCAAGGAAAGAAGTAATAATAATGGCATACTTCCCGTAATATTTTCAAATGACATACTTATTTAGAAATCAAGTAAATTTAATATTTAAAATGATATTTCTCTGTAGGATAGATGCAAACCGTACTTCAGCTGGCGTAGGTGATATTTACCGACATGCTGGACTTCCTGAACGTTCACAGCCACCTGGGTTAGCTATGGTAAGTTTTCCTAACGTAAAGACTCCTGGATAGGTCATTTACAGACTAACAGAATTTCAGAGTTTGGTGGAACTTCACCAATTCCTGACCAGGAATCCCCTCTACAACATCTCTAGACAAAGAGTCTTTTAGTCTTCCTTGAGGAATGAGAAATAGTGGTGTTCTGGTATTCAGTGGAAATCTGGTATTTTCTGAGGTGGCCCATTTTGCTTTTGGATAGCTCTCCCTGTTGTGATGTTTTCCCTTATCTCCAACCAAAATCTCTATCTCTGTACTTGCATTCGTTACTCGTAATTCTGCCCTTTAGACAGTCCTTCAGATCCATCCATAATTGTCTTTTCTCTAAGCTCAACATCTTGATACAGCATTATCTTTAGTCCTTTTGGTATCCTAGTTAGGGCATGTGCCGCTTTATTCAGGTCCTTCCTAAAATGTATGTCTAGCATTGAATTATAGTATGGCATGGAATTAAACAGTTTGTCTCTCATGGTACTATATTAAACTTTTCCCCCTCCCCATCCTAGTTAATTTATATGTAAAATGAGAGGTGGTTAGCTATGTAAGTATCTTTTTTTAACTGTAATGTTCTGTTACTGTAACAACAGTAATCTTCTGGTGCTTGCTGTTTCATTTCTCTTTGATTCCAAGTCTTATTTATAATAGCTAAGAAATAGAAAAGTAGAATGGAAAATTATATAGTGGAAAAAATACTGGATTTAGATTCTGAAGGATCTAGGTTTGAATGTATCTGAGTGACCTTGAGTAAAGCCTTAGGTAAGTGAACTTCAGCTTGAAATCTGTGATCTTACAAAATTCCTTTTGGTTAATGTCAAAGTAAATGCCAGTTTGAATTAGCTGCCAGCATAACCCACTATTCAAATTCCTGTTTGTGTGAACTTGAATTTTTAAAAAATGTATAATTATCAGGTGAAAATATGCATGTTAGGATTTCCCAGTTCCAAAACTCCCTTTAGTCATGTAGATGGGAGGCTGTTCTGTAATTTACATGCTTCAAGATTTGCCTGGGGACAGTAAGAAGGGAAATGATTTTCCCAGGGTCACCCAGCCATCAAGTTACAAAGGCATGACCTGAGCGCAAGTCTTCCCAAAATTGTCTCTTCATCCACCACTCTGTGCTCCCTCTGTTTTTATCAAGCACCTTTAAAAGTATATTAATTGTTATGGAAAAGGAGGAGAAAAATTTGATAGTCATTTTGGTATGTTCAAACCATAATCTTTGCAGAAAAATCTCCTACATAAAAAGTTTAAGTTATATTAGCATTGTATCTATTCATTTGCATTACAGCTATTATCTTATGCACATTTTTGGTATTTGTATACTTATACTCTGTGTGTGTATATGTCATAGTTTTTAGACCAGTGGGGGGAACTTGCGGCCTCAAGGCCACATATGGCCCTCCAGGTCCTCAAGTGTGACTGAATTTCCAGTTTGGATTCAGTCAAAGGACTGCTCTTGAGGACCTAGGGGACCCTCATGGTCACCACCCCTGGTTTAGACCATAGAATTTTTTCTGCATATAAAGATTAACCTGGCTAAGTATAGAGAGACATATCATTAGCAAGCTGTTAGCTCTTATTTGGATTTCTTGGGCCTGGCAACCCATGAAACAGATTTTTAAAAAATACATTGGTGGGTTGTATGAGTGTGTGTACGTCCACAGGTTAGATTATGCTCTCTTAGCTGACATCTTCCTTCATCAAGGGTGAGTTTGATTTATTTATCATAATCTGTGTTTTTTCCAATGACAAAGAATTCAGCTACCATAGATTAGGCCCATAACATTGTGACTCCTTCCTTATCATAGGAAATTTCTGCTTAATCTTCTGCTTCTTCCTTCTGAGAATATGACTTTCAGATATTAATATCTGATGCTCCCATTTGAAGGGCAGGCATTTAAATTTTGAATTAGATGATTAAAGAAGTTAGATGTTAACCTTTATGTTACATACTCAGTTATCTTTATAGTATGTCAGTATGATTTTTCTATGAATCCAAATTTCTGGAAATAACAGTTTCAGTTGTATTTTAGTTTTAAAAATTTGATTTTTTGGTTTGCTTGGTTTATTAAAGGTTTGCTAATGACAGTTTCAATTATTAACTTTAAAAATACAATCTGGAATAGCAAAATTGAAATTAATTTTTAGTATTGCATTAGAATTTTATAGATGGTTGGAAAAATGCTTTTTATCATATGATTTCATAAGTAAAATGTCTTAATAACATTCTGCTATGTTATTAACACTGCTGACTGTTGTTCTGTCTGCACAGAAAACCTGATTTAAATTTTAAGGTTTGGTCTGCTGCTTTGTACCAGGAAGTTGTCTGGGAACTCCATTCACTTACTTAAAAGTGCCTTTTGAAAATCATCCCATCTCATTTTTCATTCATGGAGTGTTAAAGTTAGAAGGGACTGTAGATTATCTAATCCAAACCACAGATGAGGAAATTAAGGTTCAGATAGGGGAAATAATTTGCCAAAGGTTATATAGGGAGGAGACACTGAGTAGTACGCAGGGGGCAGAATAGATCGCAGGTTTTCTGCCTCTCAGTTCAATCCTCCTGTGATAACCTTAGCAAAGGTAATGTGAAACCTGAAATATTAAGTAATAACGGTATAAATCTTGTGTTCAACATCCAGGCTATGATGGAAGCTGGTGGCACCAAGAATGCTGCAATGATGGCCAAAAAGGCACCTACAATGCCTAAACCACAGTGGCATCCACCATGGAAGCTATATAGAGTGAGTTTAAAAGCTGTTATTATCCTATTTAAGCAATACATAATTTTCTTTTAACTGTCTTTTACTAGTGATTTTGTGAAGTGACAGTTTTTCTTTATACTGCTAGTTAGTTAATCATTAAGAATTAGCTTAAATTCTCTTACTACAACTGGGTGGTGTGGTAGAAAGTGCTGGGCCTGGGGTCAGAGATACTTAATGGCTATGGAACCCTGTTCAAGTGATCTGATTGTTGACCCCAGTTTCCTCTTCTGTAAATTCAGCTGGATAAGAAATGGCAAACTACTCTAGTATCTGTGCGAGAATATTCCACATGGGGGTCACAGAGTGAGATACAGCTGAAATGACTGGAAAACAGCAGCAGCAGCAGCAGATTTTTGTTCAGTAGATCGTCACAGCAGGAGGCTTTCTTGATACAATAAGTGTTTTAGAATCCATATACTGCTTAATAGAGTGTAACTTTTAAGGAGCCTCTGTGACCTTCAGTTTAACCATTGAAACATTTTCCTGTGGACCTTTTAATTGCAAGTTTTCTGATAAATGCTTGTTTACTACTTGTGAATAAAGCCTGGAGGGAAAACTTTCTTTAATTATTTAAAAAAAAAAAAAAACCAGCCACTTTGTGGAAAAGTTGTTTGGTTTTTTTAATGACTTTCTTTTACTTTTCTTTAAAGTAAAAGTTTATTTTATTAAAAATTCTCAACAGATGGGTTAGTAAATGGTAGTTATAAACTATGGAGATTTAAAGGCTGTTTAATGCATTGTCAGTTATTTGTTAATAGATTCATAAGATTGAAAATAAGGCAAATGTTCAGATAATTATATACATTCTGGAAACACACATAGAAAATCATTAGACTGAGTAAAGCTGAAAAAACATAGAATTTTGTCTCAATTATGCATACTTTTATTTTGTTTTTAAAGGTCATCAGTGGACATTTAGGCTGGGTCCGATGTATTGCAGTAGAACCTGGGAATCAGTGGTTTGTTACTGGTTCTGCTGATAGGACTATAAAGGTAAACTGCGATTAAAAACCCGAACCTTTTTAACTTTGGTGTTTCCTTGTGTTTTTCTAAATTAAACACTATGTGCTAAAACAGGTTCCTTCCAACTTACTATATATTCATGTATGGAGAGAGTTTTGTTCTCTGCCACAGTATAGAATGCCTACCAATCCATATGAATGTATATGAAGAAATACTAGACTTTGACCAGTAACCTATCTATACACTAAATACTTGGTCTTCTCTAGTTTCCAGTGATGTTCTTTTCGTCTCGGCTAGTCTTGGTCGTAATCAGTGCTCTGGGTTTGATTTTATTTTGTGCCTACAGAGGATTAGCATAAATTGCTTGGTAAAGGGGATTGTTGGAACACTATTTTATTCTTTCTTTTCTTTTTGTAACTTGGTGAGGCAAGAAGCCATAAGAATGTGTATGTGGGTGGGTGTGTGTTAGTGGAAGTGGGACATTTGTAGTGGTTGGACAGTTGACATTCATGGTGCTAGTTTTATGGGCCAGGGTATTTTTTTTACTCTTGGTTGTTATCTTAACATATCATTTTATTATATTAACAGTTCCTTGAGCATTAGTGGGTTTTGTTTGTTTTGCTTCTGGAGTCATTAATCTGATGCTAAGTATTTAATTACCTTGAGATTGAATCCTTGTCTTAAGAAATACATAAAATGTTTATTTGCTGTTACTGTTGCTTTGTTTTACTTGGGGTTCTAGAATGACATATTCATAGGATTTGGGTGACAACTCTTTTGACCTTCTGAATATTAGTTTTTAATTGTTCTCCCCTTTGAATGTAGATCTGGGACCTGGCCAGTGGCAAATTAAAACTTTCACTGACTGGACATATCAGTACTGTACGAGGGGTGATAGTAAGTGCAAGAAGTCCATACCTCTTCTCCTGTGGAGAAGATAAACAGGTGAAGTGCTGGGATCTTGAATACAATAAGGTAAATTTCAGCGTTAAGTCTTAAAGAATGTTTGCGTCTTCACAATTTTGCTAAAGGACTCCTTTAAATATTGTGATATGATACAGTGGTTTTTTTGGTTTGTTTAGGTTATCAGACATTATCATGGACATCTAAGTGCAGTGTATGGTTTGGATTTGCACCCAACAATTGATGTGCTTGTGACTTGTAGTAGAGATTCAACTGCACGTGTAAGTAGAACTGTGTTATTTATCGTTAAATAGGTATATGTAGTACTATGTGAAAGTTACTTGCCTAGTAGAATATTAGAAAGCTATTGTCCTGATTATTTGAAATAGTTTGGAAGAGCATTTTTTTACCAGATTTTCCTTTTCACATTTGCAAAATTCTCTATGATATCTTGTTCCAACATACCTGTGTCCATAGTATATGATAAATAATCTCAAGATTCTTCAATATGATTCACCCAATAAAAGAACTGTAAAGTAGAAATCTCCTTATTCTATGTTTTAACCATTTTTCTACCTTCATAGATATGGGATGTGAGGACAAAAGCCAGTGTACACACGTTGGCGGGGCATACAAATGCAGTGGCTACAGTAAAATGTCAAGCTGCAGAACCACAGATCATTACAGGTCTGGTAGATATTTCCTAAACATTTTAAATGGTTATCTCTGTGTTAGTGAAACGGTTTCTTTTAGCTATGAATCCTGATTTGTAATTTTTTTGCAACTGGTCATCAACAGCACTGTTACACATTTCAAGTTGTTGTCAAACTTAAAATCGGATGATAATAGAAACTAAGATGAATAAATTTCTTTTCCTGTTATTATGAGGAATTGATTTTTGGAAACATACTTAGTAATGGTTCAGTTTTTAAAACTAAAACCAAAAGTGTTGTGATAGGTTCCTGTGATAGGTTTTGTCAAATGTCGATATTATTTGTGTTTCCTCTGTTACAAATCAGGCTAAAAAGGTATAGATGACTGATGTATGGCAGATAGAAAAGCAGTCAGTTTCTTTCTGCTTTCTGATGCCTTTGTTTATGCCATCATTACTTTTTGAGAACATGGACTAATTTTTTTTATTCATCTTCATGTTCTTAAGAAATACTCAACCAAATTTACATCATTTCTAATTTGCATACTTTTGTGTTTCCCTGCATAAGTGAAAGATGTAAACAACAAGGCAGAGTTCATGTTTCTATTATGAATATGTATAAATCCTGTCCTTCATGAAAGAAATTATATTGTGTGGCTCTTAGTAGTTGTTACTATGTTACAAAACAATTCCAAAAATGCTTTTTTTCGTGTTCCATCAAGTTAGATTCCTAAGCTCCTTTTCTGACCAGTTGCATTTTGTTCTACCTCTCATCAATAATATGTAATAATAATACATATTTAAGACATATTATTAATGCATACTAATACACATATTTAAGAATTCAGTGTTTGAAAAAGGGGTATAGATCATGCTGGGCTAAAGTTACTGCTAATCAGTAGGGAAGTTCCTCTTAAATTCATGATCCAGTAAGTCTATATTTAGGTTCTTTTGCATGTATGTGTCTATGTGACCCTTGATGTGATAGTATTTACAATTCATATATTTAACTTATGTAATTCTTTTTAATTATAGGAAGCCACGATACCACCATACGATTATGGGACTTAGTGGCAGGAAAAACACGTGTCACGCTAACAAATCACAAAAAATCAGTAAGAGCAGTGGTTTTACATCCAAGACAGTAAGTTTATCCATCTGTGTGAAATCTGTTTCTTTTTCAAAAAGATTGATTACAAGGTCCACAGGAGTATGGTTTCAGCATTCACCCTAGACTTTTCATTTGCTATCATTGTTAATACTGTAGACTGAAGTCTTTCATTTTCAGTTTTTGTTCTTTATCCCTTCTGTAGTAAAGAAATATATACATTCTAAATGAATTATAAAGCCTTTTGCAATTAAGTTCTACATCTCATAAAAGAAGTTAATTGCACAGTGTTCATTTTAATGCTGTGCCCTTAATTGAGAATTAGTGATCTTTATTTTGACAGAAGCTGATATACATAGAAACATTGTAAACTAAAAGAAAATATAGGGCTGTCCTTACGATTACTAGATTTAAGAAATTCTTGTATGTGTAAATTCTGTAAAACTGTAAGGACAGTTATAGAATAAATTTAATTTTTTATTAAGTAGTGCTTTATGAAATTAGCAACTGTTTTGAATCATCAGTGTAGCTGTCACACTTCATTGGGAGGGAGGGGAAGAAAATCCAGAGCTACTCAACTCAAAGTTAGGTTTTTAAGTAAAGTAAAATAATTATTTGAACATATTTTCAAACTGCTACTACTTATGGATAACTTAAAAGAAATTCAGAAATAATTTTTCTTAGAAGTTTAAACAATTTCTTTACCTCCAAGATTGGATCCAGTCAGTTATAGGAAAGAATAAAGAAAATTATACTGCTCTTGTTTCTGCTATCTTAGAATCCTACAGTTGACTGTTGAACTATGTTCATAAGCATAAATTTTAAAGACTGGCATTGTTGATTGTCAGTGAAGGTAATTGGTATTCATTGGCAATGTCAGTTTATTGTGATTACAGTAGGTGGTGAGATTGTTACCTGGGCTGGCCCTAAGCAAAATTGTTACATAAGTGATATTTCTCTTCCTCACTCATCCCTCTCTGCCATCTCTATATCTTTTTCCTGCTCCCACATTTCAGGCATCCAGTACCCTCTTCCCTTTAAAAGCTGCTCTATAGAAAGAACTTGTATCAGCCATTTGTGGAATGAAAGACTTTATGACTTATTTTTGTTTTTAGCTATTTTTTCTTTCAGACTTCTTAAATTACCACTTCTGAAAGCATTGATTGCTTGTGGGCAGATTTTTATTTTCTAAAGTTGATTGTTAATGCCCTAAATTAAGACTACTGTAAGTTCTTTGGTCATTGAATGCCACAGAGATTTGACTTTTGAAGGTTTTGTAGCCAAAAATATATTTTTATTGTGTGTTTTTGAAGCTTATTTCTATATTTTATTTGTTCATTTTTTGTTCATTTTTATATTATTTTTTTAAATCACAGAGTTTATTAGGGTTGTCATTGCCTGTGTGACACTGTATTCAACACTGAAAACTGTGTTTGACAGCCTTCATGACCTAAAGGCAGAGAAAATAAACATGAGGAAACAATAGTAGTAGAAACACTGAAAATGGCCTTTGAAGGTAAAAATAAAACTTCTTGAAGAGGAAAAGCACAGAAATTACAGCTAGCAGTATTTTCACCAAAGATGCCCTTAGCTTCAGAGCCTCTGACATTTTTCTCTCCCCCAATTCCCCACTCTCCAAAAAATGAAACCAAACAGACCTGAACACTCCTCTGCCAGTTGTACAAAGATAACTTTTTGTGCCACTATTGCTCTAATGTGATATGGGCTTTCTTCAGTTCTAAGTAGTTGGGAAGGAAAGCTAAGCTCTCAGGACTAAAAATTAATTTATGATATAAATTATCACATTTACTTTAAGTATAATTTCAGTGTCTTGAGAATTTGATTCATTTGTTCTATGAAGAAAAGCGTACTTCATGAATAAAGGAATATAGCTATGGCAACTGTAGATACATAGATATGTAGCTATATAGATAGCAAGCTACCACGTTAACCTGACAGACTAAATCAGACATGGTGTGTGACTTTATAGACTTGTATTTTCTCCTTTTTCTTACTTGCCTTAATCTTTTTTCAGTTACACATTTGCATCTGGTTCTCCAGATAATATTAAACAGTGGAAATTCCCTGATGGAAACTTCATTCAAAACCTTTCTGGTCATAATGCTATAATTAATACACTCGCTGTGAATTCAGATGGGGTGCTGGTGTCTGGAGGTAAAATAAGATCTTTATATTTTCTGTTATCTGTAAACTTTTAAAGAGGCTCTCATTATGGTTATGGTATCATTTATTATTTTACTGAGTTATTACAAAATAAATACCTTAGTGCTTCAAAAGATTTGTGATTTTGTTGCGCATCTCAGTAGTTTCGTGAGTTGCTATAGCCAAAAAAATTAATCAACAAGTGACCCTTTCTTTGATAAGCCTTATTTGACGTAAGGAGACAGGTCTCAGATACTAGGCCCCCTATTTGGTCTCCAGGGCCCATATGTACAGCCATTTTTACAATTTATAGACCCATACATATATGATATGCTCTAGTTTAAATACCATAAAGAGTTTCTTTAATGCCTGATCAAGTGTGTCTAATAGTGTAGCCTTTTAAGAAAATTTTGCATATACTCAACAGTGAAAATGGATTGGTCAGCTGTTTCACCAGCAGGCACATTTCAGTGGGTTAGTTCTAAGATTGTTAACTCTATAGAGAGCTAGATGGTTTTGAGATCCAGAACACTGGAATAAATATTATGAGCAAGAGAAGTTGGTCCATGTCCATTGAGAATGATTTAAGGAGTTCTGAACTGGGCATGAGTAAAATGAAGCAAAAAGATTAATGTTTTCTGATAGGTGCTTTTCTATTTGCATAACTGCCTAAAGACATTATCATAATTTGTACTTAAATATCTCTTCTTTCCTTGGCTTCAAGCGGATAATGGCACTATGCATCTCTGGGATTGGAGAACTGGATATAATTTCCAAAGAGTACATGCAGCTGTGCAGCCCGGATCTTTGGACAGTGAATCAGGAATCTTTGCATGTGCGTTTGACCAGTCAGAAAGTCGCTTACTGACTGCGGAAGCTGATAAAACCATTAAAGTGTACAGAGAAGATGATTCAGCGGTATGTTTTTAAGTGATTGTTTAAGCTTTAGTCACAAAAATATCAATATATGTTTCCCAGTTTTAAAATTTTGGTAGTAACAAAATGAAAAAGTGCTCATAGCATAAAAATGACCATTTTCAATAGTTTCTGTTTAAATTTTTCTGGTACTGATTGCATTTCAACTAATTATTTCGTCATTTTCCTAACCAGTTATTGGTTCAAAATCTTGGCAGATTCTTTATGTAAACAGATTGGCTACTACCAGAAGTTAATAATGTTATCTCTGAAGTGATCGGTGCCATCATAGGATATAATATCCATTTGAAAACTTAATAATGTCTTATATTTGATTCTCCTCTAGCCTCTTGCATTGTTCTATGCACCATAGGCATATAATAAATAATAGTAAAATTGGGACCAAAATCAGACATCTTCAGTTTATCCTTTAAAAACAATAGTAGTTCCATTTAAAGTTAAAAGACAAACTTGAAATGCAAAATGGTTTAGTTGAAACAAAGACTTTACTAGTCAGCAAATTGAATCTTTATTACATTATTTCCATAGTCAAATTTCAATCTAATTTAAAAAAAAATTCTTTAATTTTTCAGACGGAAGAAACTCATCCGGTCAGTTGGAAACCAGAAATTATCAAGAGAAAAAGATTTTGAAGTGGCGACATGTACATAATTGGGCCATTGTTTTATTTTGGCTTTTATAAATGCATTCAGTCACATTGTGCCCTATATAGGACTATAAAGCAGAAATCCAGCAGAAGTCATTACTGCTTCATCACATTTTACAATAAACTCTCTTTTTTCTTAGGCTTTGGTTCTTTTTTTTTTATTTGGGCATTGGAAACTGAGATGCAGATGTTAAACATACATGGTTCACTTAAAGGGCAAATGTACAGGTGGTTCATTGAACATTTTATGTTCTCATAATACTGTGTTTTCTCAGCTTCTTACTGAAAGACCCATTTTTAATTCACAGAACAAATTACTAAGTTTTTCATAAAGGTTGTTTAGGATATTTTTCAAGGGCAAGGAAATGTGGTTGTTTTATTCGAAATCTACGGCCCTTTTGTTGATTTTTTTTTTCCCATTTAAATTTGAAAAGGGTTTTAGGAATAAAGTATTTCAGGTCTGAAGTATCAGCCTTCATTTAAATTCCCTATGTCGTTAGCTTTGTCAGTGATGAAGCAACAACCCCTTGCTTTATTTTCATCGTTTATTATCTTTCTCTGGAACATTCCAGTTGAAAGTTGAATAGAAGCTGTGTTACCTCTCACATGTTCCCTCCCTTCCCCTCCAAAAAAAGAGTTTACCTGAAAAAGAAAAATTGTGTGCTGAAAAATAACATTGATAATAGGCTTTTACTCAGTTTCATAAAAATAGGACTTGGGGAAGGAATACAACCTATGTTTAACCCAGTGGAATAAATATATTGATATTGGATGCTTTCAAAAATCTTTGTCTCAAGCTTATCAACAAAGATGTCAGTTGTAACACATGCTGCGTAGGAATGGTGACCCAACCCGACCCTTGGCTGTTCTTATTTAAGACCGGTAAGCCAATAATCCTGGGCAACTTCACAAACATAAAAAAACAGTAATTTCCTACAAAACACATGGGACATTATAATGCTAAGAAAAAGTTTTTTGCTATTGAAATCCTTCTTTTGTTTGTTATACTGTGACCCCAGAATCAAAGCTCTAAGAACTGAATGCAGCTTCAGTGATATTTCTATTTTAATCAGATTTGGCTCAGAAATGGAAATTCCAAACATTTCAATGTAGTTATGCAAAAGATTGGAAAGTGCACATAATGCTTTCACAGTTTGCATGGAATGGAGAAAATAAAGTTGGAAATTGTTAGGAAGTAAATATAAATTGTGGCCAAATAAAATTGTTCATCAAAATAAGGAAAGAAGTGTGGTGCAGTGAAAAGATGTATTTGAAGACAGAAGTTATGGGTTTCAGTTCTGCCTCTCCTTGCCCATGCTTGGGCAAGAAAAGTAGACTCTTTGGGCCTCAGTCAACTCATCTGTGAAATAAGGAGGTTGGTTAGGTTAGATGGTTTCTGAGGTCTTAGCTCCAAGTCTGTTAATCCTATGATTATACTTCCAGTGCTAGAAAAACTTAGAAAACATGGTGGAAATAAAAGCAAATTGGTAAAGAGTTGAACAGAGGTAATAAAGAAACAATAATGAACAGTCTTGTGGATCTATTTGTGCATTTATATTTATGATATTTTCTGCTGTTGCTGCCCTGAGAAGCCCATCACTGGCCACCAGGTGGTGATATTTTTTGTCTAGAACAGCTCATGAAGAAGTTACTGCTTTGTCATCCAGTGGTAAATGTGAAAAGTTAGGCTGTTTTGTTCTTCAGCAGGCCACGTTTGTTACTGATTAAAAGTGAAGGTGCTGACTTCTTCATATGCCTTGTCATTGTTACTATCTACATAGTTTTAAGATCATCACTCAAAAAAACTGCGCAATGTGCCATTGTATATGTAAGCACTTCAGTTCATATTTCATTGCAAAGTTCCACTTAAGATGTTCATGGTTATATAGTTAATACATATTAATGTGAAATTCTGATGTTAAAGGAACCTGCAGAATTGTATATAAACACAAGTCAAGATGACATGATTTCAAAAAAACCATGTGTATACATATGTATATGTGTATATATGTATACTTGTGTGCATATGCATATATACACACATTGATGTAGACATACACATAAAAATATTTGTATGCATGTATAGTTTTTAATACTATATTTCTGTATATGTATATGAATATACACACATGTATACACATGCACACAGATATTTGGCGTCTGCATATATACACAGGCTATACATATGGTCAAAAATGGTTGCATATGCAGGGATTCAAACTGTCAACAAGAACTTGTATATCACAAGTTCTTACTATGTGCCGGCATTTTGCTAAATGTTGGAAGGTAAATAGTTTGTTCTCAAAGAGCTCACAGCGAAATAAGGAAAATAACCTGAAAATAGCCATGTACAAATGGAACATAACAGGATAAATTGGAGATAATAGGATAGGGAAGCCACTGGCATTAAGGGGCATCAGAAGAGGCCTCAATAAAAGCTGAAATTGTATCTGGAACTTGAAAGCAGGGAATCCAGGTAATAGAGAAGCAGAAGATGAAAATAAGTTCAATTTTGGACAAGTTGAGTTTAAGATGTCTATGGGACATCAGTTTGAGCTGTATGTTATTTGTCCTTCGTTCTCAGAGAGGACCATGATATCAGAAAGGTGAATTGAAATTAAGGATGTGCTCAGTCACTAGCCTCACTCCCCTTCGGAACCATCGGAGTCTAGTGGTAAGATGTAGATCAGGACAACTGGACATGGGCTTGAATGCAGTGGGAGATGCCCACCCCCCCACTTTTCTTTTCAGCTAATAGACAGTTGGAGATACAAAACAGGTCAAGAGAGTAAGTGCTGGAGGAGTAGATCTAAAAATCAGAATAGAAGTGACCATTGAATCCGTGAGATAATTAGCAGATGTGTTGTGGATGAAGATCCTGTAAAGGAGCCTGAGGAGCAGTCAGGAAGAGAACTAGGAGTGCAGTGGCACAAAAACCTAGAGGAAGGAGGGGAGTGATGGAGAACAAGGATGGTTGGGAAAAATCCAGTAAATTTGGTGATGAGGAGGTCGTTTTATCTTTGTTGCATTTTTATTTATTTTGTTAAGCATTTCCAAATTGCGTTTTAATCTGGTTCAGCCCTGTACTGGGGAGCTTTGCTGAGGCTTGCCCCTCTTGCCACTTTAACACCTGCAAGAGTAGATAGATACCCTCAGTTCCTTCAACCGGTACTTGTATGACATGGTCTTACAACTTCACCAGCCTGATTACACTTTCAGGATGCATTCCTGTTTATCAACATCCTTTCTAAAATGTACTCCAAAGTGGACATGGGCCTCTAGTTTTGGTCTGACTGCCTTAGAGTACATCGGGATTATCTCTCTTTTCCTGAGCGCTATCCCTTTTACCCTAAAATCACATGAACTCTTAATGCATAGATTACATTTGTATATTTTCAGTTGTACATGCAACATACAGCTGACAGTTGTATATCACTCCAAGTTTTGCAGAGCACTTGACACACGTCTCATTTGATGGATCCAGCAACCCTGTGAGGTAAGTACTACATGTTCCTGTTAGAAGAAAACTGTAACTAGGAATTCTTGTGTTTCTGTTCATCGTCATGGAACTGGTAAATGTCGGGTGGGATTTGAACCCAGCTCTCCATCTTCAGCATGCTCCCTCCCCCCCCCGCCCCCCACTGTGCTGTCCATGAAACCACTAAACTCTCTCAAATCGGATTTTAGATGAATCACTAGCTATATTTCTAATTTCTATTTGGGAACAAGCATTTTTCTGAATGTTTATTAAATTTCATTTTAGGTGATTTGGTCCAATTTTATATAGCCTCTTGAGCTTTCTTTGGGTCCTGACTGTTAACCAAGGTGTTAGTTATCCTTTCCAGCTTTATGTCATCTGAAAATTTGATAAGCATGTTTTTTATACAAATTACTGATGAAAAAAAAAGTCAAACAGGGCTGGAGATCCTGGGACAAATATCCCTCTTTTTAAAAAGTTGCCAAGTTTCTTATAGTTACAGTTGGGAAAAAAGGATTCATCATATCAGCATAATTATTTTTGTAGTGATGATCTATCTCAGCCCCATCCCCCTTTTTGTCTTGGCACTTATTAGTTTATCTTTCATAATTTTGTTTGTCCCTTGGTTACCAATGCTAGAAACATATGAGTTGAGATCCTCATAATATACCAAAAGTAGTATACTCAACCTAT
The DNA here is from genome assembly GCA_023548195.1 of Bettongia penicillata ogilbyi. NCBI lineage: Eukaryota > Metazoa > Chordata > Mammalia > Diprotodontia > Potoroidae > Bettongia > Bettongia penicillata. The sequence goes on along the minus strand of JAJHZJ010000007.1, from coordinate 482,788 downwards.
TCTCAAGTTTCTTATTTTGCAGTATTATATGCAACAAAATTTCAGTACAACCAAAGAAGATGAATGATTCCCCAGAGTTCACAATTTTTTTTCAATTCAGTATATTTATGGAGTGATTTTCTGCAATAAAAAAAGGAGACAAATGAAAAACACTATGATGGAGTGGAAAGTAAAACCAGGAGACTTGCATTCTAGTATTGTCTATCACTGGCACCTTAAGCAAATTATTGAAGTTTTGAAAACCTCAGGTTTTTCATCTGTTAAGTAAAGGGCTGAACTAATTATATGTGTGTGTGTGTGTGTATATCATCCCTTCATATATATATATATATATTATAAATCTCATCCCTTCCAGCTTTCGAGTCTCCCAATTCTGTAAGTGATTAGATTGCTTATCATGATGATGACATCAATGCATGTGCTCCATTTGGCTTAGAGCTGAGAGGAAATACACCTAGAAAAAACACAGCATGGTTAAGAGACCTGACTGCTTGTCCCAGCTCTGTCATTAATTAGCTCTGTGATCTCATTATCTCTCTCAACCTTAGTTTCCTCATGAGAGGTTTGGGTTTAAGTTTATTTTAAGGTCCCTTCCAGGTCCAAAATTCTTGGATTCTACGATGTAACATGCAAGTGAGATCACGGAGACAAATGACATCCCATCTCCCAAAAAACTGTCTGAACCGTCGCAGACCCTTCTCTTAAAACTTATCTGGAGAAGAAGTGAATCAGTTTCTAGGAATAAGGGATTTAGAGCTGAAAGTGAGATCAGAAACCTAGAAATAAAAGCCATTTGCTACATATCTGATTTTCATGACTTCATCTTTGTAACTCTGCAGTACAATATCTAGCATAATGCCTTTCACATAGTAGGCACTCAAAACAATTTGTTGAATGAATGAATGTTAAAGAAACTTAAGTGAATAACAATACAGGCTAGATGGAGATCTCCCTAATTGTCTTGGTTGGGAAAACTAATATAGTCTCTTTAAAAGTTAATCAATAAGTGCCTGTTATGTGCTAAGGCACTGTGCTAAGCACTGAGTATACAAAAAGAGGTAAAAGATGGGCCCTTTCCTCCAAGAACTTACAATCGAATGGTGGAAATAGCATGCAAACATATCCAAAACAAGCTATATGCAAAATAAATGGAAAAAATTAATAGAGGGGATGTACTGGAATTATAAGAGGGGTTAAGGAGGGCTTCCTTGAGAACATGAGATTTTAATTGGGACTTAAAGGAATCTAGGAATGTCAGTCAGAGGGGAGGAGGGAGAGTGGTCCAGGCAAGAGGGATAACCAGAGAAAATGTCCACAGCTAAGAGATGAAGTGTCTTGTTTGAAGAAAATCCAGGAGATCAGTGTCACTGGATGAAAGAGTACTTGTTGGGGGGAGTAAGGTTGGAGGAGACTAGGGAAGGGCTAGACTGAAAGGCTTTGAATGCCCAATATTTTGTATATGCTCTTAGTGGCAAGAGGAAACCACTAGTTTTTTATGTAGTGGTGTGATTTGATTGAATCTGTGTTTTATGTAAACCGTTTTAGTGGCTGAATCAAGGATGGATTGGCTTGGGGAGAGACTTGAGACTGATGGACCCACCAGTAGGTTATTGCAATAATTCAGGTGTGAGAGCCTGCACTAGAGTGGGGGCAGTGTAAGAAGAGAGAAAGCCATAATCAAGACATGGTGCAAAGATGAAATGGACAGACCTTGACAACAGACTGAATGTGGGGAAGGAGGGTGAGAGATAGTGAGAAATCCAAGATGGCAGCCATGTTGAGAGCCTGAGGCACTGGGAGGATGGTATTGCTCTCTATAGTGGTACAGAAGGTAGAAAGGAAAAGGATAGGGTTTTGGGGAAAAGACGATGAGTTCTGTATTGGATAAGATATCACCCGAATGTGTAGTTCAAGATATTGGAAAGGCAGTTGGAGAGAGAGATTAGAAGTCAGTAGAGAAATTGGGGCAGGATAGATTTGAGAATCATCAGCATAGAGATGATTAATTAAATCCAAAGGAACTGATGAGATCACCAAGTGGAATGGTATAAAGGAAGAGATGTCCTAGGACAGAACCCTGAGGGACACCTACAGTTGGAGAGCATGAGCTCTAGGAGAAGCAAGCAAAGGAGACAGAGAAGTAGTATGTAGGAGGAAAGCCAGGAAAGAGCAGAGAAAACCTAGAAAGAGGGAGGAGTGTGAAGGAGGAGAGCGGAATCCGTACTGTCCAAAGCTACAAAGAACAGAAGAGATATAGGGTGATAGTGAGGTTGGAAGGATCGAGTAAGAGTTGTTTTTTTCCCCCCAAATAAGGGAGACATGGACTTGTTGGTTGGTTGTTCTCCTTTGTTCTTGAAGAGAACCAAAATGACATCACCATGATAAAGCCAAGTTTCAATGTGTCCGACTGACTGATCAGACTAATACGAGCTCAGAATGCTCTACCACAGGTTGGGCACAGATAGTCCCTGTGAACATTTGGGGTGGATACTCCAAATTTGCACATCCTACGTTTCCTTTGTGCTGTCTCAATTCTGCTTTGCTCATAGAGTGCAGCACCCTTTCTGATGTGGGCATACCATGCTGAGTGGTCCTGTGCCAGTGTTTCCCATATTGCACAATCAAATCCAAAGTTCTTGACAGAGACCTTGAGAGTGTTCTTGTATCACTTCTTCTGACCACCATGTGATTGCCTGCCAGTTCTCCATAAAAGAGTCATTTTGGCAAGCATACATTTTGCATTTGAACAGTGTGACTGGACCATTGGAGTTGCACTCTCTGAAGCACAGTTTGAATACTTGGCAGTTCAGTTCAAACAAGGACCTCAGTGTCTGGTACCTGATCCTGCCAGGTGATCCTCAGAATCTTCCTAAGCCAGTTCAAATGGAAGTGATTCAGTTTCTTGGCATGGCGCTGGTAGACTGTCCATGTTTCACAGACATACAATAATGTGGTCAGCACGACAGCTCTGTAGACCTTCAGTCAGGTAGTCAGTCTAATCTAATACATCTTTTCTCCCATACTTTTCTTTGGAGCCTCCCAAATACTGAACTAGCCCTGGCAATGCATGCATCGACCTCATTGTTGATATGTACATCCCTGGAAAGTACACTATCAAGGTAAGTCAACTTATCCACAGCATTCAAAACTCCATTTGTTGTAACCGATGGTTCCACATATGGATGGTGTGGTGGTGGCTGATGGAGCACCTATGTTTTCTTGGTGTTAATTATTAGACCAAAATTAGCACAGGTAGCAGAGAACTGATCCATATTTTGTTACATCTCAGTTTCAGAGGCTGTGTTGAGTGCACAATCATCTACAAACAAAATCATGCACCAGCACCCTTCACTTTGGTCTTGGCTTGTAGCAGCAGAGAAAAATCAAACGGACAGGGAGAGATTGAAAATAAGTGAAATAGTGAGGATGACAGAGGAGGGCAATCTGTTGAAGGAGATGGGATGAAGTGGGGGTTGTTTGAATAAGTGGAGGGGCTAAACTTGATAAAGAGTAAGGACGCTTCATCAAGACAGAAGGCATGAGGAAGAGGAGAGAAAAGGAGTTTATGGTGAATGGCCTCATTTTTATCTATATATGAGGCAAAGTTCTCATCTCAAGTTAGACACAAGGACTAACTTTTGAGGATTATTTTTTTTGTTGTTCCTTGGAAAAACAGCTCTATGACTGGAAAATGAGGTAAGGGTACATCTCCCATGAAGTAAGGTCAATAACCAAGACCCAGAAAGATATCCTTCAGCCTTCCCTCCTCTCCCCTCCCCATCATGGTGGGTGGAGACCCTATAGAGGTTTTCTCAGAGGATATGACAAGTTACAGAAAATGAGGAGGCATGAGTAGTGATCTTACACAATCTGAGGTCACAGTGGAGTGTATAGGTTTAACTCTCTGTAACAGGAACATTTTATAGTACTGTAATTTTCTAGCAAAGTGGCTCAGAGGATAGAGTGCTGGACCTGAAGTCAGGAAGACTCATATTCTTGAGTTCCTATCTGACTTCAGACACTTAACAACTGTGTGACCCTGTACAAGTCACTTAACCTTGTTTGCCTTGGTTTCCTAATCTGTAAAATGAGCTGGAGAAGAAAATGGCAAATCACTCCAGAATCTTTGCCAAGAAACCCCAAATGGTGTTGGACATGACTGAAAACTACTGAACAGTTTGCTTAATTCTTGACAGCACAAGGTTCATCTGACAGCGTATGGGAGGCCTCAATGAACTCTTTTCTAAACTAATATTTATTTTATCTCTGGCAGCTAAAGTTGATCTTATTTTTAAAATGTTTATGAAATTATAAGACTGTTCACTTCAAATTTCTGCATTTAACATGCAAATCCTCTAGCATCCATAGTCCACTAGTATCATCTGATTTTTTTGTTAAAATTGTTAAAATGATTAAATTACACATTTATTATGGGCACGTAGATTTGGGAAGTATTTATTATCAAGAGAGGTGTTAGGAAAATGGAGGACATAGTTATAACTTCCATATTGCTAGCAAAGTGCTGCAAAGGATTGATTGTAATAACATCTTAGATTGGATTCTAATCCCTTCTCTATGGATGTAGATTGCAATATGCCTTGTGATGTCCACTGACCTTGCTATCCTTGTGTGATTAGAATACAGCCTGCTTCTGAAATTTAGGTGACTTTTTAATGCAGAATTATATGTTGTCTGTTCTGACTATCAAAGGGCATGTCTGGGGAGCAAAAGAAAATAAAGGACTTTCTGCATTGAAAAAAATTTAAATAATTAAAAACATAATAGAATTGGTTGTTTTTTCTTTTGTTCTGTTTTTTGCCAGAGGTTTAAAAATAAGGGGAAGAAACTGACAGATTTAAGACATATCTAAAACTAAAATCAATCATTCTTACCCCCTTTTTTGTTACTCATTTCAAACATCTTTGATTAGAATTTCTTTGCCTAACACTCAGATGATATACACTTCATCATTAACATGCACTATGTCTCTTTTTCTGTCACAGTTAATATGAGGGACGGGGCTGATTATCGTGTTCTATGCCAGACTGAAAAAAATGCAACTATTTGACAAAAGGAGACAGATGTTCTGCCACGTTTGCACACAAGAAAACCCTCGAAACAAAAAGGTCCATGTACACTCACATTTATATTTTTTGCAAAATGCCTCATACAAGTTAAAGAGAAAGATTCACAACTAGGAATTATTCTGGCTAGGGCAAATTCTGTTGGGAAAAGAGAGTCAGGTAGCAGGAATCCAGACAACAGCCCAACGATGGATACAGTCAGTCATGCTGGGATGGAGAGATTGTGAGACCCCAAAAGAGGGTACCACAATGAGAGGATCCTGTAGGTGGCAGCTTGGCAGGAATGCCAAGGCAGCTCATGCTACGTGCCAATATGGTCCAGCAGAAGACTGTGAAATGATGTACAAAGATGCTTATTGCTGTGGCAGGAAGCACCCTGCTCTGCCAACCAAATGTTAACACTTCAGGAGGGAAATAAAGAAAAACGGAAGAAAAAAACCATTCTCACTAGGCTAGGTGCTGTCTGGCCGAGAAGAGTGTGTTCCTCCTCAGATCTCGGGGTGGAAAGTAGGGGAGATATAACTTTTTCAGTGTCCAAAAGCAATGAATAAGGCAGCAAGGACGAAAAGATGAGATTAAGGTTAAATTCTTTCTTCCTTCATGCTTTTCAAGGTCTGATTTTGCAGTTTGCATTTCAAAGGCAATGTATCATTTATTATTTTTTTAAAAGAAAACCTCAAAATTTTATATTTTAAATCTTCTTTTCCTGTGGTCTACATGACCTCTATTAAATCTACCTAAATCTTAAGATCAGTGAGATTTAGGCTCTCTCAAGCCATTTCTTTTTTCAATGAATGAATGAAGTTATAAAAGAGAAAAGAGGACTAGACCATGTTAATACTAAAGATTGATTTTCTTTTCAGCACATGGGCTAAATCTCATGTACAAAAATAAAAGGATAAAACTATAAAAATCTGCTTACTGTAGCACAGGAACAGAACAGACGGGTTGAACTAACCTCTCAGACCTCTCTTAATTCTCAGGTATTTGTCGTTGCTGTTTAGTTATTTTTCAATTACATCCAACTCTTCATAACCCCTTTTGGGGTTTTCTTGACAAAGATACTGGACTGACTTGCCGTTCCCTTCTCCAGATTGCTTTATAGATAAGGAAACTGAGGCAAATGGGGTTAAATGACTTGCCCAGGGTCACAGAGCTAGTAAGTGTCTGAGGTCAGATTTGGCTCCAGGCCTAGCACTCTATCTACTATGCCACCTACCTGCTCTGAGACATTGTGTTTCTTTAAATATATCATTATAAGAGAATGCAGGAAGAGATTAGGGAATAACAACTCATCCAGTTTGGCTGACAGCGAGAGTACATGAAAGAGAGTAATGTGTATTAAGGCTGGCAAGGGAGGTTGGAATCCACTCGTTGATCCTACAGCACCGGTCTACATTTGTGGCTCATGGCATGTGGACATGAAACTAATCAGCCATCCGTTCTCATTTTCTCTGAACAAGTGGAGGGCTTGGTCATGTTTTCAACATTTTGTTGCTGATGAAATATATGACTAATGCGGTATACTAAGTACACAATAGGGCCCAGTCATTTAATTTGCACAGATTGTTACTATCTCTAGCAGCTGTGAACGTTGGGCATTGATGTTCTACATTCAAAAATAATCATGATAGGGCCTTCATGCATCTGTGTTCCCTTGAAAAAAATTGGAAGAAAAAGCCTCATTAAAAGGCATTTTTTTTTCTTTGTGTATCATTTATGGGGATGCTATCAGATGCTGAGAATTGTTATTAGCAAGTATCTCTTTGAAAATGAGGTCAGACAATTAGCAATATTCTTAGGTTACTTATACTTCTTCCAAAATTATTGTATGGCTCTTGGCAACTTTCAGAAATAATGATTTCCAATGTGTTGGTTTACTTCATAGCTTTGTTTAATTCTGTGTGTGGTTCAGCTCGCAAAAGTAAGCAAATAGGAGAGAGGCGTGGCACCTCTGACTTGTAGGTTTCAGACAAGGTTTTTGGTGCCTAAAAACCATCTGCCAGCTAATTGAAAGTCAGAATACAGTGCCAAATAGTACTTAGCTTTGCATTTATAAGCCTAGCTTCTATGGCTCAAGCTAACTGTGGGCAAAAATAATCCACTTAAGTGCATTTTTTTTTAACAAATTATCCAGATCCTTGAACATCTTCTCTGTTCTGCTGCAGCATAGGAGACACCAAGGCATAGGAGACAGAATCACAGATTTAGATCAGGGAGGGACCTTAAAGGGCAGTGACCCCAATTCCCCTCCTCCATTTAACATATAAGGAAACCAAGGTTGGGAGATGTTAGATGACTTGCTCAGAGTCGCAACTGGTATTTGAAGTAGGATTCTAACTTAGAACCAAGCCTTCCTCATTCTAAATTTAGTTTTCTTTCCACTGTGCCACCTTAGTTGCCCCTGGCTATTCTGTGAAAATAATTAATGTTTCATAGTTTGTTCATATGACATACCTCTGGATTTCAGCATTAATGTTGCCACATTACATGTGAGTCAATAGAAATACATCAGAGATTGGATTGAATCTGCCATTGCTTTTAATAACCCCAGGGTGCTCACTAATGCAAAAGCCTATCTTTTATTTATCTATTTCATTTAAAAAATTAAATGTTTTATTAAAACTTAGCATATGAGCACTATACAAACAAGTGAACTTACTTTGCTTAAATATTTATTTTTAAATTGAGAATTCCAGGCCAACATCACTTCCTGAACAGAGGCAGACTCCCTGGGACCTACTCCAATAAAAAAATGAAGTTCATACCAGATAGAATAATGATCAAGGAGTCTAATGTGAAATCACACTAAACCACTGCTACTAGAACACAAAAGTCAACCAGAAGCTCACCAGTAACAGAAATGGGGACAGCCAGCAAAGCTGGTGCCACAGCCTGCCCACATAACCAGAGACGGGAGCAGAGACCTGTGTAGCCTACTTGGTTTAGTGTTTGGAGACAAGGAAGAGCCAAAGGTACTCCAAGAAAGCCCCATGGCGGTCAGAATGCGTTAGAGCAACTGACAATCTACAATGGGAATCTTGGAAGCCGTTAGGTGAGGGAGTGGTCAGTGTGGCAAGGCAGTGCTCAGAATAGGACAGCCCAGATGTATGGGCATTGTGGGGTTTGTAGCACTTTGTTTGGAGATGTCACAGAGGACTCTCAGAGATCAGCATTTGGAAATTCAAAGATCCAGGGGGGATCTAATCCTGGAGGTGGAGGTCAGCTCAGAACCCCAGGTGACCCAAATGGCTGATCAAGCAGCATCCCAACCAAAGGAGTATCTTCCAGGAAGAGCATGACCTTGGCACAAAACACACTGACCAGTATAAAATCTCACTCGCACTGGAAGTGTAGTTTGCAATTTCTCATAACTGGGGTGTGTAAGAATATTCAAACATGAAGGAAAAGGTAGGTTGAGCATTCATCAGATGAATCTTAACTTGCACCTGAAATCTGCAAAGGTAGATTGAACACTGTAATGGCAATTTAAATGGGAAGATCTTTCCCATTCATTGATAGGACCGTGTGACCTGCTTAAATCACATGGAAGCCTAAGTCACATGTGGTGGGAACAGCTTGCTGAACAGGTAGAAGAGGAACTGTGGAGCAGAACGGGGAGGAAGCTGGTCAGGTTAGTCAGAGCTGGAAGGACACAGGCAAGCAGACAGCTGGGCTCATGAGTGTTTGTTTGGGGGAAGGCCCCAGTAGGTTGGGGGAAAGCTTGGAAATGCCTTTGTCCCCTGCATTGCTGATGTGCACTGACTTCTTGGCTACTACGACTGATTTAGTTTTCTAGTTTTGGGATTTGGCATTCTGGTGTCTGAATAAATGTTTTTCTTCTACCTTCTGTATGGAGAGTCTGTTATACTTTGCAAATGAGAACTATGCTGGCATATTCATAGTCACCACCAGTGCTGTGAATATTGCCTTGGTGATACAAATACACACAATTTGATATAGAAATACATCAAGGAAAACAGAGGAAGAAGTAGAGATGAGAAGCTATTGGTAAGAGAGAGAATAATACCCGGTAGGAACAGTTTCAAGCAAAACAAAGTTCCCTATCCTGAAAGGAAGATTGAAAAGAAAAGTGGAAAGCAAAGGACTAGACTGTAAGTCAGGGAGGGGATGACCACCAGCTAGGGAATGGCTGAAAAAAACTGTGTTATATGAATGTAATGGAATGTTATCATGCCTAAGAAATGATGAAAGAAGTTATTTCACAGAATCCTGGGAAGTATGAACTAATGCTGAGTAAAGGAAGCAGAACAAGGATAACAATGGATAGATGGATAATTTTGAGAGGTTTGCCATGGCCAACCACATCTTCCAAGGATCTCTCCTGTGACATGTTGCCCATGTCTGGCTACAGATGATGGTTTGAAGGTTCAGAAGAAGATGCGTTCACCGACTAGCTGTGTGATCCTGAGAAAGTCACTTCAACTTAATCACCTCAAAAAAAAGGGGAAAAAAGAAGCCATGTTTTTGGGCATGGTCGTTGTGTTAATTTATTTTGCTTGACTATTTTTGTTACAAGAGATATTTTTTTCCCATCTCAGTTTTTAAAGTGAGGTCATAGGGAAGCATGGGAGGCAAAGTGGCAGAAGTTAGCAGCTAGCAATAGCAATGCCAAACCGTGAAGGTGATGAAAACATTTTCAAAAAATGCACAGAAAAGAAGGAAATTCAGAAAGAAACACAGAGAAGCAGAAGAGTTTTGAAGGTAAAATATGGAATTTATTATGTTTTTTGAAAAGGACAAGTATGAAATGGAGATTCACTTTTATTTACAAGCTTCTTTTTTTATCTTCCGTTGTGTATATGGAAATGTTCAATTTGGGGGGTCAAATTCAGAAGAGAAAAATAGAATGGAGAAAAAAGAGTAAAATATGTACATTTAATTCATGAAATATATATATGTAATATGTATATATATATATATATATATGTCTCATCAATTTCTTAGGATCTGAAGTCTTTATATATCCATGCATTCTTATTCATTTGTCATTTAGTGTAGTTGTAGGGTGCATTCTGTTATTCTGTTTGGTTTCTGCCTTATTTTTCTTTAAAAGTTCATTTTATTTTAGCATCAATATCCTCTCTGTGTGACTGTAAACACCAGGAAATCAGAAAATTTGACATGGCGGGTGACACTAAAGTGAATGAAAAGTTTTGTAGGTACAAATGGGCTGTAGTTTATGTCTTATATGCAAGAAGTGGTGATTACAAAAAGTGTCTATTATATATATAATATATGGATACATAATATATCTATATAAAATATATATGTGATTATAAAAGAAGATAGGTTGGTCATGTAGTAAAAATGAGACACCAGTTACTGGAGAAAAGACTTAGCAAAAACTGTTGGTAAAGTTGGAAAGCAGTTTGGCAGATATTAGTCAGAGACCAACATTTTATACCGTATGCCAAAATTAATCCCCAAATGGTTACATCATTTCTACATAAAAGGTGAAATAATAAGCAAATTAGAAGAGAATGGAAGAAATTACCATTCAAATCTATGAATAAGGGAATAGATACTGACAAAACAAGAGAAAAGAGAATCACAGAAGAAAAAAACGGATAATCCTGATTGTTGTGTTTGTCCTTTGTTGCTGAAGAAGACCATGCCATCCCAGAAATGATGACGTGACTTGCACTTGACTTTGTTTTGAGTGAGGGAGGGCTGTGCAGGTCACCAGCCTCACTTTCTCCTCCTGAGCCATCAGAATCCAGTGACCAGATATTCATCAGGATGACTGGACATGACCCAGGATGAGGCAGTTGGGATTAAGTGACTTGCCCAAGGTCACACAGCTAGTGAGTATCAAGTATCTGAGGTGAGATTTGAACTGAAGTCCTACTGAGCCATCAGAATCCAGTGACCAGATATTCATCAGGATGACTAGAGATGGCCCAGGATGCAATGGGAGACCTTGGACTTTTAGGTCTTTTCAGGTACTCACTTAAAGTGAGATAATGCCAAACTCATATTTCAAAGTACCCTATATTCTACCGAATATGCAAGTTAACATTTTAACACAAATTATTGCTGAGTCCAAGCACTAGCAACATGTTTACAAATGCTTACAATCAAGTCTTCAAACATTTCAAAAGATCAATGATTCCACTGGTATAGATAACCTTAACACCAATGTAGATTGCCCCCTTTTATGCCTAATTAGAAACTTTAAAAAGACTGCTTAGTGAATAACCCTCTAGCAACAAAATGTCTAAATGACCAAATTTCAAATTAATAGAGTAAAAATTGATGAGGTACTATATTTTTAAATTATATTTTGCTTTTTGATTTATTTTTGAAATTAAATTTTCTCACTGCTATCCCTAAGTACTGCATTTTAAAAAGCAAAATTTTCTTCAAGCCTTGTTCAAAATCTACCTTCTCCATGAAAACTTGGATTTACTCAAATGGAACTTTTCTGACTTCTCCTGTTATGAACTCCTGTCACATTTTTCTCAATGTTTACTACGTCTTGTCTCTCCTCATGGTAGCTTTTTTAAGGGCAGCAAAAATTTGTCAGTATACATTTGAGCACCTTTTACGTTCCATCACTAAAATGTAAATAATTTCAGAACTATACCTACTCTGTCAAATGAAATTTACAATCCATTCTCTTTTTTAAACTTATCCCCCATGTTAAAACACACACATACATAATTTTACATTTTAGATTTATATTGTAAGGAGTTTATCCTATTTCTTAATTTTGAGATTAAAACAAAATAAAACAAAATGCTCAAAAGTACTGCATCATTTAGCACTTTATTTTCTAACATGATATATGTATAACATCCCTTCTAATGCTTAATTTGAGGAATTCTACATATACTCAGGGTTGAATGAAAACATTTTAGCCTTGTTTCTCCTATCAGACAATAAGCTTCTTAATAGCAAGAACACTTCTTTTATACAATGCAGTGCCTACGACAGTATGTGCACCTGGAAGGCATGCATAAATACTAGTTAACTGACTATAGGCAATTCATTTTCATTTAAACTATACTCCTTGGGGAGAGGGAGGAAGAAAAACCCTTAAAAGGTATGATACTGGGTATTTCATTACTAAACCTGTTAGTTATTTTTAAAACACAAATGTATTTACACAGTATATGGAATTACCTTGTTTATAACAGGAATTATTGAGAGCTGTGCTTCAAAAGCAAGAAAGAAATTTGCTACAATTTGAGCTTGAATACCCTCATTTGATAACATAAAATTAAAAAGTTTTGTATAAATTAATTCACTTAAAGGGCCAAGAAACAAGCAATTGAGAAAAATCTTTACATCAAGTTTCTCTAATAAAGATCTCATATCCAAGATATATGTGGAAGGGATTTAAGTTCATAAGAATAAGAACTATTCCCCAACAGATAAATGGTCAAGGGATATGAACATGCAGTTTCCAAAGAAAGAAACCCGAGCTACCTATCGCTATAGGAAATAATATTAGGAATCACTAAGATTTGGAGAAATGCAAATTGAAGCATTTCTAAGATTCTACCTCATACTCATCAGATTGGCAGATTTGTCACAAAAAAAAAAAAGGAAAATGACATGTTTGATTTGTAGTGCCCTTCTAGAAAGTTATTTGAGACTTTGCTCTTGAGGAAACTGTGCATACCTTTTGACTCAGAAATATCACTATGTATTTTATTTCCATTACATAATAATACACTGGAAAGAGTTCTGGTGGGTTCAAATCCTTCCTGATATCGGTGTGACTTTGTGTAAATCACCTTTCTGGGCCTATTTCCTCATCTACCAAATGAAGGATTTTGGGGGCTCCACTACCAGCACTCTATTATTTCAAGTTCAATGTTGGGATGAAATAAAGCTCTTGAAAGCCATTGAATTTCAAGTTGGCTATGGTCTTTTTCTAGGATTTTAAGTCTTGTTAGATCTTGGGTTTAAAAGAATAAAAAAATTCTGGGGAATATCTTGGGATCATATAAGCCCAAATGCTATCCACTCCATTCTCTTCCTCAATTCTGGGCACACATTCTAACTTGTATTTTTCCAGTGACACCATATGATTGATCAAAGTTGGAAGGGATGCCATGATCAGTGAAGATGAGTGAAGATGGTGGCAGCACGTAGACTTCATTGTGCTTCCAATGATGACTTGTGTCCAAGCAGGGGCATAAGGGTGGGGATATGCTGGAGCTTGCTCTAATCAGCTCTTGAGAGCCAATTGTTAAATTTTCAGCATGAATAATGACACTTTAGAAATCAGCAAATGCTGCAAATCAAGAGTTTGACTTAATATTTTGTTAATTGTCTTGACTTTAAAAAGTGATGGAGAAAATGTTAATGATGCAGATTAAATTGAAAAGTATTTTGTGTATATTTTTCCCTCCTAGAGCTGATTGTTAAAGATTTACCAGCAATCCTGCAAATATTATGTGCAAATGTATGATAGGAAAACGAAAGAACATGTGAGATCAAACAGAGAGCCTGATTGATAGAATGTAAAAAAGGGCTAGGGAAAGACTTCCAGCAGTTTGGATGTGAAAGTTTGAAGGTACAATATGGGCGAAAATTGCATTGGATGAGAGACCAGGGATGAGATATGGTTTGCAGCCAGGGAAGGAATACAATTACCAGTGAGATATTGACATAGATGGCTTCTCTTGAGGTAGTGTAGGCTTCCTGAACAAGCCCCACCATTCACTTTTAATAAAATGCCGCAAGGAGTCCAATTCTTTCCCTACAATAGAATTTCTTTTTAAGCAAAGCCTTTTATAAACACATTTTTCCCCCACTAAGAGGGCTATTTTTCTATTTCATGTGCTTAGGTGAAAGCTTATAGAATACACAATTGTATTTTTAAAAAATGCTTGAAAAATAATGAAAATCTTGCTAAACCCTTTAAAGAAAATAATGTTACTACTTGAAAAGAACTTTTGCTATCATAATTTGAAAGTATCCTAGCAACCACCGTAGCAGTGAAATTTATCTGTTTCTCAGAGGGAATTTTCAAGAAAGCCATGAAAGAAATGCCTCAATTTCAGCTTTCTAGAGTTGGTCTCGCCCAGCAGTTATCAGCATTAGGTGCTCCTAGATCTCTTTGCTCCTGAGATCCCATCTTTGACCATTAGAAATATAGGCTGTTTTCACCTGCTCTGACAATCTATATTCACTGAGTGTTATTGAATTTATCTTGAGTCTTTGCATTGCTGGAAAGATGATTTTAATTTCCCGAGCCAGATCTGAATTTAAAGTTAAAAAAGGATCAATTTCCAAGTTGTTGATTTCTTTTGTCTTAGAAGAACCTGTCAAAGCAACTCATTCCTATGAAAATAATGACCACTGATTGTCTTTAGAAGTAGACACTATTTGTTAATCTTGGTTTTCCAGGGTGCAGTGAATGTGGATGGGAAGCCTTACTCTGAGGTCTCTGAGTGATAGAATGGTATTTAGCTGTGCTTGTAGGGAAGATAAATGGTTTCCTGCCGAAGTGATGAATTTTTTAAGCCCTGGATGCAAATCAAAACAGAAATTTCTCCCAGGTGTGTGGAGAAGCCAAGCATGAAATAGCATGACCTGAGCACACAATCTGCAAGCAGAAGACTCAGGCGAGCAGGCTGTTAATATTAAATAGTGATTAAAATGTATTTTTAAATGACTAGGCAAAGAACACCTGGCTAGGAAATTTGCAGTCTGAGGATTGAATTATCCGTTCTTTCTTTGCTATATTAAAAAAAAGCAATGGAATGAAGTAGGTAGATGTTCGGGGATGTGGGGATTTGAAATTCTTGCATTATTTTCAGTGAATATATTTTATGTGCATGTGTGTATATGCATACATGCAGGTAAAGCTCATTTTAATGAATACCATTATAATATCCAATTTTCTATAGCAAGGTCATTTCCATGTCCTGGCATCCATGCTAATAATTTTCTGAACAGATGAATTCACAGGTCCTTGCCCATTGAGTGGTCAATTAAGCAACAGCAATGAATGTGCTGTCCTTCGGGTAAAATGTCTATGCATAAGCCCTGTATTGGCATGCTGCATTGGAATGCCTTGCTCATAAGATCTCAATTTCCTCATTTGAAAATGGAAGGGTTACATTTCAAAATTCTTACCTTTTTTGTGTCATTGACTCCTTAGTCAGTCTGCTGAAGTCTATGGACCCTTGCTCAGAATAATATTTTTAGTGTGTAAAATACAATATATAAGATTACAAAGTTATGTTGAAATAAAGCTTTTTTCTCTAAGTTCACAGATCCCCTGAAATCTATCCACAGGTTGCTTAGGAATTAGTTGACCCCACATTAAGAACCCTTGAACTTGATAATCTCTGGTGTCCAATTTACCTCTAATATTCTATGTTTCTCTAGTAAATACTTGCCAAATATTTGTTGACATGTAGATTACATATGTGTGTGTTTTTGTCCTTCGTTGCCAAAGAAGACCATGCCATCAGAGAAATGAAGACATGACTTGTACTTGACTGTGTTTTGGGTGAGGGAGGGCTGTGCAGGTCACCAGCCTCACTGCTCCTCCAGAGCCATCTGAATCCAGTGACCAGATATTCATCAGGATGACTGGAGATGACCCAGGATGAGGCAATTGAGGTTAAGTGACTTGCCCAAGGTCACACAGCTAGTGAGTGTCAAGTGTCTGAGGTGAGATTTGAACTCAGGTCCTCCTGACTCCTGCACTGGTGCTCTATCCACTGCACCACCTCGCTGCCCCAGATTATATATGCCAGTCCTGCAATGGGTCTATGATCTCATCAACGTGGGTATTCTCTCCAAAGATGGAGATCACAACCCAACCATATCTGCCAATCTTGTGAGAATATCATTATATTCTTTCTCCTTTCCTACCACTGTCCTTGAGACATGGAAGGGGGCTGCGTTAGGATTATTTGATATTTTTTTGTATGCTTTATGGGGCGCTCTGGTGGAAGGATCCATCACCCGTAATAATCCTCTCTGTATTTAGCTATTCTGGTTCTAGAAACAGTTAGGTAGCTCAGTGAGTAGAGCACTGGATCTGACTGGAGTCAGGAAGACATGACCTCAGACATTAATTGGGTGACCCTGACTTAGTCACTTAGCCTCTGTCTGCCTCACCTTCCTCATCTGTAAAATGAGGATACCTTCCAGGGTTATTGTGAGAATGAAATGAGATAAAATCTTTGTAAGCATTTAGCACATAGTAGGCACTTAATAAATGCTGATTTCCTTCTTTACTTGGAAAGCAGAAATAGCTTGTTTTCTTGGGGATCATAACTCAGAGTTTTTCTAGCATGGAAGACCTGGTCAGAGCTCATTCTTTGCTGATTTCACCTTCAAGAAGTCAGTCACCTTCATGCCACGATGAGGCACCAAAGTAAGACTTTGTGGAGGTATAGATTGTACAGTGTCAAATATTCATAACAAAATTGTACATTTCAAAATGTGCTGATAACTTTGGAAGGATTTACAAAATGGGAGATGGTTGATAAGAGCCCTTCCTGTCTGTTGTCACATAGGCTTATGAGGTCTCTGTCATGACAGGCAGCTCAGGGTCAAGAAAAATTTTGAAGTGCAGTCTGTAGCTTTGTGAAATCCAGTATACAACCTATGAGCATAATTGAGTAGTTCAAAAAATAACAGAGGGAATTTTGTAGATATTTTTCTTTTGTAAGCTAGAGAGGCATGTGAGATCATTTTGGTCTGGGCCAGTACCTTATATAAGTTTCATGGCCCTTTCCTGCCCTTGAACTAGAGATCAAACAACACTATTTACCTCCCCGGTAGACCAAGGGTTCTTAACTTGGGATCAATGAACTTTACTTTTTTTCGTAAATATTTTGATAACTGTATTTCAAATATACTTGGTTTCTTTAGTAACCTTTTCTAGCTTATTTTATACACTTAAAACCATTATTCTGAAGAGTCCATAGGCAAAACTCAGACTACCAAACAGATCCTTGACACAAAAAAGGTTCAGAGCTCCTGATACATTTCTATATTATGAAATACATGCATACATATCTATCTGAACGTTGTATTAGGTGGTTTACATTTTAGAGACATTTCAGTACAACATAGTAAATCTTCTTCCTTCAACCTTATTGAAATTGGTCTCTACCTATATATGAAATTCTATTAAATAATATATTAAAGAAAATTTATGTATAATAAAGATGTAACTGAAAGTGTTCTCTGCATCTTCAAATTGATAGCCTCAATTTTAGACATTTCCTTTGCCTCTATCACAGTCAACTTTGTATAAATGCCTGTGTACATATCATATTCCTCCTTAGAAAAATATACATATTTTACCACACAATCATTGCAGATTTTATGCCAATTTTTACAAAAAAAGTGGCCTGTGACAATTATGTGAAGTTTTTTAAAATTTGTGCTGGTCTTACTTAAAAATCATTTATTACTCAATTGTCTTTGGCGCAAGATTAGGATGCATGGAATACTAGTGAATATGCATTAAAATTGGGAAAATGCAAGTTTTACCATATCATATGACTTACTCATGGCAGCTTTGCCTGCCCACCTACTCCCCTTGTGCCTATGGCTCTTCATTCATTCGGTTGAATGACAATAGTACTGCAGTGTTCTAAACAAACCAGAAAAGCTGGCTTTTGGAAATATACTGTCAAAGCATGAGTACTGAGAATTCTAGGCTCCTAGCTTGCAATGCAGAGAGATAAACGCATATCCACGTGCATTGGTGAGTACATTGCTGCTGTGTTTACCTTTTAAATGGTATTATAAACAGAATTGTACCATGTGATGATTATGTGATGAAAGATTGTAAACCAGTTTTTGGACTGAAAAAACAAAAACCCAACACAACAAAACCCAGACTATGACAATTATGTGGTAGTAATGACTATGTGGTGAAATGTGATGGTAAGATGCTTGACGTCAGGGACTGGGATTACTGAAATTTCTCCAATCCTAAGGCACTGTGGGAATGCGGTAGACCCATAAAGAAAGGTCCAGGTTTCAACCTATATTTAAAGGATAGGCCAATCCAAAGAGTGACTGAGAACTTTTACAGTCTACTAAAGCAGCTACTAATGGGTGGAGTTCACCATAGCGCAAACCTTTTAATGGTAGACTGGGGGAAATCTCACTCAGAATTGGAAAGGAGGGGGCTCAGCTGCATCTGCCATCCTAGTAGTGGATGCAACCTGATACAGTCACAAGAACAATGAATTTGAAGTTAGAGATCCAGAGTTCTGTTTCTGTTTGTGAATTCAACTTCTGCTTAGCACCCAGGTGGTGCTCCCAATTTCCTAACTGGGAATCCATCTTCCTCTCCTCATCTCCACAGTTTTAGGGACATCTTACCTCTTTCTGTGTGCTCCAGAGAAGGATGTGTTGCTCTTGCAAAGATCAATCCTTGCTGCTGGTGAGTATGGGAAAAGGCTCTGATGACTTATCATAGTGCTTTCTGTTCCATCACTCCGCTGTAGAGAAGAGGATTGTACTCTAATCCAGTACTGGACTGAACGATGAGTACTGGGGAAAACATTTTCTCCCTGGACAAAGTCATCTTTGGGGCCAAGGAAACAGAACTAGGGGTTGTATCAATAAATGCCCTTCAGGCTAGACCCTATCCTCCTTACTGATAAGAATAGGATGAATCAGAGTGATTATTATCCTGAAGGACACCTGCAGTAGGACTCTTGGGACACCTTGTATGTTTTCATAGGTATAGAATTTCATGTTGAGAGAGAATACTTCAGGGATCTCTCAAAAAGGTCCATCAGGGAAAGGGGAAGCCTGACTTCCAGGTAGCCTGGGAAAAAGCCACAGTCTGATAAGCAGTCTCTTTAACCAACTTCTTACCAGGGGGTGGGAGCACTTCAAACCCCAGGTCCCTCCAGGGATAAGAGACAAGCTAGAAGAAATGTGTTTAAAGGATAATCTGGGAAGTGGTACCCTAGAAATCTTTTCCCCTTCCCCCATCCTCCAATGGTTTTGCCCAGGAAACAAAATTTCTGGTTTGGGCTCTGAAGAAATGTACATTTAAAATACACATGACCTCTGCCACTGTCTGTCCTTCAACAGTAGTGTTACACTGCTTCCCAATCCCTTAATGCCACGTTCACAAACGTAGGATTGCCAACAGTCAGTCACTCCTTTTCACAGTTTTCCCTCCCATGATGAGAAATGGGGAGAGAATTTTCCTGTGTCTCTTTAGCATCTGCAGTCTCACAACATTCCAGCCTCTTGGCTTCAGGTTTCTTACTATGATAACTTTGAACAATGCACTTTTTCCATCTCTGCCTTAGTTTCCTAATCTATAGAAGGAGTAGGTTGGATGAACTGAAGGTTCCCTTCAGTTCCAATTCCTATGTACCTATGTATGTTTTTTTAAGTGTTCAATTTTAAATTGTGCCCACCAGAGTAAAAAGGTCAGTATTTATGGGCTAGTGAATTGGGTTTGGAATTATCCAGGACATCCTTTCCACATCCAGCCAAGAAATCACAAATCCTTTGTGTATTCTTGTACTTCCCCACTCCCACCCCCCAAAAAAGGAAACTTTTATGGCAATAACAACAAAAGGGCAGAGTTTCTGGACTGAAACATAGGATTGTTGTGAAGATTGGACCACATAATGGATCTGAGAGAAGTTTTAAAGTACAAAGCCCTATACAAATGTAAAGTATTACATTACAGACAGTTTCCAATTGACAAATGGGCTGAGTTCCCAAAGTTAGTTTGTAAGAAAGTCGTTTGTTCCTATAGAGACATGTATCTACATCCTGAATTCCAACATTATAAATGGTGGTTAAGTTCTCAGACCAATCCATAAAAACCTATTTATTCCAGAAGGCATTGCTTTATTGTCTCCTTGTGGGATGGCGAACATGAGAATGAGAGAAAAAGTACTTATCTGAGGTTTTTTGGTTCAGCACAAGCTCCAGCAGATTCTGCCATAGTGGAGAGGTTTTACCCAGTAGAGGGCTCTGTGTCTGCCCGTCAAAGGCCAATTTCTCTAAGTGTTAGGAGTCTCATCACTATAAAATTGGTGACCAGATGATGAATTATTTTGGCCAGAATAACTCATGACTGTCTGCTAGGGAGGGAATGGATCTACTTCAGTGGAGAGACTCCTCACATCAGTCAAACTAGAGATCATTTACATATTGTGGCAACACAAGTTACTGTACAATGAAAAATAAAATAAGTCTATTGCAATAATCATAATTAAAACGAAAGGATAAAGTTGAATAAGAAAGAATATTTTATTTATCTTGACTGTTACAAAGAGAAATAGTTGGAAAGAAGGGTAAATATAAGAGAAGAAAGCAGAAGGGAGGGGAGAGAAGAGGGAAAGAAAAGTGAGAAAAGAAGGAGAGAAGAGAAAAAATAGGAAAAGGGAAAGCAAAGAGTATAGGATAAGGAAGGGAAATAAAGGATGAGAGGACTGGGAAAGAGAGAGAAAGAAAGGGAAAATGAGGAATTAAAATGAGAGAAAAGAGGGTAGAAAAAGATATATGTATACCTCTAAAAAAAAGGCTTGCCTGAGGTGTAATTAACTGAGGGTTAAGTAATTTAAAAAAAAAAAAAAAAAAAAAAAAAAAAAAAAAAAAGGAGGGGTAGAGTACCAATACATATAACTATCCACTTTACTGGTGGAAGGGAAAGATTTCGTTTTAGTCTTGCAGTTCTCAGAGTTGGCCACCAGATGGCACAATGATCCTGGCACACCTTAGATTGACCTAAGACAAAAAGGTTTTTAAGCGAGTTTAGGAGGAAAGAGAGACAATAGGCAAGCAATTTGTTTGAACTGTACAGGACGTGTTTGAGTCGGTTGTAAGTTATATTAATGCTATTGTTGCTTAATGTTTCCTAAAAAGAATCCATGTGTGCCCATCCCAGTTCTAATAGCTCTTAACAGAAATTTGTAAAGGGACTGATGTTAGATAATGACTATTTGATGATTTTTCTTCCTTTCCAACAGGTCCCTCTTCTCACAGGGATGCATGCAGTTCCTTGTTTCGTAGTATCACGCTGTTTTTTGGAATCTCCTTGAAAGGAAATCAAATTGGGGTTTACCAGCAGGACGCATTTCAGTGACTCCCTTTGACTCATTTTCTCAGACTTACAGCACTACAGGATTGCACTCCCCACAGAGGGGAAGACACTTAGGGAAGCTAGGTGAGCAGGGCCCCGCAGTGGTCACACACACACACCATTTGGATAACTCATTTTAACTGATACTTTTAATTTTATTTTTTACTTTTAATGTACATTTAAAAAGAATTGTTTCAAATTCTCCCCTTCGTGTTCCTTCCCCACCCATTGAGAAGGCAAGCAATATATCAATTATACATATGAAGTCATGCAAAACATATTTTCATATTAGCTATGTCACAAGAAAACACCCAAAACAAGAAAAATAAAGAAAATAGAAAATATGCCTCAATTTGCATTCAGAGTTCAAGAGTTCTCTATCTGGAGATGAACAGTATTTTCCTTTCTTTTTTAAAAAATATTTTTTTATTTATTTCATTAGTTTCTCTTTTCATGAAAAAAGTTTTAACATTTATTTTTTAAAAATTTTGAGTTCCAAATTCTTTTTGCCTCCAATTCCTCCTGCCCCACTGAGAAGGCATGTAACATATCAATAATACGTGTGAAGTCATGCAAAACATATTTCCACATTAGCCATATTGCAAAAGAAAACACCCATATCCACAAGCAAGAAAAATAAAGAAAGTTTAAAAACGTATGCTTTAATGTACACTCAGAGGTCATCAGTTCTCTCTCTGCAGGCGGATACCATGTTTTTCATTCCAGGTCCACTGGAATTGTCTTGGGTCACCATATTGATTAGACTAGCTGAGCCTTTCACAGCTGATTGTCGTTTCAATATTGTTGTCACCATGTACAATGATCTGGTTTTTCTCGCTTCTCTTTGCATCAGTTCACATGTCTTTTCATGTTTTTCTGAAACAATTCCGCTTGTCATTTTTTGCAGAACATTATTATTCCATCACAATCATGTACCATTATTCGTTCAGCTATACCCCAACTGATGGGCATCCCCTCAATTTCCAATTCTTTTCCACCATAAAAGAGCTGCTATAAATATTTTTGTATATAATATTTTTGTGCTTTTCTGTTTTCTTAGATCTCTTTGAGATACAGGTCTAATAGTAGTATTGCTGGGTTAAAGAGTATGCACAGCTTTATAACCCTTTGGGCATAATTCCGAATTGTTCTCCAGAATGATTAGATAACTCGTATTTTTGGAGACAGCAAAATCCAATTCCCTTGCTTCCTTATGTAATGTTTAATTCCTTTCTATTCTTTTAGCTTTGAGACCAGGTATATAATACTCTTCTACCGAAGAAACTCAGTCATTTGGGAAAGCTAAGGAAGTCAATATTCTCTAATAGGAGGCTGGATTATGGAATTCTTAAATTTGGAGTTACTACTGCCTCAAACTTCTCTCTCTTTTACCCAGAAAACTAGGTTTGGAAATTTTCCCTATTTGGCCACATGATTCCCTTCCCCGGGACTGCTAATTTATAGGTTGAGAGATTATTCTACTACTTCTCCAAAGCTGGGGGTGAGATTTTTCCTCTCATGTAAAGTGGATCAGAATATAGCTGCCTCTTGATATGCCTCTGTAGTGAAGCAGTCATTACTCGTCCTTAAAGGCTAGGTCAGGACACCATACCGTACCCCCCCATCCCCAAACGATACAAATCTATTCCTAGCTTCGTTGTGTTCATGATCAGTCCAGGAAAAAACTAGCAAAAATGTCTTCCAGCTCCCTTTTATTAGCCAAAAGAAAGGGATGACTAATTTTATATTATATCTCATGATAGTGGAAGCTGCCATGTTCATCTTAGGAGCAGCCCCAATCACTAGCAACCAGGCAATGTCCTTGATTTTCTTAGTAGAGTGCCAGTGTGCATACATCCCTTCATAGCTAGAAGCTCTCAACAGTCCCAAAGGTTCAACCCCCACCCCCCCGCCATAAGCTCATCAAGTTGATCACAAATACACCTTCATCTGTTGTATGTCCTTCATGTCTTGATTCACTAATGAATTGGATTTAAGTGAGGCAGAACTACACAGTCATCAGCTTCTCTCTTCCAGTCATTGAAGTCCAGGGGTGAGACAAAAGTCAGGATGACTGGCAATGGCCCAGGATGAAGTGAATGACCTTGATACCTTTGACCTTAGAGCATGACCAAGCTCTAAGTGCTCCACAGAGCCTCCTTAAGCTTCCTTCACGACTACTGGGGGGAAACAGTTCACATCACTTCCTCCAGGGGGAATCTTCACATGTTTGGGGAGACATCCTTCTAGCTCATTTGCTGATTACCCTCAACAGGGTTTAGCTCATATGCCAAGACAATTTTACTGTTGCACATGTAAGAGTTGGGTGAAGCTGAACACCTACAGTGGATGAGCAGTCCTACAAAGCAATGAGCAAGCCCTCAGACCAGAGGTGTGAGTCCTCCCCGAACCCTCCCCATACTCTTGATTTTCCTTATAAGTTGAAATCTTCCTTTCCTCAACTTTTCATTCTTTGCTCCTATTCTGTTCCTGGGCCCTCTTTCATGTTATAGTTCTTCACATTCTTGAAGACAGATCAAACTTTTCTCTTCTTCAGGCTAAACACTCTCATTTCCATCAACACATTATGTAGCTTGATCTCAAGGATATTTCTCATCCTGATGGCTTTCCTGCAATCATGCTCCAGTTCATGAATATCCTTCCTAAATGATGAAACCCACAACTGATGCAGCCTTCCAAATGTGGTTTGACTAGGACAACATGAAGTGGGGCTGTCACTTCCTTTTTCCTGAACACAGTCTTCCTATCGATGCAGCTTTCAACTACCTTGCCTTTGTAGGTTTCCATATCTGTTCTCTAGAAAAAACAGCAGTGTGGAGTGATGCAAAAAGGAAATGTTCAAGGGATCATACAAAATCTTTCTTTTGCCACTTCATAGCTATTTGAACCTCGATGACTCATGTGACTTCTCTGAGGTTGTTTCCTCATTGGTATAATGGGGATATCCGTTGAATCTATTGAGATTGCTGGCCACTAAAAATTGCAGATGGTTTTTGCATGGACTTGTGTCTGGCTCTATCCTCTTCATCAATATTTATGAAGTTGATTTTTTAACTCAACCTTTAGATTTTATATTCATCCCTAAGATGTGAATGTCATTCTTTTGGACTGGATTTTTTTGGATCCTGACTCTGTCATCCAATGTGTTAACCATAACTGTCAGTCAGGATCTTCACTCTGAAATCCAATGTCTTTTAACTATTCTTCCCCTTTCTGTTAAACTTGATGAGTATGCTATCTATACCTTGATCTAAGTCATTCATAGCAGAACCAAGCTGATTCCTCGGGCAGTTGATGCCTGATCTTTGCCCAAATGGACATTTTTGAGCCTAATCATTGAACAAGTTTCAAATTCACCTAATTATATGACCAGCTAATCCACATCTCTCCATCTGTCCCAAAAGAATGGCAGGAGAGGGAAAATTTGTCACATTTATTTCTTCAATCTAGTGTCCTCTTGATTTAATAGCCTAGAAACCCTGTAAAAAAGGAGAATGAAATTGGTCTGGCAAAGCTTGTTCTTAACGAAGCTGTTCTGGCACTTAATAACCACCATTTCCCTTCCTGTATGCTCACAAACTTTTCTGTTAACACTGTGTTCTAAATTTCTTCCAAGAGTTAACGACAAGTTCATACTCTATGCCCTCCCACTTTTTGAGAATTGAAATATTTGCTCTCTCCCCATCATGCAGCTCATTTTCTTTTTTCCACAATCACCTCCAGTCCTTCAGCAATCAAATCTGCCAGTTCTTTCAGCAGCCTGGAATGTAAATTATCCAAGCCTGGTGCACTGAAGATATTGAGAGAAGCCCTTATCAGCTCCTCACTTATTATGAATTTCAGCTTCCCTTTAACCTTTTTATCATTCTATCCTTCCCAGGTCAGAGACCAGTCTCCTTGGCAGAGAATGCAGTTGTAAAATAATACAGCTAGATTCCCATGAGTGCAAATGAAATGGAATCCTGTGAAATGATCACATTATTTGAGTTTGCATGGTATATTTCCATTGGCTGGATCCAATGCACATAATTTTCCTAAGTATAAATTCGAATAATGCAAATTCAGATGTATTTTTCATACTTATTGGGACTTAGTTGTATTTGAGTGGTTCCAAATTCTCTCCATTATCTGTTATCACCATCATGTCCACCCTGGTCCTTCTTCAATTCTCTTCTTACCAATAGGCTAGCTAGGAATGCTTCTGCATCAGCTCTTTCTGGGATTTGCATTCCAGAAATCCTTCTTGCATACTGTTCTTTTAAAATTCCGCCTCAGTAGGTTACCTGCTACAGTACTGCTCCCCTATGGTTGATTCTTGGGAGTGAGCTGGAGGGAAAAACAGCACAAAACAAAGCAATCTTCTTAAAGATATCTTGGAATGCTGATTTTTCGAGAATTGTTGAGATTTTTTTTTTTTTAACATATACACATATTCTTTCTCTTTTTCCTTTCATGAAATTGCCCTTTTCTTTCACTTCTGGTAAATGATAAGATAGATATCATTTAACTGTCAAGTATTTCCCAAGTAATAAGAAATTATATTTTTTGGTTGATAAAAAAAGACTCACACCTGGACTTTGGAAAAAGGGAAGAGATATGGGAGAAAAAGCATTAAGAAGCAGAGTCTCTTCTCTCTGGAGTTCAGTTAGAATTTGTTCAGCATAGTTGCAGCTTATATTTCTATTACATGTTAAGTATTACACAGTGCTCTGTATACATGATATCATTTGAGCTTCATAACACCCCTCTAAAATAGAGATTATTGTTATTTTTTTTTTGTACAGAGCAGATAGGTGGCTCAGTGGATAGAGCACCAGACCAGGAGTCAAGAAGACTTGAGTTCAAATTGACCTTACATATTTACTAGCTGAGTGACTCTGAGCAAGTCACTTAACCACTGTTTACCTCAGTTTTCTCATCTGTAAAATAAGCATAATATCTTTCAGGGTTGTTGTGAGGATCCAATAAGATAAGCATTATAAAGCACTTAGCAAGTGCCTAGGATAGTAAATGCTATATAAATGTTAGCTATTATTGTCATTATCACAGAAAAGAAAACTGAGTGAGGGCTGAAGACTTTAAATGACCTATCTGACATAGTCAATAAGTATCTGATACAGATCCTCTTGACTCCAAATCCCAGTCCCCTATATCAGGTTGTCTCTTGGGATTGTGAGAATTAAACAGTGATGTACTGGTAAAAGTTCAGCAACTGGCTTTCTGTTTTGGAGGGTTTGGGAGTTGAGGAGTAATGAACGGATGGCACAATTTTCAGCTTAATCTGTATTATTATCATTTTATCTTTCACTTTTTAAAATTAGATGATTAAAAAAACAATAAACCAAGACCAGACTTGTGGAGTTTGCTGATTGCTGAAGTGTAAATGCTCCCACTGAAAATTTAACAAACAGTCCTCTACCCAGTTGGACCTGGATCCAGCATATCACCGGAGTTAACCTACACGTTTGTGGAAATGTTGTTCAAGTTCTCCAATTTTCTGTTTAGCAATGATTAGAAGCCTCACAGTAAAGCAGAATAGACAAAGGAAGGGACATAGCATTGAAAGTTCATTCATAGTTCCTAAGTACACGTAGAAAACTGCAGAATCTCTTTTGTTTTCCATCATTTGTCAGTCCTGTCTGACTCTTTGTGACCCCATTTGGGGGTTGGCAAATATACTTAGAGTAGTTTGCCATTGCCTTCTCCTGCTTATTTTACAGATGAAGAAACTGAGGCAAACAGGGTTAAGTGACTTGCCCAGGGTCACATAGCTAGCAAATGTCTGAGGCTGGATCTGAACTCAGGAAGATGAGTTTCATTATCTCCAGACCCAGTGTTCTCTCCACCTAGCTACCAGCAGAATCTCTAGCTTCCCTCAAAGCACAGTTCAGGTCCACATTTTTTTGCAAAACCTTTCCTGATCTCCCCAATTATTGGTGCTCTCTCTCAAAATTATTTTGCATTACATTTTCTGTGCTTCTCCTTATCTTTGTTGCACCCCTTCTCTTCCTCCTGTCAGGCATCAATTGTTTCATTTTTGGCTCTTTATCTTCAGTGGCTAGGACCATGACTTGGATGACTGTAGAGCACCAGCTAAAAGAGACCTCAGAGTCTGTTGGCTTTAACCTCTACTTTTATAGATGAGGAAACAGGATGAGGGGGTGGAGGACTTAGCCACTTGAATTCAGGTCTTCTGACTCTAGCATCCACCCTGCCATCTTGATGCACACCTCATGTTTTACCATGGATGAATGTGCAGCACTGAGAGACTTGCCCAGGATCACAGAGCAAGTAAGTGTCTGAGAAGGGATTTGAACCAAGAGCTCCAAGCCCTACATCCATGAAATAAACCATATTGACTCTTTCAAAAGGAAAAAAAAAACAAATAAATTTCATTTCCATCCTAAACTAGTTTGCCGGGAAAGATACAAAATTTTAAAGGAATCTATATTTTCAAAAAGATGAGAAAAACACATGGGGGTTGGTGGTGGTGGAGAGAGGACATCAGGAGAAACTGTCTAGTGGTTTGGATGCTATTATAAAACCAGAAGTCTCAAGGAAACTCTGAGAGAGCATGTGATCCATCTTCCTGTCCCTCCAGACAGGAACCCCCAAGGATAAATTAGAGGAACGGAGAATTTAAAGCTGAGATATCATTTTGTCTAACTCTCTCATTTTATCGATGAGGAAACCGAAGACCAGAGAGTAAATGACTGTCCAAGGTCACATAAGTAGTAAATAACTGCTCAGATTCAAAGGCAGGTTTTTGTACTTCAAATTCACTGTTCTTTCCACTGTCCTGAGCTATCTCCTGGATAAACTTTCTCCTCTCTGTGTTTTCGTGACACTGCATCCTCTTGCCTCCCCTCTTACTTGATCAATCAAACCTTGTGCTGCTTTGCTGAATTGGTCTTTTACCCAAACCATGGCTATCTCTCAAATCCACCCTATCTCATATGATGATGTGCCCCGCCCCACCCCGCCTCACCTCTTCCCGCCTGTCCTTTCCTCTCCTTTCCTTTTTCCTTTTTCCTTTCCTTTCCTATCCTTTCCCAAATCTGGACAGCATTGAGCCCTTACCTAAGGGCTCTCTTCTGGACCCTCCTGGTTTAAGAGTGATTATCAATAGTAACTGTTGCTGCTTCCCTCCCAGACTGATATCTTTCTTTTTCTTGACCTCATTAAAGGGATCATGCCCTGGTTAAACAGGCCTATTCAATGAATGGGTGTTGCCTCACTCTACGGGAGCACCTAAAAAGACTTTTGCCTAAAGGGGCCAAGGTCTCCCAGTGCATCCTGGGTCATCTCCAGTCATCCTGATGAATATCTGGTCACTGGATTCAGATGGCTCTGGAGGAGAAGTAAGGCTGGTGACCTGCAGAGCCCTCCCTCACTCAAAACAAAGCCAAATACAAGTCATGTCATCATTTTTCTGATGGCACGGTCTTCTTCAGCAACATAGGACAAACACAACAATGGTCTCATCTGATGACTTTGTCACTTTCATGGGTTCAGCTCTCAACTCTCTGTGGATATTTCTTAGATCTTGTCTCCAGCCTTAATCCCTCTCCCAAGCTGAAGTTCTCCATCCCCAATTTCCTCTTAAATATTTCTTATTGTATGTCCCAGAGCCATCTCAAAATGTGTATGTCCAAAACAGGACTTGTCTTTCTCTACAAGTTAAAGAGGAAATGCCTGAAGCAAAGTTCTACTTGCCTAGTGCTTTTTGAAAGCATTCCTAGTCCTAGCTTTGCAGCCAATCAAAGAAGCTGCCATTCACTGTGTGGTTAGCAGAGCAGAACCAGTTACCTATATGCCAATGTCTCTCCAAGATGCCTCCGTTTACACACCGTCACAACTCTTGTACCTGAGGAGACACCATCACAAGTACTCTCTGCATCTATGCCAATTCCCTTTACGCTGACTTGACAGTCACCTTACACTTTGTTGGAGAGAAAGTGGGCAGCCAGGTGGTGAGGTGGATAGGACCTGGAGTCGGGAAAGCTCCTGGGTTCAAATGTGACGTCAGATACTTCCTAGTTTTGTGACCCTGGACAAGTCACTTAGTTCTTTTTGCCTCAGTTTCCTCATCTGTAAAATGAGTTGAGAAGCATATGGTAAACCACTGTAGTGGTTGGGGAAAACTCCCAAAGGGGTCATGAGGAGTTAGATACGACTGAAAAATGACTCAGCCACAACAAGGAGGTAGTACACCTTCTATCTAAAGGCAAAGGGTGGTACAAAGGCTAGATGGCTGGACCTGAAGTCCTGAATATCTGAGTTTGATTCCAGTCCTAGATCACATAGTGTCTGCTAAATGGGAATATCACCTACCTCCCAGGGTTGTTGTGAGGGTCAAATGAATTAATATTTGCATTCTTCAAACCCTAAAGTGCTGCATAAATGCTAACCATCATTATTATTTACTTCCTTCCATGCACGCTATGATTCCCTGGCCTACTGGCTGTTTGTGTTGTTGCCATTTCAGTTGGTATCTAACTCTTTGTGACCCCATTTTCTTGGATTTTCTTGGCAAAGATATTGGAATTGTTTGCCATGTCTTTCTCCAGTTTACTTTACAGATGAGGAAACTGAGGCAAACTGGGTAAGTGACTTGCCCATAACCAGTAAGTGTCTAAGGTCAGATTTGAACCCAGGTCTTACTGATTCCAGGCCCAGCATTTTATCCACTGCACCACCTAGCTCTCCCAACTGGCAGTTACTCCTACAATACATTCCCCCTGTATCTGTGTGTTCGTACTGGTTGGTTCCCATACCTGGAATGCTTTCCCTCCTCACTTCTGACTCCTAGCTTCTTTGCCTTCCTTCAAGACAGCTCAAATCTCACCATCTGCAAGGGAGATTTTCAGGTCTTCCCTCCTTGCCAGCCAAGTCCACCACATACACACACACACACACACACACATAGCTATCATCTTCCCTCTCAGATTACACGCCATTTACCCTGTATATGCACTGTATGTACAATTATTTTGTATGTTGTCCACCCATTAGAATAGGAGCAGCGTATGTTTTTGCCTTTCTTTGTGTCCCTAGTAATTAGCAGAGTTCCTGGCTATAGCAGGCACATAATAAATGCTTCTTAGCTAACTACTGATTGATAATCTCCAAAGACTGTCATCTGCTCAGTCACAAACCCCATACCCATCACTTGGTGGGGATGTGTATGAAAAGGATCCCCTGGGATGCTGTCTTGGGCACTTGCCTTCCCATCTGTTGGGAAATATAGGGAATGACATGTTGCCCAGTGTGACCACGTCTCAGGGCACGTAATACATAACATACCTAGCAGGTTTGCTTGACATCAGTTCCTTGGGAAGAAAATTTTATTCAGTCCAATTTAGGGTAACTTGTGGGGTAGGGGAGAAAACCTTGTAAATTATTTTGATATCACTCCCATTTTCTATATTTGTATTTAAATTCTCCAAAATTAGAAAAATAAGAGTGGTGAGAAGCAAAATTTTAATCTGGATTAGTAGATGCACAATGTCCAGAAGGAAAGAGGTATAGTCAGACTATACTTGGTGGACTGTGTTCAACCCTGGGAGCCACATTTTAGAAAGGACACTGACAAACTGGAGTTCACCTAGAGGAGAGTGACCAGGACTGTGAGGGGTCTGGAAAGAGTGCCCCCCTAGGACTGATCAAAGTGAGGACGTTTAGTCTAAAGAAAAAGGCCTTAGGAAGGACATGAGCATTGAGGTCTAGAAGCAATGACAGAATTTTAGTGAGATTTGATATTAGGAAAGCCTTCTTAACAGTTAGAACTATCCAAATAGAGGATTGGTTGTCTCTGGAGAGAGTCAGCTCCCCTTATCCGTGGGCTACAAGTGGAGGCTGGGTGACCATTTGGGGAGAAGTTTGTAGGTATAATTCCTTCAGGTACAGCTTGGACTAGCTGACCCCTAAAGTTCCTTCTAGCTTTGAGATTCTATGAAGAAAAACACAAGGAGAAGTTAAGTACTTTCACATAATCGAGGAGCTGATGACTTGTTTTCCAGGTTCAAGTCTGAAAGGCTAAAGCAGTCACAGGAAGGGCAGCACTCTGAATTCCAGAGTATGATGCTGTAAAACTCGTGTTTCACCTGAGATCACCCATCATGTGGTTGTCTGAAACTGTCTTGAGAGGGAGATGATTATTTCTTTCTCTTGGCCTCCTGCTACTTTGTCAATGAGTTTGGAAAAATCTTTTAAGCGGACAGACACTGGAATTCTATCCCTGGCAATGAATGACAAAGAAGCAAAATAAATCAGGTAATTCAGTTGGTTTGCCCCCTCTCAATGCTGTCTTTCTCTACTAAAGTCCTTTCCTCTCCCCACAAGCTTCCAATGCTTTCTCTTTCCAAATTACCTTCCATCTACTCTGTATAGATATCTTGAATATAGCTAGTTATTCACTGTCACCTCCCCCGTTGGAATGTGGGCTCTTTGAGGGCAGAGACCACCCACAAGGGCATTTCTTTATATCCCCAGCACTTAGTACTGCGCTTGGCATGACAGGGAAGAGAAGCTGAAAGATTTTCCGAGGGAGGGAAGACTCTGGAGGGTCTAACCAAAGTGGAAAGACTTTGGGGACCGGCCTGGTGAAAGGTCCATATAGCCAAAGCTATGTTTTTTTCCAGTATGTATGGCTATGAGAACTGGACTGTGAAAAAAAGCTCAGTGCTACAGAATCAAGGGTTTTGAATTGTGATGCTGAAGAAGACTTTTGAGAATCCCTTGGAGAGCAAAGAGATCAAATTAATCAATACTTCAAGAAATTAATTCAGGTTGTTCACAGGAAGCTTACGTACTTTGGCAAGATAACGGAAAAGACCCCGATGTTAGGAAAAATTGAAGGCAAAAGGAAAAGGGGATAAGACGGATAGTGTCATGTTAACAATGAACATGAGCTTGGACAGACTTTGAGAGATAGTGGAAGACAGAAGAGCCTGGTTAGCTATGGTCCATGGGGTTACAAAGAGTTGAACTCAACTGAATGACTGAATAACTGTAAAACTGGCGAAAGATCGTACCTTCCAAGAATTAGGCCACCTATGTTTGGAGAGGTTCATCACCTGACTAACCAACAAGGTGATGTGTTTTTTTGAACGCAGACCCTCATTAAGATAATTTACCAAGTTGTAAGTGGATTCCCAGTCTGCTTCAGTTTTAACCTTATCTGTAAATATCATAAAAAGGCAGA
Organism: Bettongia penicillata ogilbyi; assembly: GCA_023548195.1. NCBI lineage: Eukaryota > Metazoa > Chordata > Mammalia > Diprotodontia > Potoroidae > Bettongia > Bettongia penicillata. The sequence goes on along the minus strand of JAJHZJ010000007.1, from coordinate 450,396 downwards.
TGGATGGTTCAGTGGATAGAATGGTAGACCTGGAGTCAGGAAGACCTGAGTTCAAATTTAGCTTCAGACACATGCTACCTGTGTGACTCTGGGCAAGTCATTAAATCTCTGTTTGCCTTAATCCACCGTTGAAGGAAATAGCAAATCACTCCAGTGTCTTTGCCAAGAAAACCTCATGGGTAGTATGGTCCATGGAGTCATGAAGAGTTGGACATGACTGGGCAATAACAACATAAACAGCATAGCTTTTTGAGATATTAATATATTTTAGCCTTGGAGTTTTCTTTCATACGTCCCTCCTTGAAGACTGAAGTGTTTTACGTTGATATTGATATTATATATTTTATATTACATGTGATATAAATTTAATATTTATTTAAAAATGTCTTAGTGATACTTTCTTCCAAGCATAATTAGTCTCCCAATAATCCCTCCCAGATGGAGAGATTTGTAGCAAAGAAATATAGAGAAGGAAATCAAGCTGTATCTAATCATGTATTCTTTCTTCTGTTCCTATAGCCCACCACATTTTTTCTGAGAGAAAAGAGTTTTTCTGTCATCTTCTGAAGCTAAGACTGCTGTCTTGTTCTTTCTTCACATTGTACCTTTGTCAAGAGTTAGTTCTGGAGGGGACAAAACAGGGGTGAAGATGCTTCCTCTCCCCTATTGCAAGGACATTACCAACAAGTCCTTCTGCTAACAGAAGACATTCCAGTCAATACTGTTTTCCCAAATGACTATGTTCATTATTGACAACCCAGGCTTAATGGATTATGGGCTGACATTGCGTTAGTAATGGGGTTTCAGAGCTGGTAGGGGTCTTATTCAATGAATGAGGAAAATGGGAAGTAATTTGCTGAAGGTCATGGAGCAAAGACTTGAACCCAAATCCTCTGACTCCAAATAGTGCTCTTCTAACTCCACAAAATAGAGAGATAAAACACTGTTGTCAACAGAGAAGGAAACAAGGAAAAAAGACACTCACTAAAGAACTGGCGTCCGAGTATCTCATTATTCAGAACTCCTGAATATTTTCAATTTAATCCAGTCCCATTCTCATGGAATGTAGATGGATTTTTTCTCCTTCATTAAAGGAAAAAAAAATTAAATAAAAGTTTAGCTTTCACTTTGCGTGTCTCCTTGAATCTTCCTTTTTTAAGGCTTTGAGAAGTTATAAAGCCCAGCAAAGTAGAAGGGTAAACTTCAAAGGTGGAACAGAGCATGCAAACATGGACAGTCTCTCTGACCGACGACAGAACTAAAATTAGAGCTGTTGGGAAGCAGCTGAAGAAAATGGCCAACCACAATGCCAGAGGATTGATGATAAAATATGGTACCAGCCTGTTGACAGAGATGTGATTGACTCAAGATGCAGAATGAGACATACTTTTTTTAATCATGGCCAATGGGAGAATGTTTTTCTTGAGTGTCATGTGTTGGTTCCAACACTTCTTTTTCTTTTTTCATTAGGAGGAGAGAGGTGGAAAGGAAAAAAAATGCCTAGCAATTGAAAACGAAATTTCAGAATCTCCAAATAAAAATAAAATTGGAGGGCTGGATTAGATGACCTCTCATATCCCAATCTAGTTCTATTTCCTGTGAACTTGGATTTTGTTTGTTTCTCATGTCTTTTAGAGATAAGAAGGCTATGCATTCTTTCTCTACAGATTTGCATATGCTTTAGTGAATAAACATTTATTAGGTACCTACTATGTACCATGTACTGTGCTAAGTGCTAAGGATAAAAAGAAAGGCAAAAAACCAGTTTCCATTCTTAAGGAACTCAAAGTCTAATGGGGTACCTGACATGCAAACAGCTATGCATAAGCAAGCTAAATATAGGATATATTGGAAGTGATACACAAGGGGAGGGCACTGGAGTTAAGGGAGATAGAGAAAGTCTTGCTGTAGAAGGTAAAATTTGAGCTGGGACTTGAAGGAAGCCAGTGAAGGCTGGAGGGGGAGTGGAGGAGGGAGAGAATTCCAGACCTGGGGCAAAGTGGGGAGTTACTGAGAACACTCAGAATTGAGAGATTGTACCTCTTGTGCAAAGACCATTAAGAAAGGCTAATGTCACTGGGTCAAAGACTACATGTAGTAGAGAAAGAGGTTAAGGAGAATGGAAAGGCAGGAAAGCCCAGATTATGAAGGGTTTTGAGTGCCAAATACTAGCCTCTTTGGAACTGATGCTCTGCAGGTAAGCAGTGTGGTTAGTGACCCTTTCCTCTGAAAACACAGACCCCATGTCTCGCAGTTCTGACATATGTTAGTTACCATCTTGATCTAGTACAATCTATTTTATACCAGCTCCAGGATTCCCTTCTGGTTCCACTACCCTCATTACATATGTGCTTCTATACAAATAGTATTTTGCAAGGAAAATTAGCGCATTTTAGACACTCCAAAAAAATCAAATGATATTGAATTGTGTGTAAGTGCTCTGTGAGAGAAGGGAAAAGATCTCTGACTTATGTTATAATACTTTATTAAGATCAGGGACAGCAGCCAAGCAGACCACTGGGTTTGCCAAACCCATTTTACAGAATCCAAATAACCCCTCCTTTACATCTGCATAAAGAAACCTTTTCAGGAAATATTTTCCCACAAGCAGGCAGGAAGTGAAAATGCTGAGGTTGAGGACAACACCTAAATTGGCTGCCCAGACCAAAGACAGGTCAGAGGTATATCCAAGGCTGCCGATTGGCCCGAGTATCTCATCACAGATGTGGGAGATGGTAAAGCTTTAGCACAGGAGAGAATCATGGAAATTAGAGATGGCAAAGACATGATGAGCTGTCCAGTTCATCCGTTTGCGGGTGTGTTGCAGGCCCCTAGAGCCATTCTGTCTATATTCATTTGAAAAATATTCAGAGATTTTATGCTGCTTGTTTGAGTTCTGAAAATTTGTCATAGATTAATCACGAGAGTCTGCCCCATGCCACTGTTTAGTGGTCAAATCTCTTTCCTGTTGGAGGGTCAGACCTCTTCAAAACTGCTTTTTCCTTGAGTCCCCAGTGCCAGCCTCAGCTGTGGCATCTGCTGGCTCATTTATGTGGATGGCGAGAGCCTGAAATTGCTGTAGGAAATTAACATTTCAGATGAACGTTTTAGTATTCAAGATTGGAAACCCATAAGGGTACTTTGGCTCCTCCAGATCTCTCCTGCAGGTAATCTAGGTTTCTAAACCCTTTATAGTCTGTTCAGGGTCTTACTAAATAATGCAATCAATCCCGCAGTGCTCAAATGCTTGGCATTTGCCAGTCTTCCACTTGTTTGTTTTGTCTGTTACTCGATTTGGATTTTAAATCTGCTGGGCACTGAGCACATCTAATTTATGTTTTGTGCAGGGTTCAGCACATTACTGGTGCTCACTCAATATTAAATACTATAATCACTGTCGTGACCGTTTATGTCGTCATTGGTTCCCTCAGAGTAAGCAAGTTTTATTAAGAATGGGAACCCATGCCAGTTTCCCCTGAAATGTCCACAGCCACTGAGATGTGAGAACCTTGTACAGCCCCCAGGGAAGCTTCTTTTAAGAGATGTAGTGGGGGTGAGAAAAGGAAAAGGTGGGGAGGAGTTGGGTAACATGGGAGGGAAGGAAAGAAGGAAGAACGTGAATTAAACATGTCTTTTGGCATTCACCATCAAAGTGGTGGCAGCCAAATTCTCCCCTTGGGAGAGGAAGTTTTCTGGAACTTTGAGTCTCACATCTTTGAAAAATAATAGCAAAGGCTCTTGATGAAGAGAAGGAGGGGAAAATGAGGCTGCAGAGAAAATGTCAAATTGTTCCAAGCTTATGAGCCAGAGGGAATACAGAAGGAATCTCTACGTGTCATGATCTCATTCTGGCAATGACTGTCTTTGTGTTTCACTGTGGGTGTGAGCTGGCAGAGCACTTGCAGGCAGTCTGCACAGTATCCCAGAGACTGCCTAATCCACCCTGTGACCTTCAGACCCAAATCATCATTCACTCTCTGTTCCTTTGAGGTCTACGTGTTGGGGGTGCTGGTTTCTTTTTCCTGGTTACATTTATTACAGTGATGATACGAGAGAGGGACAAAGGAAGAAAAAAGGGGAGGAGAGGAGGAAAGAGGAGAAAACAGGAGGAAAGGTGAAAGGAGAGGAGAGAGGAAGAGGGGAGAGGACAGAAAGAGGGTGGAGGAAAAGAGAGGAAAAAGAGAGAATCTAACTAAAGAAGCATTCTTAGAGCCTTCCGTACTCTCCTTGATGAACCTACTTAGACTAGCTTTCCAATATTGATTCATACATAGGGCATTAACTTATAATTAGTTATTGACTACATGAAAAACAAATTCTTTACCAAGCATTTACTCTTATTGATTTGATTTTCTTTTAGCATATGTGATTCCAGGAAAGCCATATACTACAGGATGCAAATGAACTTTAGACAGACAGAGAGAATTTCTCAAAAGGTTTTAGTTCACAAGAGCTCACAGTGGCTTCTTCTTGATTGCAGATCTGAAATTCAGTTCTGTGAAGTTATTTTAAAGGAAGCAAACAAATACACATTTCAATCCATTATCTCTCTGTTTCTTTGTCTGTCTCTGTGTCTGTCTGTCTCTGTTTCTCTCTGTCCCTGTCTCTGTCTCTTTCTCTCTCTGACTCTCTCTGTGTCTGTGTCTCTCTCTTTGTCTCTGATACACTCTTTCCTTACCTTCCCTCCCCTTCCCTCCCTGTTACTTTTGCTAATCCAAAAAGCTCTCACTTTTTTGCTGAGCTATTCTTTTCTAAACCCCCCTCTCTCTGTCTCTCAGCAGTGATATACAGTGGAACAGGGAGGGGAAGATGGAGTTAGAAGGAGCTCCTGATCCAAAACAGTTTCAAAAGACTCTGTGAATTAATGTTTGAATTTTCTTTTAAACCCACTCACACCTCTCCCCATTGCAGTGCATTTGATTTAATATCATTTAGAAACTATTTCATTGTGTGTCACTAGACGAGTAAATTCACCTCCTTTCACCGCTACTGCTCTACATAGCTGTAACTCAGATTTATTGCATGTGGGGCAAATTCTGCATGTGTGTGTGTGTGTGTGGGGGAGGGTTATGATGTGAAGGGGCAGGGCAGAATTTGTTAATAGTGCAGAGTGTGGCCCTAGGTGTAATTGAACAAAGAGAGGGAGACCCACAAGGAGTCTGCTTTGCACTCTTGCAGCATTTGGTGGGGAGGAGGACCCCAGAAAAAGAGGGCCAAGGCCATAAAACTTCTGTGGGTGGTAGCCTGGGATAGGATTGCAGCACTGCCTAGCCAATACAGGCCTGGTAAAAAGCTAAAAGGCAAATATTAGGCACATGCATTGTTAATGTATTTTTTTTCTGCTTAATTTGAAGATCTTTCCCATCCATTGATAGGCCCATATGACTTACTTAAATCACACGTGGTCACATAGGTTGTGAGGAGCTCGCTGAATGAGTGGAGCAGGAAGGGGCAGAGCTGGATAAGAGCTGAGAGGAAGTTGCTCAGACTAGTCAGAGTTTGGAAGGACAGAGGAAGCAGGCAGCTAGGATGGTGAGTGTTTGTTTGTGGGAAGGCCTGATAATGTGATAGACTTCCTGGTTACTATGATGGATTTCTTTGTTGCTATGATAGGTTTGGCTTTCTGCCGTTGGGATTCGGCTTTCTGGTGTTTGAATAAATGTTTTAGTTCTGTCTTCCATGTGGAAAGTCTATTTTATTTTGTGACCCAGAACTGTGCTGGCATATTCATAACTGTGGTAGGTGCTGTGAATATCGCATTGGCGGTACTGTGTATCAATTGCAATAAGAAGAAAGTGTGTATGTCCCATACCCCTCCATGTCAGCATACTCCAGCAAGGCTCAGGTGGGCCTTCATTAGTTGCAGTTTTGTTTCCTTCTTTTCATACTTGGACAATATTTCTATACTCACTTCACAAATAATGAATTCTGAAGAGCAGCACTTTTTTTCTTTTTTTCTTTTTTCATTTTGATAATCAAGTATGCAATATATACAAAGAGAAAGAGGGTTAACATCAGAGTTAGGAAAGGCTGGGTCAGTTCCTTCCTCTAACACTGGCTACCCAGGTGACAATGGGCAAGTGACTCAGCCTCTCAGTGGCTCTGACATCTGACAACTAATGAACTGGTGATCTGCTTTGGCGAGAGGAGTTTCTATCCTAGAGAATTTTGCACATTAAAGAAATCACAGATCCAAACCACATTTTCCCCCACTTTCTCTCCCCATGCCCATCAAGAAGTATAATTTTTGCAACAGAAAAAACAATTCTGTGCAAATCATTATCTTTCATCTTAAAACTAGAGCAGGCCAAGAAAAAAAATAGGTTGCCTTGAGTGGTAATTAGTTCCCCATTAGTAGAGAAATTGCTAGGAATAAACAGCTTTTAGAAATGAGTACATTCTGGGGGTGGGGAGGATTTGGGAGAGATTGGCTTGACTGGAATAAATGTTGAATTCTTTTACACAGTTAATTTGATTGATCATCCTTATCAGGGAATAGCACCAAGTTGATTATTTCATAGAAGTGCGATTTCATTGGTGTGGATCTTCCCTTCACTCACGTAGCTTACAAACCCTTCCCTGTACATCTTTCCATACATCTGCCATGGATCAACCACTTGAGGGGCTGGTGGTCTTCTCCTGCTTCTTTCTGCATCTTTGGGATATCACACAGCACTTGGGCTATCTGTCCTCACTTCATGGGCAGCCTGTTTCTTATTCAAGTTGTACCTCTCCTTGATGAGATCTTTGATGTCACTCTATCTGTGATAACACATAGAATTTTATTTATGCCTATCCATATATCTCTCTATGTTCCCTGAAAACAGAGATTAATGTATCCTATTTAGAAAACCTGCTAGGATTAACTTTCCTTTAGGGTTTAAGTCTTTGCTTTGTCTGGGTTTTTATGATGACTGACAACTGATGCTCAGTGTGTTTGCTGCTTGATCACATACTTCTTTTTTTAAAATATATTTTATTTTCAAAATTTATTTCCTCACATATTTCTTTTGACATTTTTTCTCCCTGAATACTAAAAAATAAAAACAAAACAAACTTGTCCAGAATTGAAGGAAACTGAGCTCTCTCTCTCTCTCTCTCTTTCTCTCTCTCTCTCTCTCTCTCTCTCTCTCTCTCTCTCTCTCTCTCTCTCTCTCTCTCTCTCTCTCTCTCTCTCTCTCTCTCTCTCTCTCTCTCTCTCTCTCTCTCTCTCTCTCTCTCTCTCTGTCTCTCTCTCTGTCTCTCCTTCTGTGTCTCTATCTCCTCTTCCATATTATGAATCTATTTATTCATAAGAGCCTGAAGGCTTGGGTTCAAGGCCAGATTCTATTTCAAATTAGTGGTGCTATCTCTGACTAGTTGGGCTTGGGTTTCCTTATTTGTTTGCGGTCTGGTGCTACTACTCATCTTTAAAAACATTTTTAATCTCTGTGAAGATCCTTTGACCTTTAGGATATGATGTACAGAGAGGCCAAAAAATTCCTGATGACCTCAGAACAGAAGACATGATGACCCTTTCCTTCTTGGCTGGGGTTGTAATGATACTCTGGAAGGAAGGAAGGAAAAAAGGAAAGAAGGAAGGAAGAAAGGGAGAAAGAAAAGAAAGATGGAGGGAAGGAAGGAAAGAAAAAAGGAAAGATTGAAGAAAAGATTTTCAAAGAGACTTCTACATGCCAAAGTGTGGTGCTAAGTGCTTTACAAATACTATTTCCATTTATCATTGGGGTCAGAAACAGAAGCAGGTAATGTACACTTTCTTGCTTTCTCTCTTTTCCCATGTAGCTGGAATTTCTGGAATCAGGTGACCACAAAGGATGTAGAAACCAAACCCAAAGAAGGGGCAATGGAGAAGTAATGGAACCCACCATCCAAGTAAGGACTAGATGCTACGCCAAGGACCAGGGTTACCTAGAACCATTGAAGATGATGCAACTGTAATTCCTATTGCTCATGAGCAATGTGGAAGAATTTCCTCCTCCCTACTTTTCTGTAACCCATGAGCCCAAGATGGGGGAGTGAAAATTTCTCCTTATCCCTCTTATGAACTTCAGATGTGCAAGGATTAGGACACTTTATCATTTGTACAGAAGTTTCTAGGAGGAAGGTGGGGGTTTGACGAGGAGAAGCAATATATTTCTTCGACAAATTCTACTTTATTAAACTTTGTGATAACATAATAACAACTTTTATAGAGTCTTACTATGTGCTTAGTACTATGCTAAGTGCTTCACAATTATTATCTCATTTGATATTCACAACAACCCTGAGAAGTAGGTGCTATTATTATCCTTATAGTTGGGGAAACTGAGACAGCAGTTAAGTCACTTGCCCAAGGTCACATAGCTAACAAGTGTCTGAGAACATATTTGAATTAAGGTCCAGGCTCAAGGTTTCAGTGTATCCACTGTATCAGTTAGTGACTCTGCTTAATTATTATGCTTAATTATCTGAATCTGAGTAGAATAGGAAGTGCTCTGAGACACCAGATCACCCCTGAGGGGATGGGGGTTATGAACCAGATAGGTTTTCTGTTTTAATTTTTGAGTAATATCTATTTTATCTCGGTTTAAATTAGAACCTTGCCAACAAGGAATTACAACACAAGGCTGCTTTCCAGTTAAGGACTAAAGAGCCATAATGACACATTGATTATTTTTAAAAACAAATTTATCATTTATTTTTAAAATTATTTTTTAAAATTTGAGTTGCAAATTCTCTCCCTCCCACTAGTTCTTTCTGTACCCAGTGAAAAATCAAGCAATATAATATAAATTATACATGTTAAATCATACAAAACATATTTCCACATCCATTTCACAAAAACACAAGAATAATAAAGTGAGAAAATTATGCAATACTTCAATTTACACTCAGAGTTCATCAGTTCTTTCTCTTGAGGTAGAAAGCATTTTTCATCAAGAGCCCTTCCAAACTGTCTTTGATCATTATATTGACCAGAGGAGCTAAGTCTTTCATAGTTGATCATCATTGTAATAGTGCTGTTACAATATACAATAATCTCCTGATTCTATTTACTTAGCTTTGCATCAGTTCACATAGGTCTTTCCACGTTTTTCTGAAACCATCCCCCTGATCATTTCTTATGGCACAATAGTATTCCATCACAATTATATACCACAACTTGTTCAGCTGTTCCCCAGTTGATGGGCATCACCTCAATTTCAATTTCTTTGCCTAACAAAGAGAACTGCCATAAATATTTCTGTACATATAAGTCCTTTCCTTTTATCTTTTCAGTACAAAGAATTAATGATGATATTGCTGGGTTAAAGGGTATGCACAGTTTTATAGCCCTTTTGGGCATAGTTCCAAATCGATCTTCAGAATGGTTGGACCAGTTTCCAACTCCAGCAGTGATTTAGTGTCCCAATTTTTCCCCATCCCTTCCAACAATTGTCATTTCTGATAGATGTACCTCAGAGCTGTTTTAATTTGCCTTTTTTAAATCAATTTTTGGAGCATTTTTTTTCCATACAACTATAGATAGACTTGATTTTTCTTCTGAAAATTTGCCTTTGATATCCTTTGACCAATGGGGGAATGGTTTTTATTTTTTAAAATTTGATTTAGTTCCCTAGATATTTGGGAAATGAGGCCTTCATCAGAGAAACTTGCTATAAAAATTTTTGGAACTACTTGTCTAGGTACCTTTTTGTAAAATGGAGTTTCCCTGATTATCTCTTTGAATTAATTATATTTTTGCTTTTGCTTTTTCTGAGATCATGATTACTACTCTTGTTTTTTTTCACTTCAGCTAAAGCACAATAGATTCTGCCCCTTATTTTAGTTCTCTATGTGTGTCTTTATGTTAAAAGTATGTCTCTTGTATATGACATATTGTTGGATTATGGTTTCTAATCCATTCTGTTATTTGCTTCCACTTTACGGATGAGTTTATTTAACTCATATTCAGTTATGATTACTATATATTTTCCTCCATCCTAGTTTATTCTGTTTATTCCTTTCTTTCTTTTTTCACCCTATTCTTCCTTACAAGTCTGTTTTGCTTCTGACCACTGCATCATTTAATTCACCCTCACCCTTTTTCTTATCTCCTTTCCCTCCTACTTCCCTGTTAGGTAAGTTCAATTTCTATAGTCAATTGTGTGTGTGTGTGTGTGTCTGTGTCTGTGTGTGTATTATATAACATATATGTATGTACACATATAGATAGACAGAAAAAGATATATTCAGTGCTTTAGGAAACAATTCAGAGACTCAGGCATTGCTTAGCACCCCCATTTCCCCCTCCACCACAAAAACTTTTCCTTATTTTATGTGAGATAATTTTCCCCTTTCTACTTCTCCTTTCCCCCTTCCCCCTTTTTCGCACCCTTTCATTTATTTTAGATCATCCCAATATAATCTTTGTCTTTGTAGACTCCTAATTGCCTTAATAATGAAAAAGTTCTTAAGAGTTGCAAATATCATCTCACATAGGAACATAAAGGGTTTAATGTTATATAGTTCCTTATGATTTCTCTTTCATGTTTACTTGTTCAGGCTTCTGTTGAATCTTGTGTTCAAATGTTATTTTTCTATTAAGCCTTAGTACTTTCATTAAGAATGCTTGAAAATTCTCTATTTTATTGTCAATTTTCCTTTAAGGATTATCTCAGTTTTGCTGGGTAGGTTATTCTTGGTTGTAGCTCTTTTGCTTTCTGGAATATCATATTCCAAGCCCTCCACTTCTTTAATGTGAAAGTTGCTAAATCTTGTGTGATTCTGTCTGTGACTTCAGGGTATTTGAATTCTTTCTGGCTGCTTGCAGTTTTTTTCCCTTGACCTGAAGGCTCAGAAATTTGACAATTATTCCTCAGAATTTTCATTTTGGGATCACTTTCTGGAGGTAATCAGTGGATATTTTCAATTTCAATTTAATTCTCTGAATCTAAGTTATTGGGGCAGTTTTCCTTTGTAATTTCTTGAATTATAAAACCTAGGTTGGTTTTTTTTCAGGTGATCTAGTAATTATTAAATCATCTCTCTTCAATCTATTTCCAAATCAATTGTTTTCTGATGAGATATGTCACATTTTCTTCTGTTTTTCATTTTTTAACTTTGTCTTATTGTTTTTTGATACTTACTGGAGTCATTAGCTTCTATTTGTCCAATTCTAGTATTTAAGAAGTTATTTTTCTTAATTTTTGTATCTCCTTTTCTAGTCTATCCTGCTTTTAAAAAAGTTTCTTTTCTAAATTAACTTTTTGTGCCTTTTTTAACCTTGAACCCAATCCTATTTTTTAAGGTGTTATTTTGTTCTGTACTTTTCGTGCCTTTTTACCAAGATGTTAATTCTTTTTTTCATAATTTTCTTGCATAATTCTCATTTCTTTTATCAATTTTTCTACTCATCTCTCTCTTTAACTCTTCCAGTAATTCTTGTTGGGCTTATTGTGATCTCCTTCTAGGTTTGTCTCTTGGTCTTCCCTGACACTATAGTAGCTTGTATTGATGATGATGGTGATGATGATGATGTCCATCATCATCATCTTCTTCTCTTTTTCTTCCTCCTCCTTCTTCATTCTTGCTCATTTTTTCTAGCCTATTTCTTAACTTTGAAATTTATGTTGAAGTTGGGCTCTGTTTACTTAGGAGCAGGGAGGCACTGTCCCAAATTTTAGACTTTTACTTGTTCCTGTTTTCAGAAGTATTTTGGAGGATCTGCAAATTTTTGGTGTTATAAGGTAGTGTGATCTGAAGAAAGGTGCTGTCGTTGCTTTCCTGTTTTACACTCTGGTCTTTATCCAGGAAGGGCCCCTGTTCCTTTTAGTTGCCAGCACTCCTCAAGTCCCTGAAACTGGGGCCAGGATTTTACTGCCCTGCAACTACAAGCACTAGTGCTCCTCCCTGTCTTGGAACTGAGACCTAGAACTGCATATGGGCAATGCACCAGGGTCTTGTGCCCAGTGCCACCAAAGGGTCCCTTATGATTTCTTTCTGTCCAGTTGTCCAACCTCTTTACTGTCTCTGGCAACTCCCAAAGCTGCTACTGCTGCTGCTGTCAAAGCTGCCTCTTTGACCCACAGCTGGTGCTATTGGCACTATGCTCCAAGTCAGCCCCCATCTTGGTGTCACAAATTTTTCCTTCTAACCTCCTAAATTGTCTTAAGACAAAATGTCTCACTCTTACCTTTTGTGACACTGCTGCTCTAGAGTTCGATCTGAGGTATTGAAGTTGTTTGGAGGGCAATATTGGGAGATTTCAGCTGGGTTACTGTCTTTACTCCATCATTTTGGCTCCACTTTCCCATTGTAGCAGATTGTGAGTAATCCAGATGTTTTTAGGCCTGAATGCCTACTAGCAGCAGATGTGGATACTGTAGCCCATTGGAAATTAGGTTGTCTTTCGGCATTTAGGCAGTACCAAAGATGGACTGAATTATATGAAAGTATATGAGATATAAGTGTCCCTTGGCAGCTAATTCAGATATTACATTCAGCTAATAAAACTATTTTGATGGATAATTAACACAATGATCCCTATATCTTTGTGTAGAGAAAGGAGACAAAACAGAACCAAGAGAATTCCATTAAAACAAGGGAAGTTGGATTGGATGAGCTATTAAGAGCCCTTAAAGTTCTAAGGATCTGGGTTATTGCTGATTTTTATCTCCATTAGAGATGGAGGTGCTTGAATGGAGGAACTGCAACCTTCCTTCTCCCAACTAGATGTAAAGCACAGTGCTTTACATGCCATAAGAATTTATGAAATATTTTTGAATTCTGTAAAACAAATTTTTGTGTTCTCTGCATCACCACCAGGTGGCAGTGTCTTAGAACCCTTCTTTTGAAGTTTGGTTCTATGATAGATAACTCCCTTAGTCACTGTTTAGGGTAGCAGTGCCATGGAAAAATTGATGATGATGATGATGGTGGTGTTGATTATGATGATGACAACTGATATTTATGATATTTATATAATGCTTTAAAGTGTGCTAAGCACATCGAATCCCTTCCTGGATTACTGCCTTATTATGGCAGAAGGGCTAGCACAGCTTAATGAAACCACAAGTTGTGCCCTGCAGGGTTACCCAAGACAAACAGGTCATGGTGGAGAGTTCTCACAAAAGGTAATACACTGGAGAAAGAAACGGCAAACCATTACAGTATCTTTGCCAAGAAAACCCTATAGAGAGTACTGATAAAAGATATGATGCCTGAAGAGGAGCCCCTCAGGTTGAGACAACATGCAACTGTGGAAGAGGGGAGAAAAACTGCAAGTATCTCCAGTGTTAATGAAGCAGCTGGGTCAAAGCTGAAAGAAATTCAGATGTGGATGTGTCTAGTGATGAAAGGAAAGTCCAATCTGTAAAGATAATATAGCAAAGGGACCTGGAGTGTAAGATCTCTGAACCAAGGCAAGTTTAAGCATTGACATCTTGGGTGTGAGTGAACTTAAAGGATGGGAATGGGTGAATTTAATTCAGGTGATCCTGACATATTACCACTATGGGCAAGAATACTTTAGAAGAGATAGAGTAGTCATTATAGTCAGTTAAAGGATTAAAAACATCACTGGAATATAATCTAAAAAATGACAAAATGATCTGTTCAGATCTAAGACAAACTGTTCAACATTACAGCAATACAGGTTTATGCTCCAACTATTGATGCCAAAGAGGCTAAAATTGTTCAGTTTTATGAAGTCCTACTAATATCCCCTAGAAATAACACCAAAAATATGTCATATTCATCATAGGGAATTGGAATGCTAAAGTAGAAAATCGGAAGATAATTGGAATTTTGGCCTTGGAGTACAAAATGAAGCAGGGCAGAGATTAATAGAGTTTTGTCAAGAAAGCTCGCTAGTCATAGTAAACACGCTCTTTCAATAATCCAAAAGGCAACTCTATACATGGACATCACCAGATGGTCAATATCAAGTCAGACTGACTATGTACTCTATAGCCAAAGGTGGAGAAGCTCTGTGCAGTCAATTAAAACAAAATCTGGAGCTGACTGATCATGAGCTTCTCATTGTAAAATTCAGACTCAAATTGAAGAAAGTTGGGAAAATCATCAGACCATATAGGTATGACCTAAATAGCATCCCTTATGAATATGAAGTAGAAGTCATGAATAGGTTTAAAGGATTAGATCTAATACAGTGCTGAAGAACTATCATTCTTCAGAGGTTTGCAATATTGTACAGGAAGCAAAAATCACTCCAGAGAAAAATAAGAGCAGGAAATCAAAATGTCTGTCTGATGAGGTTTTACAAATAGTAGAGGAAAGAAAGAAAATAAAAGATAAAGAAGAAAGGGAAAGGTATACCCAACTGAATGTGTGTGTGTGTGTGTGTGTGTGTGTGTGTTCATCCTTCGTTGCCGGAGAAGACCATGCCATCAGAGAAATGGTGACATGACTTGCACTTAATGTCGTTTTGAGTGAGGGAGGGCTGTGCTGACCAGTCTCACTTCTCCTCCAGAGCCATCTGAATCCAATGACCAGATATTCATCAGGATGACTAGCGATGACCCAGGATGAGACAACTGGGGTTAAGTGACTTGCCCAAGGTCACACAGCTAGTGAGTGTCAAGTGTCTGAGGTGAAATTTGAACTCAGGCCCTCCTGACTCCTATACTGGTGCTCTATCCACTGTACCATCTAGCTGCCCCTCCAACCGAATGTAGAATTCCAGAGAATATCAAGGAGAAATAAGATTTTCTTAAATAAACAGTGCAAAAAAAAAAAAAAAGAAAACAATAGAATGAAAAAGACAAGAGAGCCCTTGAAGAGAATTGGAGATATAAAGGGAAAATTTCATGCAAAAATGGACATGATAAAAGACAAAGATGTTAAGGACTTTACAAGAGTAGAAGAGAGCAAAAATATAGAGAACCACATAAGAAAGATCATAACACCACCAATAACCATGGTGTAGTTATATAAAGACATCCTGGAGAATGAAGCCAACTGCGTCTTAGGAAGGAGCATTGCTAAAAATAAGGCCTGTAGATAGAATTTCAGTAGAACCATTTAAAATCCTCAAAGATGATACTATTAAAGTGGCACTCAATATTCCAGCAAATTTGGAGAACTCAGCAATGGCCACTAGATTGTAAATGGTCAGTTGCCATCCCAGTCCTAAAGAAGGGCAATGCCAAAGAATGTTTGAATTACCAAATAATTGCACTCATTTCACATGCCCACAAGGTTGTGCTTAAGATTCTGCAAGGTAGATTTCAGTAATATGTAAACCAATAAGACTAGAAGATTAAGCTGGTTTTCAAAGAGGTAGAGAAACTGGAGACCAAATTGCCAACATTCCCTGGATTACAGAAAAAGCAAAGGAATTCCACACAAAAAAATCTACTTCTGCATCATTGACTACACCAAAGTCTTTGACTGTGTGGATCACAATGAAATGTGGTAAATCCTCAGAGACAGGAATACCAAATTGTCTTACTTGTTTCCCAAGGAACCTGTATGTGGAGGGTACATTGAGGGATATTTTGGTTCTTTTTGTTTTTTAAATGATTTAATTGATTTTTTTTTGTTTGGTTACATCGGTTGTTTCCCAATAAACAACCCTCACCCCCATGAGAAAAACTAAGTACAACTGCCTGTTATTGGGAGTGCAACTGACAATATATGTAATTCTCCATAAAGCATATGCTTTAACTTTAGTAATCTGGAAACAACATTATACTTGTATTTGACCCCAATATTGGGGGTTTGGTTTTGTTTTCATTTACATTATTTTGGTCATTGTATGTGAGGCAGCATATTTTAGTGGATAGGGGACTGGCCTTTGGACCCAGAAAGTCCTAACACATGGTGGCTATGGGACCTTGGACAAGATATTTAACCTCTAAATGCTCCAGAGGTGGATTGTTATTAACTTTGGAAAGTGAGGTTTCAGGTGAGTGATGAAGTCAGAAGCCAAACTTCAAAGGGTGAGAAGTGAGAAGTAGGGTTAGTGAGTACAGTGTTTTCTAGGAGTTATTTTTGAAAAGGGAAGACAGATGATATGATAGCTTAAAAGGATAGCAAAGACAAGTGAGGGATGTTTTTAAGTATGGGGAGATGGGTATATCTATAAAGAACAGGGAAGAAACCAATAGAAGAGGAGAGAAATATGAGAGAGGAAGAGAAAGAGAGAAGAAGAGGAGAGAGAAAAATGTGGAGACGGACAGATAGAGCTGAGATAGAGACAGAGAAAAGGAAAATTCTGGAGAAGGCAGGAAAGGATGGAACCAAGGGAATATGTTGAGGGTTGACCTTTACAAGGAAAAGGGCCATATCATTAATATTCAAGTGCTTGAAACATCCTTTTTCATCAGAACAATCATTTTCATATTTTAAGAGCTTGAGAAGGAAAATAGTCTTATTTCTAAAACACAGAGATGGTTCAAATTCTTCTTTGTGCCCATCCAAGGGACTTTCCTAGGTTGTCATTCTTCTCCATTTATTCCCTCTCTGGGGTTCTCACCCTAGGGTCCACAGATCCCCAAGAGGTGTGTGGATGGATTTTAGGCTGTCTGTGAAGTTGGATGAGAAAAATTCTATCTTTATGCCTTTGTAATCCTTCATGTTTTATGTTATGCATTTAGTAGCATTATTTTAAGAAAGAATTGATAGACTTTACCAGATTGTTGAAAAGGTCCATGACACTAAAGAACCTCTGGTTTACGGCATTTAACTTAGTTGACTATGCACCCTTAAAACTCTCTTCTGTGACACAATACTATCTTTCCTGATCTCTCGGTCTCATTCTTCTTTATTCTTCTTTTGTGCTGGCTTTGCTTTATTCTCCTCTCTATTTTCTTCTCTACTATGGGAGTCCCCCAAGTCTTGGTCATTATTTCTTATTTCTGCTCTTATTTCTCTCTATGCTTTTTCTCCATGAGCTCATTTTCTGTCATATCTTCAACTATCACTTCTATGCTGATGGAATGAATAGAGAGAAGTTGAAAAGACAACACTCTCTGGAATTATGAAAACATCCGAGTGTAACTAGGAAGCAAAAAAAAATCAGTTTCTAATTTACAGGTGACATATGACCCTACTTTAAAAAATCCACCTTAGCCTAAAGAAAAGGGCTTATTAAAATAGCTCAGCTGCTGGCAAGATATATGAGATGACATAATCCAATGGTGCAAGATGAAAATTAAATGTAAAAAACAGAAGCAAAGATTTGCATGGTAGGCTTTTATTTCTATTTCTTTAAGGATTTCAAGAAGAAACCAAGATAGGGATGTCCTTCAGTATATTGGTAAAACTTATAACAACAGCAACAAAAGTAAATCTATTTGTTGAAATAATAGAGGAACTGAGATTCAGTATCCAGTACTATATTGATCTATATAAAATTATAATTAGACATTTTTCTTCTTTCCTGAGGAAGTGTTTTTAGTATTTTCTATGTTTAGGGCTATAGGCTTAACACACTAGAGGTTGTTAATTTCCACTTTGGTGGAAACTTATTGGCAATTAGGGTATGGTGCTATCAATTGATTATTCCAGTGATACCTTGTAGGCTAATTGCAAGGCTTCCCATAGGGAAGGTTAACTGAGAGAGATATAAATGCTCATTCTTTCAATTATTCCTTCTACTCCCCTCTCCAAAAATAATCTTTTAATTAAAAAAGAACATACAAAGAGTGAAATTTTTAAGGAGCAAATTTTAAAAAGAAAGAACACATCAAGGTATAATTCAGTACCTTTCTTGTCTATCTTTAACTCTTTAATAACTGTTATAAATCACTGATGACATGTATATATATATATATATATATACACATGTATATGTATGCGTGTGTACATTGTAATCATTTCTTTTATCCTTTATTTTATCCCTAGACTTGAGTAGAGTATAATCAATTTATTGTGGTTTGATTAGATGGCCTATAAATTCCTTTTAAATTTTAAGATCCAACCAGTTGGAAGTCCTCTTTGGTGTGAAAAACCCTCTGGAGTCTCATGGCTGTTCTCTTCCTCAGCTCCCATAGACAACACCTAATTTATGAATTAATTGATTTTAAAATTTCAGTTGTAAGTTTATATTGGTTTTTTTGCTCCTCCTGGCTCTGTTTCTGACTTTCTGGACTTTGTCCCATGTCTTAACTTTGTTCTCACCCTGAAACTTCCCTTAGAAACTAGACTGGGGTGGGCACATGTGGCCCTGTAGATCCCCAAGTTCAAGCCTTTGACTGAATCCAAACTTCATAGAAGGGCTGCACTTGAGGACCTAGAGGGCCATATGTAGCCTCAAGGATGCAGGTTCCCCACCTCTGGTAGGCTCTTCTCACCCTAGAACATTCTTCTATCATGCAGTCCTCATTGGTGAATTCCTCCATTTTGGGGAGGGGCCCAGACTGGCTAACCTTCATTCCCGACTTTGTCATCTCCGTCCTGGGACCCCTCACCTTAGGAAATCCCTTCACTATGTCAGCCCCCTGAGAGCCAGGATTTGAACACAGGTTCTCACTCTAAAGCTAAGGCTCTTTCTATTTAAAATTGGTACCAGATGACTATGATTCCTAGTGTGAATTATTTTTTTAGACATTTACTAATCACCTTAGGATACAGTTGCTGATGAATTGTTTCAGTCATATCTGACTCTGTGACTCCATTTGGGATTTTCTTAGCAGAGATACTAGAGTGGTTTGCCATTTCCTTCTCCTGCTCATTTTCCAAATGAGGAAACTGAGGTAAACAGTGTTAAGTGACTCACCCAGAGTCACACAGCTAGTAAGCATCTGAGGTCATATTTGAACTCAGGAAGATGAGTCTATTTAACAAAATAAATAAAAATACAACAAAACGTAGATAACGTTACATTTTAAACTGTCAATATATGACTTACAAAGACCATTGTGTAAAATTCAGTGGCCCCTGTTTCTCTTTGATTTTGACACCTGGGACGAAACGATTATCTAATATTTATTCTTTCAAAAAGAAACATGGGAATAGGGTCTATTTTAGTGTATTTAAAAACCTTCTAACAACAATAGTGAAAAAAAGTTTTTCCAGCAATATATTGATAGGACAGCAAAAATATAATTGACATTTTGTAATTGCTGTTTTATATACCAGTATATAGGGTATACAAAGTATCTCTGATTCTACATTCTATAATCATATTCTGGGTCCTGGGAAGAGCATTGAGTTTCTTCTCTTTTCTGGGCACGGGACCAGCGCTAGGTAACATTTTGGTATGAGCAAAGCTTTCCCTTGTCATTCACCCGTTTCCTTTTCTGTGCACCCCTCCCCTGGTTCCCAGGCTCCCTCTGCCCCCAAGTTGCCCTAATTTTCCTGGGGTCAGCACCAGCTGCTGCTAACAAGCCAGCTTTGTATGGGCCCAGGAAATTCCAAAAGCGGACATCCCCCAGTGAGCTGGTTGAATCAAAAAGTCACAACTTGCAAACTCATGAATAAACCTTTCATCAGCCTATTGAATTACTCAGGTAACCTGGATCCTGTTTGGAAAATTGACATACCCTTTTCACAATCTCCTGCCTCAGTAGTTTTACCTGGGGCACTGTTTTGCCCCTGACTGTCCTGGCTCTAAATCTACAATTTTGTGATTGTTTGGCAATGGACTCAAGCTGGTGAATGTTTCTGGCCATTACTGGCTTGGCATTTCTTCATTAGGATCCTTCCCTCATGCTATCAGAGAAAATCTCTAAGGAAACCCTATTAGCCTCAGTTTCCATATCTTTAAAGTGGGAGTGATGAAATTTGTCTATTGTGGCATTGCTGGGAAGGAAAGTGCTTGGAAAACTTTGAAACACTGAGTAAAGGTGAGTTGTTTCCCCTTCTTGGTGGCAGCAGGAGCTCTCCCAGCCACCTCTGTCCCAAACAGAAGATGAGCAAGAGGAAATTCTAGGAAGAGCCTGGTAGTACTTTTCACCTTTTCCTTTCTCCACCTCATTCGCTCTCCCTCTTTGGAAAAGACCTTTCCCTATTTTCTGCCATGTATACAAAATGCATTAAGGTTTCCAAGACACTTGATATATATTCTTATTTAATATACATACAAACTCTGGAAGGTAAGCACTGTTATAATCTCTTTTTTATGGATAAGGAAACTGGAGCCCCTTGCTGTTGTCAAGTGGTTGTGGTCATCTCTGATTCTTTGTAACCGCATTTGGAGTTTTCTTGGCAAAGATGCTGGAGTGGTTTGTCATTTCCTTCTCCAGCTCATTTTCCAGATGAGGAAACTGAGGCATTTAACCAAGTGACTTGCCTAGGATCACACAGCTAGTGTTTGAGGATGAATTTGAACTCAGGTCGTCCTGACTCTGGGCCCAGCACTCTATCCACCATGCCACCTAACTGCTGAAACTGAAGCTGAGCGAAGTTTAGCGACTGAGTGGTCAGGTTATGCAGCTAGAAAATGTCCAAGGTAGAATTCAAACTCTGATCCATGGTGATTCGTGACACCATCTAGAGCAATCTTACTTTTCAACCAGCTCTAACTCACAAATTTTGCTCATACCTAAAATGATTTTGTTGCATTTTCCAGAAATACCTCAAAAGCCTCACTATGACAAAAACATTCTTCAGGTACCTATTCATCTTGATGCTGGGGGGATACAAATTTAGATAAGACGTGACAGAAAGCAATGGAGAGACAACCAGACCCTGACCCTTGCAGGCCAGAGCACCATCAACAAGGCACAATTGCCTCCCCTTCCCAGTTGTGAGTACATTTATTGGCAGCTGGAGAGTGGCCAGTAGAGAGCGAAAGATTGAAGAGCTGTACCAAAATGAAATGGACTTAATTGGAAGGTAGAGGTTTGCCAGGGCTTTAAGCATTTAGTGGCTGATATACATCCATATTCACCAGCACTGAATGAGTATGATATTATGTATTTAATTCGATTTCCATAAATCTAATTGTGTGATAGGTTCAGGGCCATTTTATGGTTCCCAGTTGCCTGTGCTAGCATTTCCCACATGAATTTAGTCATGGATCATATTTAGAGTTGGAATGTATTGATGGACCCTGGAAATGCATGGTAGAGAAGTGGGAATGAGTTTGGGAGGAAAAAGAGAGAATTAATGAAATTTTGGCATAGAACCAAATAAATTAAACCATTTTTTCAAACTGAATAAATTGCCATATGTAATAAGCATTTGGATACATAATTACATATTTAATATGTTAGAGGGCAAAATATTGGTAATATGGAGCATTTTCTCATATAACTCCTATTCACATTGTGTAGAGAATTAGACTGCAGTAGAACATTTTGGAAAATACTCATCAGCAACTTCCATACTACTCAAACAAGCATTTAAGAACCTCCATGATTGCGTCCTACTCTGCCGATCCAACTTGATCCTCTACTACTCTCTCAGATATACTTTGTTCTCCAATCAGATCAAGATTTTCTTGTCTCATAAACATGTCCTCCTTTCTATCTCCAAATATTTGCCCTTACTCTTTCTCACTCTAAACTCCACCTACTCTCTAGGACATTGTTCTCTATATTAGGAAAGGTATATTGGAAAGAGAACTAGATTTGAGTTCTGCCAGTTATTATTCATATGACCTTGAGCAAATTATTTAAACATCTGGAGTCTCTTATCAGTTATAAATATGAGGATTGGACTCAATGATCTTTAAGGTACTACCTGGCCCTAAATCTTAAAATTCTCTGATCCTTCACCAGAGCTTTTCAGGTAAAAGTTAGATGACCACTTTGGGGCTATGTTACATTATTGAGGGCATTCCAATTAGAGAGAATTCTTGGTTATGACTAAATTGTCTCTGAGCACCCTTCAGATCAATCAGCAAACATTTATAAATTATGTACAAGTGAAACAATATGAAATAAAAATGAAACATTTTCTGTCCTCAAGGAGTTTATGTTTTATCATAGGAAATGATGTGTACATATAAAAAGTAATTTTGTAAGGAGAAAGCACTTACAGCTGGGAAAAATGGAAAAGATTTTCTTGTAAAAGGTGGTGCTTTGTTTATTTATTGGAGGCAATGGGGACTTAGTGACTTGCCCAGAGTCACTCAGCTAATAAGTGTCTGAGATCAGATTTGAACTCAGGTCTTCTGGATTCCAGGGCTTTATCCACTGTGCCCCCTAGCTGCCCTTTGAGCTCAATATTAAAGGAAACCAGGAATTCTAAGAGGAGCAAGTGAGGAGAGAGTGCATCCCAACCATAGAATGCAAACACATGAAGATTAGAAAAGTAGTATTATCTGTAAGGAACTGCAAGAAGGCCAGTTTGTTGGGATGGTAGATATGAAGAAAAATATACAATAAAGCTGGAAAAGGAAATTGGAGATAGGCTATGAAAAGGAATTTTTATTTAATTCTAGAGTTAGAAAAATTACTTTAGCAGTCATGTGAAGGATAAATGGGAGAACAGCAAGGTAGAGAGGTAGGGATATCGCTTAGGAGTGGTTATCAAAACATTTCAGATGATGAAGTCCAAAATGAGGGTGATGTCTGTGCAAAGAAATCATATGAGATGGATGTGAGAAATGTTATGGAGCCAGAATTGATGACAACTGGGATCCAAGAAGATGGGGGAAGAGAGGGCATTATGAACCTAGATGACTGAATGGTTGGTGCTGTCCTCACCAGAAAGAGACAACAAGAAGGTAGATTTGTGAGGAAATATAATGAAGTCTGTTTTGGGGACACTGAGTTTGAGATGCCTTCTTGGTATACCTCAGTATAGAATGTCTAGTATGGAATTGATGATATGGGACTGAAGCTTAGGGGAAAGATTAGGTATGGATATATAGATGCATGAGAGAGGGGAACTGAGTGCTGGAGCAAAGTTCTTGAAGAGGGGAAAGAAAATGGGATTAAGGATACCTGCCTTGAGGAACAGTTAAACTATTTCATCTTTGAAATCAGAAGGAAGAAGGAAAGAGAGAATAATGAGTCTAAGTTAGCAGAAATGGATGTTGACAGGGGAAAGAGTTCAAGTGAAAATAAAGACATTCTTCTCTGTAAAAAAAGTGGGCTAAGTCATCTGCTGCTAAGGTTGAAGGGCAAGGGCAGGACTGGTGGTAAGAGGAAAGAAGAGAAGAATGGAAATGGTCATGGATAAGGGATAAATGAAGAAATTACTCATCATTAAGGAGAGTTGATATTTATTGACATTTTAAAGTACGCACAATACTTTGCATGACCTTCAGAGAATGACAGATTTCAAGGTCAAAGGGATCTTAGAGGTCATTTAGTCCAAAGTCCTGCATTTTACAGATAAACTAGTCTAAGAGAGGTTGAGAGCCCTGCCTCATGACACCCCTATGAGGCATAATTATCCTCATTTTACAGATGAGTGAAGGAAAGCTCATAGAGGTTAACTGACTTGCTCATAGTTTCCTGGCTGGCAAATATCTGTGGCAGAAGTAGAACCCAGATCTTCTTCATTCCCAATATGATAGCCTATTCAATATGCTAAGTAAAACTTAAGGATATTAAAGAGAAATATTAAATGTTTTACCAAATACCCAGTAGACCTTTCATGCTGATATTAACTGGTCATTATTTAGGGAAGAGTAGCCAAATATTAATCATCTGTATATGTTACAAATCCTTGAAATACCTCATCTTTAAATAGATTACACATGCCCAGAATTCAATGACTCTAAATGAGGCCCCAAGGCTTGGGTTTCATTCCCCTTGTCAAAGTGTCCAGGGGCATGCGTCTTCTTTATAGGTTCCTGACTCGCTATATTTTAGTGGAAAGAATAAAGTCACTTTTGAATTATGGCAGTTTAAAATAATTGCCTTGCTAAGAATAGCAGGAAAATTAGCTGGCTTGGTGGCTCAGCATATTTGGGTGATATGTCTCAGTGTGTCAACCCTCTACTCTCAGTACCACCTGCTTGAGTCCCCAATAGGGACTGAGACTGATGATATCATTGCAGTCTGTTATAGATCACTGACAAGTTAACCAAATGGGCTTTGCTTGGCAATAAGACAGACTACTTCAGGAAATAGGGAACAGGGCTCCTTGTCAGCTCATAGCAAACTAATGATTGACTGTTCTTATTTAGCATTTATATAGCTTTTATATATGCAGAATTCTGGGTTTATTAGTTATTCTTCATAATACTTTGATGTCATGGCCCCATTTTACAGGTTAGAAGCCGAGAAATCTATTCTGTGGGCCAAGTGGTAGAGGACATTTGTAGGCAGAGGAAGAAAGGACATGAATGGGACAATGGCATACACTTCCTAATGTACAGTTTCCACAATCTGAAGGACTGAATCTTAGAGCTAGAAGGTATCTGGGAGATTGTCTAGTCCAGCTTGCACTTCAGCAGGAGTTTTCTCTACAGAATACTAAGTGCTTAAAAGCTTAAACCTTTCTAGTTAGTTTTTAAAAATTTTCTTTTTAATTTATGGAATAAAACAAAAATTTCCATAACAGTACAATTTTTAAAAAGATGATTATTCATACAACTACAAATCTACTATGCATAATTTACTATTCCTTTCAAATATGCAACAAAAATGATCATGTAATATTATTTTTTTTTGGTTCTGCTTATTTCACTTCATCATTTTGCAAGTCTTTCCATGTTTTTCTAAAATTGCTGAGCTCATTATTTCTTTTAGCATAGTCGTTTTCCATCATAATCATATACCACAAGTATACGTTGGAGGGAACATCCTACTTCCTTAGGCAGCCCATTGTTTTAATTGTTAGTAAGATTTTCTCAATGCTATAACTAGGGGAGGATGAAGAGGACTGACGATACTCCTTTTAGGGTTTCAGAAGTGAAGAATCGTTAGAGTTTGGTACCTTGTTATCAACAAGCTCCTTACAATGGGAAGCTCCCTGATTGGGATTGGTGGTCTCCTCCCCAACCTGACTGCCTGAGGATAGTGTCCTAGAGTCTGTCATCTGTCCTTGCTGTGCCATTCCACCCCACCCTCAACAGAAGGCAGTTTGTCAACATTGCCTGGGGGCAATAATTCCTAGTTAAAGCTCTGTCTTTTCCTCACATTAAGTTTCTCCCCACTGCTACTACCTCTGTCTTCTAAGGCCAGAAGGAACATGTGCAGTTTTTCTTCCATAAAAAAAGCTCCTGATGAGAGCTTGGATGTTCCCCCAAGAGTAATCTTCTCTAGGTTATACATCCACTGTTCCTTCAACCAGTCCTCATATAAGATGATTTTAAGGTCCTTTCTGACCTCTTCTGAATGCTTTCCAGCTTATAAATATCTTTTCTAAAATTAAGTGCCCAGAACTAAACATAATACTATACTGGCTGACAAGGAAAGAGAAAAGTGGGCCCTTCCACTTCAGAGGCCACTAGATGGTGAAGTGGACAGAACTCTGGACCTGTCAGGCACAGCTGAGTTCAAATCCATCCTCAGATACCTAATAGCTGTGTGACCCCAGGTAAGTGATTTAACCTCTGTCTGCTCAGTTTCCTTACCTGCAAAAATGGCATACGAATAGCATCAATTTCCAGAATTTCTGTCAGGATCAAATGAATAATATTTATAAAATGCTTAATAAATACTGGTTCCATTCCCCTTTTCCCCACTACAGTGCATGATGATTCTAGAAACCAAGCCTCTCTTAAGGCAGCCTAAGAGTACATTGTTTTTTTTTTTTTGTTGTTTTTTTGTTTCCACATAACATTGTGGACTTATACTGAAGTTGTGATCCAGTAAGTCCCTCGTCTCTTTTAGATGTCTGGTCCAGTGATGCACCTCCCCCAATATTGCACTTAACTAAGTTGATTTTTAAAACCCAAGTGTAAGACTTTACATTGATCACTATTAAATTTAACTTTATTAGGTTGGGCTCAAAAGTCCTCACCAGTCAAGATGTGTTGGTATTCTGACATTGTTGGGACATTTTAGGGAACATCTCTTGCTCTGTGTCATCTGCAAATCTGAGGCATAAGCAGTTGACTTCTTGGAGCAGGAAGGCAGCAGATATTGCCAATAACTTTAATGAGGGCCTCAAGTCTGCTCTTTTCTTAGTCTGCCTGTAGGCCACTAATAAAAATAGGGAGATTCTAGGTTTCTGGGCTAGTGTTTCTAAACTGGCTTTATACTGGGACTGCCGAGATAATTGTGTTGGATGGAGTTAGAGAATGTGAAAAAAATCTCTGGCAGAATGCTCTAGCTCCAGGGAATCTGGCTATCTATGTGAGTTTTTCCTATGTGTCTGAGTTTTTGTATGAGTGTTCCTGGGACAAGTTTCATGTGATGGCCTATGTGAAGAGTTTCCTTAGGTATTAAACACAGAGGAGACCAATGGACTTGGTGGTGATGACTGTTTTTATTCTTACCGGCATTGTGAGATCCTCACAAGAATCAATCTTGGTACATGTGGGCATTAAATCCAGTGTGGGTGGATTTGCAAAACATATGAAGGATTCCTAGAATGCTTAAACCCAGCAGAAGAGACTTGGTTCTGGATCACACCAAATTATAAACCCCTAGACACCAATAACCTCTATGGAAGGGTCAGAATGACATTTTCAGTCATCCCTGAGATTAAAAAGACCTATTCTTGTTTCAGAAGTTACTGTGAAGTAGGAAGAGGGAAGAAGCAGAGGATCTCAGAGGAGGATTTTGTTCCCTGACCATGCTTGCTGTAGGGAAGGTTTCCAAGTTCTTCACAGTCCACAGCTGCATTAATTGTAGGGAGGCGGAGCAAGAAGAACTTCATGTTTTAAAAGCGAAGATGTCTTCTTGGGACAGAAATTAACGATTCACAGAATTAAAGAGCTGGAAGTCACCTGAACTGTTGTCCAGCCTAATCATCTTATCTTACTGGTGAGTGATAGCAAAAATGCACCTAATAATACGTACTGAAAGAGGGATTGTGTTCCATATTACCTTGTACTTTTCATATTCATGCATTTGCTTACATACGTACAAAACTTCTTGAGGACAAAGACTTTCTCATTCTTGTCTTTGTATTTCTAGCACTTTCCACGGCGCTTGTCCACAGAGAGGATGCTTAATAAATACTTATTGAATGAATGAATCCCTCAATATCATTAAGGTATCCGTAAAATGAACAAATGAGGACCGATTTTGAGGAATCACCCCTTGTTTTCAACGGAGTCAATTCCTTTGCTATGTAGGTCAGTTTCTCAATACTTTCATAGCAATGAATCCCATTTACTATATTTCACACTTGTTTTCTACACACACAGAGTTGATTTATTCTCATAACACTGTCATACTTCTCTTTCAATTCCTTTCTTCTAAGTCCCACCCAAGAAAAATGTTAAGCCAACTTTCCAAACACTTAACACTTGCTTATCTTTTCCTCTTATCCCAGAAGTATCTTATCTCTACGACAGACAGTACATAATCTATATAGGTCACTCAGGTTTATCTAAAACATAGTTGGCTGAACGGTAACAGAAATCTTATAGAAAATTGAATATCAGTGATTTATTGCTGTAAAATAACTGTAATTTAGGGTGTTTTTTATTTTCAGAGTACTCATTCATTTTGTTTAGCATTTAGACAACATCTGGTTTTGCACTCTAGTTATGGGCGTGTAGATATACATATATAGGTATATTTGCTGAAAGACAAAACTTCTGATAGAGAATTTAAGTCAGAGAACAAAATATTGGATCCTAGAACGTGAGAAACTCCTCTGGAAATGATGAATACACCCAAATATTGTAGGCTTCAAGTTTCCAGATGAAACTGGACTCCTGAGATTTGAATTATATTTTAATGCTGGCTGGAAACAGGAGTAATGGAGTGACAGTTCCCCCCTTCTCTCCAATAGCTATTTAGATGTTCAAAGGGGATAGAACAGAGCTGGAAAAGTGGATACTTGCTGCAGAGAAAAGCAGGAAAAGGAATGAATTGGCAATTGCACCGGAGAGTAAAGAGAATGATGAACGTCCAGGAGCAGGAGTAATGAGATCTCTTCATCTCCTGTCCTTAGTTTTTGACGATGACATTAATCTCATTGTGAAAGAATGGGCATGCTACTTATTATAGTTGTCTGCATGGGGCTCATGTGTCTGCAGTTTGCCAGGCTGCTGATTAGCAGCTGTCTTTTTTTTTTCCAGCTATGTGCATCCCTGCCTTCTCCTGCTTCGTGCCACAATGTCCCTACTCAGATTCAGCTGTCACACTTCTGATTGCTGCCCATCAGGCTTCTGGTACTGGCAGCTCAGCATTAACATATTACATATCTGGCTACACTCCTTCAGGTGCCTGGTTGGTTGAACCTTTATAACCTTTCTTCTGCCTGTTTTCCCTCCTGTGGCGATCACATTTAAGGTTTACAAGTTTCTGTGATAGTGGCGGGTTTAGAAAAAAGAAAGGACAGAGAATGTAGCCAAAGGGAAAAAATGGGAGGACCTGAAGATAAAAGAGCCTGACAACAGAGACTGAGAGTCCACCAATGATGGCTTGAAAATACAACATCAAGAGAAATAAGGAGCTTGGACATGGGGGATGGGAAAGACAATAGCAGTGAGGGAAAGATAGACAGGAAAATGATGTTAAGTGTAGAGAAAAGAGCCTGTCTTTATGTCTACAGGAGGTAGTTTTAAAAGTAAGCCATAGAAAAATGTGGTTTTTAACAGTTATTTATATAGTGTTAAGAGGGGCATTGTGTGCCTGGGTATTGTGTCAGGTCCTTATTGCCACCCTTTGATGAGGGTTGTGTCTTGCCACTGATAATGTCTGTCTGTGCAGCAGGCAAAAATCCTTGTCATTCATGAAGTAGAATTTGTTCCTCCTCCTCTGAGACCATGTGGTTCCCTGTAGGGGCTTCGCATAAGAGCAGGCTTCCTCTCTAGGGAATGGAATCCAGTCCTCTACTACTCACCATTCTCCTCTCTCCACTCTTGATTTCAGTTTCATTTTTAAAGGGCGAGACTCAAATGAATGACCATGATGAAATTAATCACCCAAAATCTCACCCAAACTATTGAAATAGCCTCTTTACCAGTCCTCTTGAATTCATTCTCACCTTTTTTTAATCTCTCTTTTGCACAACTGCAAATCTATGCTGCTAAACTTCAGGTCTGATTGTGTGGCATTGCCTTGAAGAAGCTGCTATTGTATCTAAGATTAAACACAAACTCTCCTGCTAGGTTTTAAAAGCGTCCACCACTTGCCTCTAATCTTGCCTTTCCAGGTTATTTCCACATTACTCCCTTCCATATAGTCTATGTTTTATTCAAACTGTCATCCTTGCTCTGTGTGGGACATTCTATCTCCCTTCTCCATGACTTTGCACAAGCTCTCCCTAGATACCTGAAACGATCTCTCTCCTCTCTTCACTCTCTCAGAAGCACAGGAGACATAAGTAGAAAATAAAGTGTCTTTTTCTTTCAACGAACTCATATTCTTTTTAAAAATTATTTTTAGTTTTCAATATTCACTTCCATAAGATTTTGAATTTCCAATTTTCTCCCCCCTCCCTCTTCTTTCCCTTCCCTAAAACAGCATGCAATCTGATATAGGCTCTATGTATACATTCATATGAAACATACTTTCACATTAGTCATGTGAAGAATTAGAACCAATGGGAGGAACCACAAGAAAAAGGAAACAAAACAAAGCCACAATAAAAGAGAGTGCAAGCAGTATGTTGCCATCTGCATTCAGGCTCCAAAGTTCTTTCTCTGGATGTGGATAGCATTTAAGGAATTCATATTCTAGTGGGGAGACATTCTAGTGGCAATTCAGACAGAAAAGTCCAGCATCAAAAGAATATATATATATATATATATATATATATATATATATATATATATATATACATAAACAGATGTATGTACATATATACATGTATATGGTAATGCATCTTTAATGTAATTTTAAGATTTAGCTAAAGTGCTACCATCCACAAGATATATCTACTGATCCCCTAGATGTTAGTATACCCCTTCAGTTCCTTATATTTTGTATTGAGTTATCCATTAATATATTGTTTCCTCTAAGTTAAATGTAAGTTTTTTGAGTGTAAGCATGACTTCATTTTGGCATATGGACACCTAATGAATTTTTGTTGAAATGAATATTTCCACCTTTTATTAGGGATATCTTCAACGCGAGAGCAAAGACCTCCCCAGAAGTGGCAGTGAGGATCCAGGAGAGTGTGAGGGACAGACTCCTATATTTGCTATAGATAATAAATGACTTCTACTGCCAATTCCCACCTCCAAAAATACTTGGTGCAGTTGTTCGTGGTCAGAATGAACTGTGGAATTGCTGACCATAGTTAAAATCAGAATAATTGTGAATTAATTAAATACAGTTTGTCAGAGCCATGAAACTGTAAAATTTCAAATGAGATGATATATGTGAAACACTTTGCAAATCTTGAAGTGTATATAAATGTTAGTCATTAGCTATTTTGCTTTTCTGCTTTTTTTTCCTTCCTACCACTGGGTAAATTTAATAATTGGAAGAGAACTGTAACCAGGCAGAAAATGGTAGAATACATGAACATATTGAGTATCTTCGACCAAGACTTCAGAAATGATTCTACATGAAAATTCTGTCTTCCAAGGAAAGTTTTCTGGTGGAAGAAAATGAGCTAATGGTGGGAAGGTCATCCCCTTAGCCATCAAATATACTGTAATATTTTAATAATCTATTATTTTTAGGGAGCATAGGTAGCCCCACCACTGGTGAAGATAGCAGCTCCTTCAAATAGATAATCTTTAAGAGATGTTATAATCAAATTTCATCAACCTGTAGATAACCTCATTATGTGCTTCACTGAAATTAGATAGGTTAGGTCCTACAAATACAGTTATATAGTCTTGTCATTGGAACTAGTTAAAGGAGGAAAAAGGATGATTAACTTCTAAATAGTTAACCTATAAAGTAAATTCTCACCTTTAGAGTTTCTTTGTTACAAGGGCTACCACCGCCAAAGAATTCTCATATCACCATACCTAACTAGGCTCATCCTCAGGGAGTAGATGTTTTTTTTTCTTTTTTCCAGAGTCATACTTGACGCTTTTCCAGCATGATGGAGCCTACCACACCAAAATATAATTTCAGAAAGGGATATGGTTTTATCTGTAGATATTAATTAAAGATGCACTACTTGACTTATTTCTGAAAATAATTAGGGAAAAAGGGAAAGAACCTATATGTTCTAAAATGCTTCTAGCAGCTCTCTTTATGGTAGCAAAGAACTGGAAATTGCAGAATGCCCATCAACTGGGGAATGGCTGAACAAGTTGTGCCCTATGACTGTGATGCAATGCTACTGTGCTATAAGATATGATGATGGTTTTAGAAAAAACATGGAAAGACTTGCACGAAATAATGATCAAGATGAGCAGAACCAAGAGGATATTGGATACAATGTAACAGCAATATTGCTTTAAGAATGGCTGAACAGATAAATTATTTTGACTATTATAAACACTTAAATTAACTGTAAAGGACAGATGAAGAAAGATGATATCTGCATTCAGAGAAAGAACTGATAAATAGAAGTATGTATAGAATAATTTTACATATATATGCATATTTGTGTCTAATGGTAGCTATCTCTAGAGTAGAGGAAGGGAAGAAAAAAGAAATTTACATGATAATTTTGTTGTATATTTGAAAGGAAGAGCAGGTTGTGTATAGTAGATTTGCAGTTTCTTGTGAAATCATCTTTTTATTGTACTATGTTATGGAAAGGCTTGTTTTATTATATAAATTAAAAATAAAATTTAATAATAAAAAAAGAAGATGGATTACGATATATGTGTATGTATGGGTATTTGCTGTACCCTAAGTACAACTGGACTTTTCTGTCTGAATTGCAGCTGTAACTTCTCTCATTGGAATATGAGTTCAGTGAAAAAAGAAACACTTTCTTTTCCATTTGTATCTCCTGTGATTAGCACAATGCTTTGAACCCAGTAAACAAGTGTTAAGTAATTAAGTAATAAATGTTGTTTTCATTCATTCATTCATTCATTCATTCATTCATTCATTCATTCATTCATTCATTCATTGCTTTCTGGACCCTCGAATAACCTCCATTTCATGATGAGGCATTGGAGTTGGACTCACCTGATTAATTCAGTGGTATAGTGGAGAGAGCACTAGATCAGGATTCGGAAGACCTGATTCAAGGCATTGCCACTGATACTACTCATGGGACATTGGGCAAATTACTTAATTTTCTCATCTATAAAATGACTAGGTTGGACTAGAAGTTCCCTTCCAGCTGTAGATCTGTGATCTATAAAACATTATCAATTACCTCAGGGGACCAGCCCAAAGGTGGGGTTATGTGGCCTTGAGGACACTTGGACTGCATTTGAGGACCTAGAGGGTCACATGTGTTCTCCACTCTTAGATCAGCACATCAGTAAAGATGAGGAGTCTCTGTCTACTTTTCAGTGCCAATTTTATTGAATATATTAGGATTATTTATGAAAACTTTTTGGAAATTGCAAAAAAAGCACACTAAGAAATATGTGTACATATTTACTTCACTGGCAACATAAGAAGTTTATAGTTTTAGAAGAAAAAGATGGAAATTTGGGAAAAGTCTAAATTATAATAATGTGAATAAGTAGATTCTTTCTAATTCATGTGTGATTAGAGAGACATAGACCTGATTTCATTGTAATCATACTAGTGCAATATTGATTGGAAACATAATAGAGTAAAGCTTACTCTCAGAAGTTTTGTTTTGAAAAAATTGTTTTTTACACATTTGCACTGTTGGGCAAAAACAGTTAAGGAGAAAACACCCAGGTCCTGACTAATCCAGGCAAATTTAATCAAGGAACATTTGTTGCCAGATCAACAGATGTTCTATTAAAAAAATAACCTGAATATTGACGTAGCCAAAAAACCCATGGCACATGTTTCCTTATGAAATGTCTGTGTATTCAAGTGTTTTCTCATAGATTGTATCTGTATACAGTCCATCCCCATCTGTGTGTGCTAATCATAAACTGTGCTTGGATCCAGCAGGATCTATTTATTTCCAAAATAACTGTGTCTTGATCAAATAGGATTCATGTGTGCACGTTGCACGGAGTAGACAAATGAGGCAGGATGTGGCTCTTTTCCCTGACTATGCCTTGATTCAATAGGATTCAGGCATTTTCCAACTGAACAGCTGTGGCTTGGGGAGAATCCAGGTGTTTTTCTCACTGAATATTTGTGGGATTGGCAAGATCCTGGGTATTTCCTTCTCTCTCTTTTGCCTGGAATTATCATAACTTACGTGTATATTTCAATGAATTTTTGCTTTATCCTGGGAAACATGCAGCTTCATTTTCCTTCACAAAAGAAATAATTATACTTTGAAAATATTAAGATGAGACTAAATGCTATCCTTTCTTCCACCAGTCTTGTTTCCTCATAAAGTTTTCATAATGCTTAAATACTATGTTATGGTAAAATACTGTTTGATGATGGAGACAATTAAATAATTACCTTTGTAAAGCTATCATCTCCAGAGAAATGAGGCTGTCCCTACCTGTTTTTAGTAATTCCATTGTAATAGAGATGGACTGCACTTGATAAGCATGGTTGAATTTTACTAGGAAGGAAAGTAGAAAATAGACATTTATTAAGCACCCACTATGTACTAAATGCTTTACAAATATGATCTCACTTCATCCTCACAACAACCCTATGAAGTGAATAATTATCCCCATTTTGCAGCTGAAGAAACTGAGGCAGACAGTGTTGGTGACTTGCTCACTGTTATACAGCAGGTATCTAAGGCCAGATTTGAACTCAAATATCCTGGAATCCAGGCCCAGTGCTCTAGCCACTGCTCCATCTAGCTGCCTCACTAGTTTTAGAATGAAATCTTCCTACTATACTACGATTAGAGACAACACGCAGTACTGTATACAGTGTTTATCTTACAGAGCATCTGTAAAATAAAGGGTCTGTAATAGATGGAGTAAGGAATACCTAGGTTTACATACTGCCTTT
The DNA here is from genome assembly GCA_023548195.1 of Bettongia penicillata ogilbyi. Classification (NCBI taxonomy): domain Eukaryota; kingdom Metazoa; phylum Chordata; class Mammalia; order Diprotodontia; family Potoroidae; genus Bettongia; species Bettongia penicillata. The sequence goes on along the minus strand of JAJHZJ010000007.1, from coordinate 416,500 downwards.
AACATTTACTAGTGATAGGAAAGTGCTATGTAAATATCAATTATTGCATTTTGGTCTCTGTATCTTAGAAGGTATGTGGAAAAAACTGGGACAAATTCAGAGAAGTAAAACAAAATGATTAAATAGTTCAAAATATGACTAATAATAAGAATGCAAAGAAATTCAGGAATGCCAGTAGTAGATTTAACCCTGAAAGGTATAAGGAGGTCATTTAGTTAAAATCTCTTAGTTTAAAGATGAGAAAACTGAGTCCCAGATAAGTTGCTTGAAGTCCTGTATGTAGTAAGCAGGAAAGCAAAGATTTCAACACAGGTTCTTTGATTTCAAATTCTGTGCTCTGTCACCATGCTGTTTTTTAGTTTAAAGCAAAAGATTTTAGGAAGTTCAAGGCAATGATACAATGACTGAAATTTTTTTTCCCCAAAGATAGAGTTAGAGAACCCATTGTTGCTTAGTCATTTTTCGGCTGTGTTCTACTCTTTGTGTACCCTTTTTTGGTGTTTTCTTGGTAAAGATACTAGAGTGGTTTGCCATTTCTTGCCCCAGCTCATTTTATGGATGAGAAAACTGAGGGAAATAGGGTTAAAAGTTCCTTGCACTTTTTAGTCACACAGCTAGTAAGCATCTGAGACTATATTTGAACTCAGGTCTTCCTGATTTCAGGCCTGGCACTCTACCTAGCTGCCCAGAGAAACCCATTAGTAAAGACCTTTTTTTGCCCAACCTGTTGTGCTACCTAATCATAAAAACCCACATCCAAATAGCACATTAATGTCTAAAAAGCACTTTCCTAATGGAAATTCTATATTATAGGTAGAGCAAATATTACTGTCCCCATATTATAGGTGAGCAGAGTGAGACATGGTAAGGTAAGGTAACCACTTAGTGTCATAGAAGAGTGAGTTTATACTTGAATTCAGTTTTTTTTCATGTTTGGACCCATGCTCTCTCTACTATACCACACTACCTTCTGATCCTGGTAGAAAGAGGTCTTAGCATCAAGAGACTTAGGTTTCAGTCCAAATTCTAGTACTTAAAAGTTGTGTCACTTTCCTTCTTTACATGTCATTCACTTCCTTTGTGAAGTGGGAGGCTTTGATTAGATATCTCTAAGGTTTCTTTCATCTGGGGCACTCTGATACCTATAACAGAAATCTATCTGGCTTTGTGGTTGCTCCCAAATGAGAGCAGAATAGGCAGGCAAGTTAAAAGGGTGAACAGATAAGAGATAGAGGTTCAAATAGAAAGTAAACATCTTGAGAAGTGTGGGAGGTGTTGGCTGAGGACTAGCACCTTGGTGGCAGTTTTCTGAGCCCTTTTCAGGGCTGTTCATTTATCTTGGATGTCCACCCGTCACCCAGCTCTCAGCTGTGGCCCCAAGAAGCTGTAGCAGGTGCAGTGGCCATACCCTGTTAAAAACATTTTGGCAGATAACTAAACCAGGTCAAGGGTAACTAACAAACTGCAACCTTGTAGGTGAATTAAGGGGATATCTATCTCAAACTTGTGATGTCTTACCCTAGTAAAATGGGTAGATTAGAGCAATTTGTTCCAGCAGCCATGAAGGTGCCTAAGCAGGAACAATGGAGTGCTTAAAGTTTGGTCAGACATTGAAGACACCATGGCATCCAACATTGCCAGTCGTTCTGAATTTTGTCTCACCACTGGACTTCGGTGACTCTGGAAGGGAGAGTGAGGCAGATGACTTTGTGCACCTCTGCCTCACTTAAATCCAGTTCATACTGTCAAAGAACTGGATATTTCAGGGATCCCATCAACTGGGGAATTGATATCCAAATTGTGGTGTATGGTTGGGTTGGAATACTATTGTGCTTTAAGAAGTGATAAGTTCAGTGATCTTAGGCATGGAAAGACTTGCCCAAAATAAGCAGAATCAAGAGAACACTGTATGCAGTAACAGCACTATTTCTTAAGAACAGCTTTGAGTGACTGTCATTTAGACTATTATAAATGCACAAATTTAAAAGAAAGATATAATATGAAAGAAAAAAATATCTACATTCAGAGAAAGAACTGATACATAAAAGTATGTATAAAATAATTTCACACACACATGTACGCGTACTTATTTATGTCTAATGGTAGACATCTGTGGAATGGGAGGGAGGAAACAAAAAAGTAAAAAAAAATGCATAACTTTATTATATATTTTAAAAGAATAGCCAATTGTACATAATAGTTTTGGAGTTTCATCTTTTAAAAATTTTTATGTTTTTTATTATACTATGTTATGGAAATGCTTGTTTTATTCCATAAATTAAAAATAAAGTAAATTTTAAAAGCTCCAATTCATGCTTGAGTCAAGACATTACTCCGTGATGTCATAAAGAATCAACAATGAGAACACCAAGAGGACAAATTCTGACTGATTCTTATCTCCAGTATTTAACTTTATACCTGGAATGCTTAATAAATTATCAGTGATTTATTCCTTGCAGAGAATATCCTTGCAAAGATGAGTTCAATGACTAGTCAGGGCCTGGTCTTAAAATAAAACAAAAGCTGTGTTGTGGGCTTGCTAGCTTCACCCTAGCTTTTACTTTAGGGGGTTGTTTTTCTGGACCTGACAATGCTTAGTTCTTCAAAATCTACTTGCATAATGAACCATGTTATAATGACTTCCACTGTATCTGTGTGGTTATTTTTGTTGTCGTTAAAAAAGGACATGGGCCACTTCTTATCTCCACAGAGAACCAGAGGATATAGGCTTAGATTGTAGCAAGGAGGTTGACTCCTGCAAAAGGTATGGTAGTTTTACTGGTGGAAAAAAAGAGCAAGTACTTGTGGGGATGCTGATCTTTATGCTTCAATGGTTCCATGACCTAACTGAGGTGAATTCTCCTTCCACCAGTACAGATTACAACCTACCTGTGCTTTCTCATCATATAACTCTTATGTATAACTCTTATAACTCTTGCCATATTAGAGATGGGGAACCTGTGACTTCGAGGCCACACGTGGCCCTCCAGGTCTTCAGCTGTAGCCCTTTGACTGAATATAAACTTCACAGAACAAACTTCACCCCTGCCATAAACCCTTCTTCCTCTCTGAGGAGACTTGTGGTATGGTCCCTCCTCTAGTTTTCAGTTATTTTAAAAAATAAAAGGAGGAGGAGGGTAGGAAAAGCCCACCACCTGTCTTAGATGGTTAAGGCCTCCAGAAAGGGAGCTGGAGTTAATTACTTTTTGAGATCCCTTTCAGGTCTGGAATTTTGATTTTATGTTTCCCAGGACATAAAATCCTTTGAGAAATGCAGTAAATGTTAATTAATGTTGAGGTGAAATAGCAAAACAGGTTCCCAGTCTATAGACTTCCAAAGACTGATTTATTCCAATTATTCCATGAAAGACAGCTGACAGAAGCAATGAAAACATGTGGTTTGATTTTTTTTCTGACCTTGTTTTAAGTTTTATTAGTTTTACTGATGCCTTTCATTTGTTTTTAAACATCAGAATCATTTACCATTATAGCCTCCCTTTCCCCTTCCTTTACTTCTCTCTTATAACAAAGAAGAACAGTCTATCAAAACCCACTAAAGTGGCAGCCATGTCTAAGAGGAGCTTGGAACAATGGAAAGAACCCTGGATTTGCAGGATCCAACTCCACCACTTATGACCTTTATGGTCTTGAGGAAATTGTATAACTGCCTTGGACTTTGGCTCCCTCATCTATTAAATAAGAGGTATGGGCTTAGTTATTTCTGTGATCATTATTAATTATCATTATTATTCCTACTATGAATTATTTCTATGACAGTGAATGCTTTTCTTGTAAGTCCATCTCTAGTAAGAGGTTGGAAATGTGCTCATCTCTTGTCTGGGACCATACTGGACATTGAAAGTGACCAGAATGCTTCAGGTATGTTGGGGACTTTTGGTGACACATGGCCCACTCCCTTCTACCTTATTTTTTCTCCACCATTTGTGACAACTTTAAGAGCTGAAGGTCTGGTTCCTCCTTTTGGAGTACAGTATTCCTCAAAGGCCTCCAAAACTCTCATTGGAGCACTGGTTCTTTGGGCTAAGCCTAGATAGACAAAGCTTGGAAGTAGTTTTTGTCTTCTCTCCCTTACCTCCAAATATTTTCTCTGCAGCCCTCAAGTATCAAGAATCCTCATCCTGTTTTCTGATGGACTAAGGACCTCTACTTTTTGTACCCCATTTAGACCACTTCCTCCTCAAATGTCCCATGCTGTAAAATTGCTTTTTTCCTACTCTTTCCTTAAGAAGCTTCTCATTCTTGCAATGGATTAATGTTTCTTGGACTTTTTTTTTTACTTTCTTATGGAATATGATTAGTAGTAGGATCCCTGGATCAAAAGGTATGAGTGAATATCTTATTTTCTAAAAATAACTCCAAATTGCTTTCCAGAAAAGTTGAATTAATTCATAGTTCCACTAACAGGGTATTAGTGCGCCTGTCTTTCTACAACCCTTCCATCTTTTGTCATCTTTGACAATTTGCTAGGGGTGAGATGAAACCTCAGGGTTGTTGGATTTGCATTTTTTCCTGTTATTAGTGATTTAGAAACCTTTCAGATGTTAATAGTTTGCAATTCTTTTTTTGAGAACTGCTGGTTCATATCCTTTGAACACTTATCATTGAGGCATGGCTCTTGGTCTTAATATTTATGTCAGAATATTTGAATAATAAAAGAGGATTCTAGTTAATTTAAAATTGCTAATTTTTCAGGCTTTGTGACAAAATGAAGTGTAGAGTTTTGAGGTGAGGGATATTTTTGGGGGTGCTGGCCTTCCCATTTTTCTTTACTCATGCAGCATTCTCTTTCTATCACAGTGTTGAGGTCAGGGAACCAACCGTTGAGGTTTGAGGTGCTTGGGACCCCAAAATACTGACACCCCAGGTCCTGAATGAACGAATTTGAGCCAAGCCTTCTTTCAGCCAAAGTAAAAACAAAGTTTATTAAAGAATTGTGATATTGAGTTGACTCTTAAGGAGCCTAAGCATTATATTGACAAGCAGACTAGATGGAATCTCAGCTAGACAGACTCTTAGCTAGATTGAATCTGAGCACCTTTATGGAGACAAGAAGAATCTTATATACCGAAAGACAGTGGGAGGGATCTGGGGGTGATCTAGTGGTCCGGGGTGAGGGCAGGAGGGATTTAGGGAAAGTCTGGAGAAGGAATCTAAGGGGGATCTTGGTGGTTCTGGGGTCAGAACAAAGGAAATGAGATTTTGGTGTGATCAAGTATGAGAAACAGCTGAAGGCAATCAGACAATGGAGGGTTAGGGTGGAAGGCAATCTGAAGGTAATAGACAACAGTGGGCTAGGCTAGGTTAAGGGCATGAAAAGTCAGATTAAGTGAGAAGCTTCAAGGAGAGTTCAAGGGGCTTCCCAGAGTTTGTACCCCATCATTAGGACAATTTACTCAACTTTTTCTTCCCACCTTGTAAGAATGAGTTACAACTGTTCCCACAAAGCTGAGGTTGGTGAATTCTTAATACTTGGATATATTCTCCACCCCAACCAAACATATAGAGATTAGAACTTTGGCACGCAGCTTTTGTAAGGCTGCTGACTCCTGTTTTAACACCTCCTTTTCCACACAAGAACCACTGATCATTCCTTTTACTCTCCCAAACTGAAGTCCCCCTTCCATAACATTTTTCGGGTAAACTGATGTGGGCCTGAATTGTAAAGGCTGGAATTATAAAACTTTGGTGCTAATAGGAAAATGGATGCCAGAAGTGACTTTTCCATTCTGCTTCTAAACAGAACCATTTATTGCAAAGAACATAGCAGAGGAAGTAGTTAGTCCACAATAAATACTGTGGCTGTTCCCTTGCATACTGCTAGGCTTAAGTAAATATTTAATAATAGTAAATGCTGTAAAATAAATTTCTGACACTTTCAGAAGCCAGGTAGGATCTAGGTGAAAATTAGCAAGATCTTCCTGATGTGAAGAAATGCCACCATCCATGGTGGCTAAAGGGCTGCCAAGATGGCAGCATGATTTAATGGATAGATCCTAGGAGTCAGGGAGCCTGGAGAAGCATCTCAAGGTGTCCAACTGAGATGGTTAAGGAAGGTGAATACATGTCATATGGAGCCTGGAAAATAAAAGAAAAACTTGGCAGAAAGGAGAACTTGATAAGGTAGGGTTCTTCTTTGTTGGACCATGTTCAAACCAAACTGGAATAATACTTATTCTGTTGTACAGAGAGGTCTTATTTTAGTATAGGAGTTAGACTAGATAAATTTCTGAATCAATGACCATTTATTAAATTTCTGCGTATGCCAGGTATAGGGCTGTGTGTTCAAGACATAAAGACAAAAGCCATATGGGGGCTACTGGCAAAGAACTTCTCAAAGAACTTCTCAGAAGGAAAGAACATGCATACAAAATACAAACCACATGCACAAAGTAATTTGGGGAGGGGAATCAGAAAAGGCCTTATGTAGGTGGTAGGGATAGAGCTGAGCTTTGAAGGGTGGTACAGGTCAATGAGAGAGAATTCTGGGTTGGCTGAGAGGGGAGCAGGGTGTCTCCATAAGTCAGGCCCCCTCAGGAGGCAGCAGCAGAGGCAGTGGCGGCCAGGAGCTCCTGGAGCAGACAGGATCTCAGATCCATTACTGAAGATCTCCACATAGACCCCCTGAGGGAACTGAGCCCTGCAAGGAGGCTCTGCCCCCACCTGAGAACCTGAATTTAATCTTACCCTGAATAGCAGCCCTGCCTCCTGCTGAAAGCCCTGAGGCTGGGGAGCAGCATTTGAATCTCAGAACACAAGCACTAGCTATGCGGATCTTGGCAGGGATGGAAAGGAATCTCAGAAGTCAAGTAACTGGCTGGGAAAATGCCCAGAAAAGGGAAAAAAAATTAGACCATAGAAGGTTACTTTCTTGGTGAACAGATGTTTCCTCCTTTCCTTTCTGATGAGGAAGAACAATGCTTACCATCAGGGAAAGACATAGAAGCCAAGGCCTCTGTATCCCAAACATCTGAAATAGATATCCAATGGGCTTAGGCCATGGAAGAGCTCAAAAAGGATTTTGAAAATCAAGTTAGAATGGTGGAGGAAAAACTGGGAAGAGAAATGAGAGAGATGCAAGAAAAGCATGAAAAACAGGTTAATACCTTACTAAAGGAGACCCAAAAAAATACTGAAGAAAATAACACCTTGAAAAATAGGCTAACTCAATTGGCAAAAGAGGTTCAAAAAGCCAATGAGGAGAAGAATGCTTTCAAAAGCAGAATTAGCCAAATGGAAAAAGAGGTTCAAAAGCTCACCAAAGAAAATAGTTCTCTCAAAATTAGAATGGAACAGATGGAGGCTAATGACTTTCTGAGAAACCAAGAAATCACAAAACAAAACCAAAAGAATGAAAAAATGGAAAAGAATGTGAAATATCTCATGGGAAAAACAACTGACCTGGAAAATAGATCCAGGAGAGACAATTTAAAAATTATGGGACTACCTGAAAGCCATGATCAAAAAAAGAGCCTAGACATCATCTTCCATGAAATTATCGAGGAAAACTGCCCTGACATTCTACAACCAGAGGGCAAAATAAGTATTGAAGGAATCCATCGATCACCACCTGAAAGAGATCCAAAAAGAGAAACTCTTAGGAACATTGTGGCCAAATTCCAGAATTCTCAGCTCAAGGAAAAAATCTTGCAAGCAGCCAGAAAGAAACAATTCCAGTACTGTGGAAATACAATCAGGATAACCCAAGATCTAGCAGCTTTTACATTAAGGATCAAAGGGCATGGAATAGGATGTTCCAGAAGTCAAAGGAACTAGGACTCAAACCAAGAATCACCTACCCAGCTAAACTGAGTATAATACTTCAGGGGAAAATATGGTCTTTCAATGAAACAGAGGACTTTCAAGCATTCTTGATGAAAAGACCAGAGCTGAAAAGAAAATTGAACTTTCAAACACAAGAATGGGAAGAAGCATGAAAAAGTAAACAGCAAAGAGATGTCATAAGGGACTTACCAGAAGTGAACTGTTTACATTTCCACATGGAAAGACAATATTTGTAACTCTTAAAACTTTTCAATATCTGGGTAGTTGGTGGGACTACACACACACACACACACACACACACACACACACATGTGCATGCACACACACACATACAAGCATGCATGCACACACAGAGACAGAGAGCACAGAGCGAATTGAATAGGATGGGATCATATCGTAAAAGAAATTAAGGTAAACGGTGTGAGAGAAATGTAGTGGGAGGAGAGAGGGTGAAGTGGAATGGGGTAAATTATCTCTCATTCAAGAGGCAAGCAGGAGACTTTTTAGTGGAGGGAAAAAGAGGAGAGCTGAGAAAAAACATGAAGTTTACTCTCATCACATTCGAGTAAAGGCAGGAATAAAATGCACACTCATTTTGGTATGAAAACCTATCTTACAATACAAGAAAGTGGGGGAGAAGGAGATAAGCAGGGTGGGGGGGATGATGGAAGGGAGGGCAATGGGAGGAGGGAACATTTGAAGTCAACACTCTTGGGGAGGGACAGGATCAAAAGAGAGAATAGAAACAATGGGGGGCAGGATAGGATGGAGAGAAATATAGTTAATCTTACACAACACGACTATTATCAAAGTCATCTGCAGAACTACACAGATATGGCCTATATTGAATTGCCTGCCTTCCCAAAGGGAATGGGTGGGGAGGGAGGGATGGGGAGAATTTGGAACTCAAAGTTTTAGGAACAACTGTTGAGTATTGTTCTTGCTACTAGGAAATAAGAAATACAGTTAATGGGGAATAGAAAGTCATCTGGCCCTACAGGACAAAAGAGAAGATGGGGACAAGAGAAGGGAGGGATGATAGAAGAGAGGGCAGATTGGTGATAGGGGAAATTAGAATGCTTGGTGTATTAGGGTGGGGGGAGGGGACAAATGGGGAGAAAATTTGGAACCCAAAATTTTGTGAGAATGAATGTAAAAAGTTAAATAAATTTATGTTAAAAAATAAAGAAATAAATCAGAGGAAAAAAAAAAGAATAGGGGAGTCCTAGCCATATTTGTAGACAGTAGGAAGGAGTCAATTAATGGGGAGAGATTAAAGATAGTGATTAGATGATTGTGGGGAGACCTGCCAAAAGTGATAGGAGGGATGGGCTCATGGCCACTGAGGTCTCTTCTAACTCTGCAATTCTGGGGGTTTGAATTCCAACCCCATTACTTAATACCTGTACGATTGGGAACAAATCACAGCTTCTCTGGGCCTGAGATTCCCTATTTATATAAATAAGAAACGTAGGGACAGTTAGGTGGTGCAGAGTAGGGAGCATCAGCCCTTGAGTCAGGAGGACCTGAATTCAAATTCAGCTTCAGACACTTCATACTTACTAACTCTGTGACCCTGGACAAGTTACTTAACCCCAATTGCCTCATAAAAGATAAAACAAAAACAAGCCAAAAAAGAAGTCTAAATAACTTTTAGCACCTTTCCCTCTGTATTTGAGTTTTCACTTTTATACATTTAAGATTACTAATGGATGAGAAAAAATAGTTAGCATTTAAGTGCTCTAAGGTTTGTGAAGCACTTTACATATATTAACTTATTTGTTCCTCACAACAACCTAGTGAAATAGGTGCTATTATTATCCCTATTTTACAGATGGGGGAACTGAAACATAAAGGTTAAGTGACTTGCATAGGATCATATGGCATATAAGTATCTGAGGTAGGATTCAAACTCAGGTCTTCCTGGCTTTAAGGACTAGGCCACCTAGTAGCCTCTAAGATTAGAGCTGAAAAGGGCCTTCATTATTGTTATACATGTAGTTAGAACGATGGGCCTAGAGTCAGGAAGACAAGGCATCAAACCAGATACTTATTAGCTGTGTGACCCTGGGCTAGTCACTTAAAATGCTTGTCCCTCAGAGAAGGGAAGTGATTCTTAAAGTCACATGGCTATCGGGCACAGAGTACAACCTAAATGGCGTGATCACCACTTCTATGAGTCTTTCATTAAGCAAGGGTTCTTAACCTGTGTGTGTGTGTGTGTGTGTGTGTGTATGTGTGTGATGGAACTCTTTGACAGTCTGATAAAGCCTCAGAATAATGTTTTTGAATACACAAAATAAAGTACATAGAATTACAAAAGGAAATCAATTATATTGAAATGTAGTTATCAAAAAATATAGGTTCCTAAACTATGAATTAAGGACCCCTGAGGGACTACAGAATTAATACAAGGGGACTGAGCATCTATCTGTGAACCAAGTGATATCATTTAGATCTTTACTGAGTGCCTACATATGCACTGAGATTCATAATAAGCAAATTTGCCTTCTGTAGACCAACAAAATGTCTTATACATTTATTTATCACTATTTTCACATGCATGTAGACATTGTGATTAACAGAACTTCTTTCAAAGTATTATTGAAGTTAGACTAGCTTTATGGTATAGTATGCTTTCTTAATCAATGGATACTACATAGTCTATCTACTATGTAGAAGTTGATGATTTTTTTGTGTTTAAAAAGGGTCTTCATTCTCAAAGGCTAGAAAGCCACTGCACTATCACACACTGCCTCAGCCATGGGATCAGCATTATTCTATAGGAAAGCCACATCAGAATATTAAAGAGAGACAAAAATAACCACACTGAATATAATTCATTGTGTTGTGAAATTCTGCTTGATTTAAATGTGTGTTCCTGATGGCAAGATTCCAGTGTGTAAAGCAACCAAATAAAAACAGTTCACATTTCCACATCAGTTATCTCATAATATTTTTGAGATAAAATACATATATATACACAAACATATATTTATACTACATATGTGTGTATATGGTTTTATAAATGTAACATATATACAAAGATATGTATGTGTTATATCTGGATCAGACTTGTGATTTCATAGGAATAGGGGCATCTGGTGAGGAACTCTACCAATGAATACTCTTATAGGTGTGAGGCTTTATCCCCTGTGCCAGCCTGCAGCACAAGTGCAAATATGATTAGTTTCATTTTACAGATGAAGAAACGAAGGCTCAGATGGACAGATTGTCTTGCCCAATGTTGTAGAGCCAACAAATCTGAGAAGCAACTTTAACTTCTAGGACTTCTGGTTCAGTGTTTAGTATTCTGTATCATTCTATTAGGATGGTCACTCACAATTATAAACCATCCTTTATATTCACTGTTTCTATATTATACAACACGCGCTCTTTGGTGCAACCTTTACACACAAAACAAGTTTGGTGATACCTGTAGTTGCAGAATTTTAAATTATTATTGTTAGATGTAATAGTCAAATACATTTCATTTCTCTGGGCTGAATGAAGAGAAATGACCCTTGGAAGTGATTCCTTCTCTTCCCCTCATTCACAAGTACAGGAATCATTTTATAGCGATGGATAACCATTCATTTCATAAAAGATTCTCAGTCTTTGCCTGGCATCCCTATTCTAGGACACTCGTTCACTGCTCTGTTGAGTCCTCTTTTCTCTCTATAGTCTCTCACTTGGTGATCTCATCAGCTCCCATTGTTTCAATGAATATTTATGCAGATGATTCACCAATTTATTTACCCTTGCCTGATCTGTCTTCTGAAATCCAGTCCTGAAACACCAACTCTTTGTCAGATTTAATGTCCCATGTGTCAAACTCAACATGGCCAAAGCAGAATTCATTATCTTCCATCCAAGTCCTCTCCTCTTCTGAGTTTCCCTATTAATTTTAAGTGCACCATCTTCCTTTCAGTCAGTCAGGCTTGAAATTTCACTGTCATCACTCCCCCCTCAAACCCAATCAATTACCATCTCTTGTAATTTTTCTCTAATATATACTCTTCTCTCCACTCAACCTTCAGCATTCCTAACCTGCAATATTTCAATAACCTTTTCATTGGTCTCCCTCAAGTCTCTTAGCATTCCAAACCATCCACTAAGTTGCCAGAGTGATTTTTACTAGTGTGGTTCATTCAGCAATCTTCCTGCTAACTAACCACAAGATCAAATATAAAGTTATTTGTTTGGTATTTACAACTCTTCTCAACCTGATCCCTTTCTACCTTTCCAAGGCTTCTTAGACCTTCTCCTACTCTTGATCCAGGTCCTCTGATCTGGTAGCTATTCCTAGAAAGGCACATTCCATTTTCCCTCTGTGCTTCTGCACTGGCTATTCCTCTCCTCTCCTTCCCAGTCCCTGACTCGGAGATTCCCTGACTTTCTTTAAGACTTAGCTCAAATGCCTCCAAGAGACCTTTCTTGGTCTCTTCAACTACTAGTGCCATTTACATTTCATCTACTTTTTATCTTGTATGTTCTGATTTATCTATGTTTTCTCCCTTATAAGAAGGTAAACTTGTCCAGGGCAGGGTCTGTTTCTGCTTTTTCTTTGTCTCCCCAGCGCTTAGCTCAGCCTTGGTACATATTAAGGGATTAATTCATGTTTATTGTTGGATTGATTTACTCGTCATTCCTTACTCTGTGGATGACTGAAGGGACAGAACAATGCTCGAATGAATTCTGCTTCAACTCAGACTCGAGGAAGATTTTCAAAATGTAGAAGGGGTGTGTGTGTGTGTGTGTGTGTGTGTGTGTGTGTGTGTGTGTGTGTGTGGGTGTGGGTGTGGGAGTGTTGTTATTGTCTACAGGAAAACTTTAGCCTCAGAGAGAGGGACCCTAGCTGCTGCCTCAATAGAGAAGTGATGCTGTCGAATTTGTATATATTTTGGGGAGCTCCAGATGCTATATATCTCCCTAAATCAACACCTTAGCAGTCTTGTAGCTGGTCTTGCAATGAATGAATAACAAGGGCTCACAGACTTTCTCCTTTGACGTTCCGGGTGGTAGAGTAAGGTGGGGGGAACTGCTCAGCAAGAAACTCACACATTGCTGAGTAGTAGCGCAGCATAATAAACCGTGGTTTACACCCATGTGTTTCACAGACTTCTCGGCTTTCTTGGAGGCTTTTCCTAGGAGGACCGCCCTGCCCTCCCCCCACCCTTCTCTATAATAATCCTCGCACCAGCTGTGCTGCTATTGCTTTAACTCCATCTGTCCTTCCGCTGGGGACAAGTCTATCTCACCAAACGCAGAACACAAGTTTGGCTATCCAAAATGATTAGAGCCCCTGGCCCTCTCCCCTTTTCCGGAGCCAAGCGCCCTGTCTTTTCCACTAGAGAAGGCTGCTCCCCACGGTTCTAAATCACTGCTTTGCACGCAAGGCTGCCTACCCCAGCCCTAACCCGATCTACCCCCAGTCCAATTCTCTTGATTTTCCCGGGGCTGTCTTCTCTCTTCTCTCCCCCGGTCCAGCCCTAGCACTGTGCCTCAGCCTCTAGCAGGGGTCTAACGGCCAGCACAGCAGGGAAATCGTGCCCTGCGGCGGTGCCGCGGCTCTCTGGGTTGGAGTTTGCCCTTGTCTGAGCGAAGTCACATGGTGAGGAGGGGTAGACGGCAGAGGAGGGGGCGCGGCGCTCTTCGCTCTGCTTGCTGCGGAGGAGAGACGCCGCTCTGAGAGCTGGAGCAGCAGAAGCGGCCGCAGCCACAGCTAGGGAGCTGTCCCTCCCCGCCCACCAACCCTTCCTTCACACACTTGTTATTCACCGCACCAACTTTCTCCCTCCCTTCCTCTTTCTTTCTCCTCCTCCTCTCCCTCCCCGCGTGTGCGCGGCTAAAATGATTTCCTCCTTTTCTGGCAAAAGAAATGATGCACCTGACTTTACCAGGGGGAAACAACCAGCCGAGCAGAACAAGGAACAGATGTAAAAGGAATAACGGCAGAGGAGGAAACCGAGATGAGACCGATCTAAGAAAATCCAGGGGATGAAGCCAGAGAGGAGGGCAGAGGCAGCAGCAGCGGCAGCGGCAGCAGCAGCAGCAGCGCCCTTCTAGTCTTTCATATGCTCTAGGCAGAGGAAGACTTTGTCAGTTGCAAAGTGCAACCCTGAGTACTCGGAACTGCTGTGTATCTATTTGCTAAACAAACTCTTCCTTGACTGAGACGCCGGGTTGCTGAAGGAGGCTCCCTGTAGAGGCACTTGGCTCTCCCTACAACTACGAAGATAAACAGCAGTTTTCCAAAGAGTGGATGAACTGAGGTGAGCAGAGGGGGAAGAAATGAACCCCCCTGGGAGAAGGAGGTGCAGGGAGCTGCAGCAGCAGGAAATCCCGGCTGGGCAACGCCTGATGTTCCCCAGGAGAAGGGAAACGTACGGAGGACCGCAATGGGATGCTCTGCCTGGGGAGCAGCTCCCGCTGGGCGCGGAGAAAGGAAGCCAGAAGCCGGGACGCGGCTGCTGCGGTGGCCAGCTGTGCACGCTGGCTGCCGGGCTGCGCTACCTGCTGGGGCTCTTCCTCCATATGTGGCTGTGGACTGCCTCCGGCTCGTCCGCTCAGGTATACAACCTCAGCCTGGCGGTGGACGAAGGGCTCCCCCCGGATACTCTGGTGGGGGATATCCGTGCAGGGTTGCCCGGTGAGCAGCAAGGGGAGGGAGATGGCTTCTTCCTGTCTGAGGACTCGGGAGACTCCCCGCTGCTGGACGACTTTCACGTGGACACCGACACGGGCATCATCCGCACGGCGAGGAGCCTGGACCGCGAGCGGCGGGACCACTACAGCTTTGTGGCGGCCACGTTGCTGGGTGCCGTGGTGCAGGTGGAGATTACAGTGAACGATGTGAACGACCACTCGCCGCGTTTTCCAAGTGACTCCCTACAACTAGACATCTCCGAGCTCAGTCCCCCGGGCACAGCATTCCGCCTGCCCGGGGCCCGGGACCCGGACGCGGGGCTGTTTAGCGCCCAGGGTTACACCCTGCTGCAGCCTCCAGAACTCACGAAGAGCACCGAGGGACCCTTCTTCCAGCTGCGCTACGGAGGCCCGGGGCAGCAGGCTTCCTCGTCGGGCAGCCCCTCTTCTTCCTCCTCCTCACCCCTGGAGCCTTTGGACCTGGTGCTGGTGCGGCGTCTGGACCGTGAGGCTGCCTCTGCTCACGAACTGATGATAGAGGCATGGGACGGCGGCAGCCCTCGGCGCACTGGCCGCCTGCATGTGGAGGTACGCGTTCTGGATGAGAACGACAACCCGCCGGTCTTTAACCAGAGTGAATACCGGGCCACCGTGCGCGAAGACGCCCCGCCGGGCACCGCGGTCTGCCGGGTGCATGCCACCGACCCGGACTTGGGGCCCAACGGAGAGGTGCGCTACAGCCTCCGCTCCAGGCAGCCTTCCGCCGGCGGGTTCGACAGCGACGGAGCTTACTTCTCTGTGGAGGAGCTGAGTGGCTTGGTGAGAGTACGCCGGCCGCTGGACAGAGAGTCCCACTCCTGGCACCAGCTGGTGGTGGAAGCCCGGGACGGAGGCGCGGAACCTGAGGCCGCCAGCGCTCTGGTATCGATTGCAGTGCTGGATGTGAACGACAACCGGCCCACCATCCACTTGCTCTTTCTAACTGAAGGCGGCGGAGCTCAGGTGTCAGAGGGCGCCAAGCGCGGGGATTATGTAGCCAGAGTCTCCGTGTCGGACCTGGATGGAGACCCTGAGGAGGAGAAAGCTGCCGAGGCTGTAGTGGGTAGTGCAGGGGGCCGCGCAGGCATCACACTATCTTTGGAGGGCGGCGCGGACTCCTTCGCCCTGCGCCCCGGAGGTTCCCAAGATGTGTTCTTCCTCTGCGTAGAGGGGCCGCTAGACCGGGAGAGCCGAAGCCAGTATGAGCTGTTGCTGGTGGCCACGGACTCGGGATCCCCGCCCCTTAGCACCCAGGAGACCCTCTTGCTTCGAGTCACCGACCTCAACGACCAGGCACCCTATTTCAGTCAGGAGCGCTTTCACGCCTCTGTGTCTGAGGCCGCCGCGCCAGGCACCGCAGTGCTCAGGCTCAGCGCAACTGACGCAGACGAGCCTGGCACTGACCAGGCCAGGGTGCGCTACACCCTAAGCCAGGTCCAGCCCCCGAACGACTGCAGCCCAGAAGACGTAGCTCCTGGAGCCAGATGCGCTCCTCTGGCCTTTGCTGTGGACCCGGAGAGCGGAGTGATAAGCACTACCCGATCCTTGGACCGGGAGGTCCAGGAGGCGGTGGAGCTGCAAGTGGTGGCCCAGGACCTCGGCCAGCCTCCGCTCTCCTCCACCTGCTGGGTGAGCGTGACCGTGGAGGATGTGAACGACAACGAGCCAGTCTTCCAGCGACAGGTGTACAATGCCAGTGTAGCTGAACATGCCCCTTCCGGGCACTGCTTTCTGCAGGTGAGGGCAGGGGCTAGCTGGAGATCCCACGGCGGGAAGGGTCAGGGAGGTTTTCAAAGCCTTGAAGGGATAGGGCTCCTTAGTAGTGTAGTGGAAATGTCAATGAACTAAAAACCAAAAGAAGACCCCAGTTCCTCTTTGACTGGAGGAAAGTCAATGAACTTCGCTGACTTGAGTTTTCTCATTTGTAAAAATCACAGGCTTGGCTGTGGTATTGAGGAAAAGAGCAAGGGGCCAGGAATCAGATAAGCTGTGTTCAATTCTCTACATCAGCGTCATTTTAGCAAGTCACTTATTTGGGCCTCAGTTTCCCCATTTCCAAAATAAAGAGATTGAATTAAATAATCTCTAAAGTCCGTTCCAGTTCTAAAGTTCTAGAATTTGGAAACAGTTACTCTGTTGGTCGAAGGATTTTTATTTCCTTTTTTCTATGTGTGTTCACAAAACTAGTTTGAGAAAATAAGACAACTCAAAATCTCCTGAGTCCAAGTGATCCCTGGGATACCCCTTGTTGCCTCATTTCTTTGAGCATCATTGGGGGAATTAAATATTTCATGTGTATTTTCTAGATAACAGATGCCTTACCCCTTTAAGTTCTCAATTAAAAAAATATATTGGAGTGAAACTCTTTGTGAAGAGTATTTCACACTTCCCTGTCTTCTTAAGACAAGAAACACTGAAACTAATTCAAACTTTTCTTGATGATTCAGGCCCGTCATTATGAACATCATTTATTCTATTGAAATGCCCTGAGGGGATGTAGGGTTGTACACTACTGCTGTGCTTTTAAAAATTCTGCTATCTCCTTTTTATAGTTATTTTTACTTTTCCTCTCTCAAATTCAAGCATGTCAGCATGACGACAGCTGTCATTTCCAGTTGTACGACACCCCTTTCCACTGCTTCTAGTTTGGTGGGAGAAGAGAAACCTGCTAGATCAATGGGATCATTAGTACTAGAAGCAAATTAAAAGTAAATAAGGTATAAGAAGCCCTCTTATGTATGAGTTACAAACATAAAGATACTCCCTTTTGCTTACTTTTTTATGTTTCTCATTTTTTTTCTGGACATTTAGACATTGCCAAAGAAGGGACTTAGAGGATGGAAGTGTCAATGTATTTTTTGAAGTGGTTTAATGACCAGTTCTATGAATATGTAATTATCTTTATTTTTTCAAAACAGTAAATAGAGCAAAATTCTTCACTCTTTTTATTCTTCTCCATCCCAAAGTTTTAGTTTGTTTTTGGGATATGCTGACTTTTAACAATGAAGATAGAATGTGTGAGGTTGAACCAATTAACATTTAAGGGCTCTTCTAACTCCAAGATCATGGACCATCATAGGATGGAAATGACATGAGGAAATAGAGGCCCAGAGAGATGACATTGCTTGGGTAAGGTCATTTGGATGAGTATCAGAGCCAGGATCTGAACACAGGTTCTCACTCCAAATTTACTCTTTCTACTTATAATTGATATCAGGTGACCATGATTACCCAGCGTGAATTTATTTTTTTACCTGAGGATATTGTCATTATTGCGTCATTTCACTCTGTGACCCCATTTGAGGCTGTCTTGGCAAAGATACTTGAAATGGTTTGTGATTTCCTTCTCCAGCTCATTTTACAGGTGAGGAACTGAGGCATTTGCCCAGGGTCATATAACTAGTAAGTGCCTTGAGGCTGGATTTGAACTGGGGAAGATGAGTGTTCCTGATTTCCAATCTAGTGTTCTATCCACACCTAGCCGTTCTTGGTATAAATTATTACTACATGGTTCTTCCATTCCATTGGACAGATAAAGAATCAGACTTAGGGTAACTGATTAGAAATGGTTTGATCTTCAGCATTTTATGCCCTACGCAAGGTTCTCTTGTGATTCTCCATTAAGACCTATTAGAACTCAAGAATATACTTTAAAGCATGTGGTTCACCAATAATTATTAAGTAAATCTTCATAAAGGAGATAGAAGAGGCTGTGATGGGTACTTGTAGTCCCAAGTTCAGTACACAGGAAACTTAGGAGTCCCTACTTGATGGGTGAGCCAAAATCATGTGCTATTCAGATTACATGGTATAGTTTGTTTGAAGTCAGTGCTTACTAAACTGAGGTTTCTGGAGCCCTGACTCCATGACCATAAGAGGAAGCACCTTCAACCATTTTTGTGGTTGCCTCTATCTTTCTCTCCTTTGAGGCATGAAACTCAAGGCAGTGTGATGTGGTAAAGCACTAGACTAGGAGGTAGGGGGAGATGCCACCCCACTATAAGCCATGTAACCTTTCTGAATCTCTGTTTCTTCAAGTGTAAAATGGAGATATGGATGTCTGCCTGACATCCCTCACAGGGTGGCTAACCTAATCTCTTTCCAGGTACTTGAGAATTAGAGAGTGATTCAGAAATCCAAGAAACTATAAAAAGATAAAGAAAGTAGCTTATCCTGTTGGAGCATTGACCCTTTTTTTTCTTTTTTAGTCCAGTGCTAGGTACATAGGAGGGGATCAGAAGATACTTGTTGGTTAGTAGGGATAGGGCGAGATCACACTTGAAATTTCTTTCAGCTTGAAGATTCTGTGATCATAGGATTGAGTTTGAATATTTTGTGGGGTTTGCTTTTTAATGGAGAGGTGTGATGGAATAAGCTTCCTTTTATTACAGGTAGACTATATTGTAAGTATTCTTACCTTGTGTTTATTTTTCTTTTGAAAATTAATTTTTTTCAGTAACAAAACTTGACTTTCTTTCTCTTCTCCCTACAGTTTTCCCTCAGGTAGAAATCAAAAATGTGCATAGCCAAGCAAAAAATGGATGTCTAATTCTAAACCTGAGTCCATCACTTCTCTGTCAAGAGGTGAATCTTGTGCTTCAAATTGGGTTTCATGTTAAATTTTGTAAGGAGAGGTAGCATGGAATAATACAAAGGCTAACCTTGGAAAACTTGGGCTTAAATCTCACCTCCTTTACCTGCTGGTTGTGCGACCGTGGGCAAGTAAGCTAACTTCTCAGTGTTCCAGGCACCTTTCTATGATTCTAAATTACAGATGAGAGCCTACAAGAATTCCTCATAGTGATGAAGTCATAAAACAAGGGCCCAATATCCCCCTACATCGTTCAGGATTAAATTAAAGAAGATTTAAATTAAAGAATAAAGATTAGGGAATACCCAAGTAATGGCTTTTAAAATTTTAGATTTCATTTTTCAATAACAAGCATTAATTTTCTCCCTCTCCCACTTTCTCCCATATTAATGGGGGGAAAAGAGAAAAAACAAAGCCTTTGTAATAAATATTCATAATCAAGTAAAGCAAATATCCGTGTTGGTTATATACAAAAAAATGTATCACTTACTTTGCGTTTTATGTCTCTTTCCTCTGTTAGAAGCGGGTACCATTCTGTATCACTGGCCCTCCAGAATTGTGGTTGATCAAAATTGTTCATGTTTACAAGGGTATAATTATATACATTGTTCTCTTGGTTCAGTTCAATTTAGATAGCATCAGTTGCTAATATCTTTCCAGATTTCTCTAAAACTTTTCCTTTTGTCATTTATTATGATAAAAGTTTTCCATTATATTCATATATTTTATTTAGCTGTTCCTCAATTGCTGGGCATCCTGTTAGTCTTTTGATACCACAAAAAGAATGAAATATAATTACTTTTGTACTAATGAGTTCTTTTCTTATTTGGGGCCATTAGGGTTGAGGTTGAGACTAGTCCTGTTAGGGGATAAGAACTGGAGGTGAGGTGATGAGAGCCTCACCTCTGGGTGGAACCAGCTTAAACAGTAGAACTGTTAGGGCAGATAAATCAGGACAGAGATAAATAGACCAGGCTTTCCTGAGTCAGCAGGCATAGAATTCAACAGAAGAAAGGCCTCTGGGAGCCTTTATGGTCAGTGAAGGCTGTCCCAGTGAAAGGATCTTTGGCATTCTTCAGGTAGAGGTGAGATGCTGAGGAAGAGGAATGGACTCAGGCTGTGATGTGTCCCTAAGCTGAGACAACTGAATCCATCTGTGACCTGATGGAAGTTCTCTCACGTTAAGATTTCAGTATCCTGTGACTATGTCAGTGTTTATGCAGTTTGTACTTTTATATTTTGTTTTCTTCCCCTTTTTCTTTGATCTCTTAGTAAAGCTCCTTTAGAAAACTCTGCCCATTATCTCTGTCCAGATTAAGGGAAGAAGGATTTGGTTCATATCTACATAAAGAAAGCTGTTAGACAAGTGAGAATTCAAGTGGATATGATCAAGGACTGAACCTATCCACCTAAGGTACTTTCTCTCCCAGGGAATGGGTCTTGCCTTACTGTAGGTGGGAGAGAATGGAGCCCTGGGACTTCCTCTGCATCTTGTGCATTCCCTGCTTTCTTCTAACTGAACCTTAGCAGCTTCCCAGTGCTCTAGTCCTAGGACTGGTCCAGAGCAGCTAATCTTTGTCCCTATGACTTTTCCCTTTCGCTATATCCTAAAGCATCATTGATACCTCCTGACCTTCTGGTCCATTGGATCAGCTTGGCTCCAGATTTGAGATACTTCAAGCTTAATCACCCTAATTATCTTTTTGTCACTGTCTCATGTGAGACAGCTTCTGTTATTTGTTTGCCTTTTACCTTACCTTAACACATAGACTATGGGACTATGGAAATGCATTTTCTAGGATTTTTATAGGCAAAAAGAGGGCATATGAATTTAGAAATGATACCCCAGGGGAAGGCAGTTAATTAAAAATGTCAAAAAATAATGCTTGATTCAAAATTAGTGATTCCAAACTTCCTAAATTCTACTATCTAGCTAATAGTTTCTGAGGTCTACCATTGTCCATCCTAATTTCCCTTAATCCAGGAAGCTCTGGTTCCCTCTTGACCAGGGTCACACAGTGGAAAGAATAGTGAATTTGGAGTAGGGAGTTATGGTTTCAGGTCTCATCTCTTTCAGTTCCTACCTGTTTGATCTTGGTCACCTTATTCAGCCTTTCAAGGCCTCATTATTTAAAGGAGAGCTGGACTACATGGCCTCTGATGTTTCTGATGTTATAGTTTTAAGTGAAAATCGTGTCATCCTTCATAAAATAGTTTTGTGGTTTACTTTTCACGTGTAGCCTGATGTGAGTCTGTTCTATCCCTTCAGGATGACTCTGAGCCAACAGGAAACTTATCTTATTGAATAATGAGGTTTTGGGGGGTCCACACATATGACCAGCCATGGTACAAGGATGATAATTAATTCCTATTAATTGAAAACATTAGAATACTTGAACCTGATATACTAAAGATCAACCCTTTCTTTATAGGACTGGACGTCCAAGACAGTCACATCAAATAACTACTTCTGTAAGCAGATCAGAAAATGTCCTTATTCTTTATTTCTGTTTTGACTAGTCTGAGATTTAGAATCCACACCTTAAAATAATTGTGTGAGTTTCAATCCCAGTTCCCCAGGGAAGCTGATGTAAAGGGACAGTCAGTTTGACATTTCCCCTGCAAGGCATGGAGTTTGTTATGGAAACTTTGCCTTTCTTTGTAGCACTGAGGAATGCCTTATGATGTCCCTGGTAACTTAGGATTTAGATCATTTTAGTATATATGATGCCTATCAAAAAGATGAGCTGAATTAGTCATTTGTCATTGTAAAACCTATCTTTTGTTAGTCACTTTCATCTTCAAGAGAAAGTTAGATGTGCTTAATCTAAGTTAAAGATCATTAAGCACCCTGCTGCAGCTCCACCAGCATATGTCACTGGACTCTACTGGAGGACAATGCAGAATTCTTGTCAAAAGTATGTGCCCTATGAGGTCGGAGGAAGATGGTCATTGTCAGCTCAGGTGGGTAAGAGAGGCCTTCATGAAAGAGGTGGCATAGCATGCTGGGAACTGTTAGGAGAAGATCCTAAAATGGCTTAAATAATCCCTGCCATGGAGGAACAAATATTCTTATGGCTGTGAAAGTGGGGAAGGAGAAATACACAAACACATTGTGCACATTTGCTATGTACACAGTAAATGAATATGAAATATATACAAGGTAAAAAATGCTCAATAATCTTGTATGCTTTGTCCTTTGTCCTTGAAGAAGACCATGGTGTCAGGAAGATGATGCCATGACTTGTAAGTGAATGATATTTAAGTGAGGGAGAGCTGTGCAAAGTGACCAGCCTCACTTTCTCCTCTGGAGTCCAGTGGCCAGATGTAGATCAGGGTGACTTGAGACACAGTAATATGGGAGAAGAAGGAACCAATGGCTGTACTATGGAGGGAGCATCTAGAAAGGCCTCTTGTAGAAGACTGTACTCGAGCTGAATCTTGAGGGAAGTTAAGTGAGCCTTTGCAAAGGTATGGTGATAGAAGATGGAATGTGGTACCTGAGGAACAATGCGTGGGTCACTTGGGCTGGACCATAATGAGTGGATAGGGATTCAATAAGTAAAAAGCGGGGGGACACTCTAGGAATGTGAAAGTATCAGCAAAGGGATGGAAGTGGGATAGCACAGGTATTTCTAGGAGTAAAGTAGTTTAGTTTGGATAGAGTTTAGGATGGGGTAAGGAAGGTGATGTGAAGAAGGACTGAAAAAGAGGAAAATGTTGCGTGGTGAAAGGCTTTGAATGCCAAGTGAAAAAGTTTGAACTTTGATTCATAAGTAATGGGAAACCATTGTCATTGGCAATTAATAATATGACTAGATAATTATTTGACAGTATAATTATTTTGACAGTTGTTTGAGGGGATGGGTTGGAGGATAGAGAGAGGAGAGCAAGAAGAACCCATCAGGAATCTCTTGTAGTAGTCCAGATGGGTGGCAATGACGATATGTAGCATTTCTTGATAGATTGAATTGTAGTACCATTCATTTTGTTCTTGTTGCCACTTTCATTCTCCTATCAAACCTGGAATTTAACCTGTGGATGATTCCTATGCCATCTTCTGCATACTACTCTGAACTATTCAGAAACAAAGCCAGGAAATTTCTTTTTTCTCATGAGCTATAAAGCTGTCTCTTCTAGGAAGCAGTCATTTATCAAACCTTCAAACCTTAGCTCCATGTTTTATCTATTTGAAAATTTCTCCCAATATGTGTGGAAAACTGAAGCTTCCTATTATGACTGCTTGGCTTAATTTTCAGCATTCTCAGTCTTGTTTAACATTTCAAGCTCAGTCTTACTACCTTGGTCAAATGATCTGTAGTATAGTTCTACGATTGCATTTTCATAATTTTGTCATGGAATTTTCTTCCACAAAGATGCTGGAACACTTCACCCCTGGGCTAAGACTTTTCTGTTATTGAAATTTATATGGTCTGGTCCCTCATGTATAATGCTATAATCTCTTCTGTCTGATCATCACACTGCTTATAGGGTTGTAGCCCTATCTCTAAGTGGTTATGATCCTTCCATTTCTATCTCAGCCAGATATTTCCCCAGTAATTTTGAGAGACTGTGTTTTGTACTCTTTCATAGTCATCAATTTTTAATTTAAGTACTTTTGTTACAAGAAGTCATCTGGTTCAACCTTTTGATTTTATAAATGAGAAAACAGACATATAGAGATAAAGTGCCTTGACCAATGTCAGAGAGTCAGTAGCAACTTCAGAATGAGGCTCCCTAATTCCAAATCCATCCCTCTCTCCTCTATCCCATACTGCTTCCCATGCTGCCTTTGATGTGACCTTCTACCTCAGGTGGAGCCCATTATTATTGGGCACGAAATACCACTAAAGATTTCCCCAGTCTTGATGAATACAAAAATCCTCCTCTCTTATCCATGCATTGACTTTGGAGTTCCTTAAAGGAAATGCACTATGTGGGCATCTGATTCTGTGGAAATAATATATATTAACATTCTGTTTTGCAAACCTTAAATGAGATAATGCAGGAAACTCTGGAAACTTTAAAACTCTATAAAGTGCCAATCATCATCACCACCACCACCACCACCACCATCTTGTCTTGTTTTCAAAGAAGTTCATATAAAAATAGTCCTGGGACAAGTCCCTACCCTGCAACTATTTTTTATATTTAACATCCTGGAGATGATAGCTTTATAGATACTTAGACAACTAGAGACTATTGTTTATAGATAAAATGATTGCTTTTAAAAACTGAATGACAATATTGAACTGCAAGCTTACCTTCTTTTTTCAAAAAATATCCAATTATATTTAATATTCACTTAAAGTTTAGATTCCAAATTCCCTCTTTCCCTCTCCACTCTCCCCCACTCACTGAGAAGGCAAGGAATATAATATCAATTATATGGGTGAAATCATGCAAAGTATATTTTAGTCATATGGCAAAAAAAGGTGGAAAGAGGTATATACTTCATTTTACATCCCAAGTTCATCAGTTCTTTCTCTGGAGGTGAATATACACATAAACATAAACTCTTTTCCCACTGATTCCTTCCTTAGCATCCTATAAACATATTCAGGTTTTCATTATCCTAAAAAACAAAACCAAAAACTCTCATCTTTTCCCCTTGCCCTTCTACCCATCAAGCTACTTGTTTCAAGTCTTCTCTTCATTTCCTGGCTTAACTATTTGAAAAAAATTCTAAATCAGTGTTTACACTTCTTTCTTATCCACACATTCTATCTTCTTTCTCCACTAAGCTACAGGAACTGCTCTTTCAAAGGTCATCAATCACCTCCTTAGTCAACAGCCTCAGTCTTTATCCTCCTTGGTCCCTCTGTAGAAGTTGTTGCTGATGAAGATTTCTCCTTGGGACTCTTTCCTTTCTTGTCCTCTTTGTGGTCATGTTCTTGGTTCACCTCTTACCTCTCTGATTGCTCCTTTTCTGTCTTCTTCATTTGTTCCTCTTCCTAACTGCTTAAGATAGGTACTTTTCAAGGTTTTGTCTTTGGCTTTCTCTGTTTTTCTGTCTGCCTGTCTGTCTGTCTCTCTGAAATTGCAGTCGAACTCATGTCTATTACTGTCACCCATATACAGACTTAATTAAAGAATTAGTAAATGCCTACTAATTACAAGGGATGCAAAGATGGAAAAATCACATAAACTTTGCCATGAAAGAGTTTATAAGCTGGAAAGATGTGCTATACCCATCTATGTAAGATATAATGTGGCATGTGATAAGGATAAAAGTTACAAAGTGCTAGTAAAGGATTTGAAGAAGGGAGAGCTTAATTTCTGCTAAGAAAATTTAGAGAAATGAGCTTTCATGAAAGAGGAGATACTTGATTTGGGTGCTGAAAGAAGAAAAGGATTTTAATAGGTAGAAATTAGGAGGGATTGCCTTCTAGGCATAAGCAAAACCGTGTGAATTCACCTAGGCAGGACAGTGTTGGATAAGATTAAGGAATAGCTAGTTTGGATGAACACAGAGTAAATGAAGGGGAGTTTAATGAAGTAAAAGCTGCAAAAAGGTGGGTGGAATCTGATCGTGGAACTTCTTAGAGGTCAGGGCAATGATTTTGTATTTTATTTTACAAGATAAAAGGCAGGAGGGAGCCACCAAAGATTTTTTCAGCAGGGAAGTAGCATTATAACCATATTGGTGAATAGATGATTCTCCAATTCTGTTATATCTTTTGAGCTTCAGGCTCACATTTCTAACTGTCTTGATGGGCATTTCTCTCTGAATGTCCTCGTGCCAATTTATACTTATCAAGTCCCAGAGACAAACTTTCTTACCAGATTGATTCCTCCTTTTGATTTCCTTTCCTTTTCAATATTATCCATTACCAAATCAACCATATTCCTCCTCTTACAATCATTCATTTACCAAACTCCTCTATGGTATATTTTTTAATCCATTATATCTTTTCTAATCCCTCTGCTACCATTTTAGTACAGATTCTTGATATCATTTAATATAATTGGGACTCAATTTACTCATGTGTAAAATTAGTGAGATCTACTAGATGAACCTCAAAGACACTTTCAGTTCTAGAACCTACTGAGATGTATCTGAATTACTACAAGAGCCTTCTACAGTAATTGGTTTCTGCTCCCTCTGTCAGATTCATATTCTTCTCCTATGTTCAAAACTCTTGAAAAGCTTCCTAATGCATACTGAACAAAGTCCAGATTCCTAA
The DNA here is from genome assembly GCA_023548195.1 of Bettongia penicillata ogilbyi. Taxonomy (NCBI): domain Eukaryota; kingdom Metazoa; phylum Chordata; class Mammalia; order Diprotodontia; family Potoroidae; genus Bettongia; species Bettongia penicillata. The sequence continues at coordinate 390,232 of JAJHZJ010000007.1, read as the reverse complement.
GTCTGGCATTTGAGCCCTACATAGCCTGAAGTCTCCCTACCATTCTAGCATTCTCATGTTACTTCCTCTTTTGTACACAGCACATCCTTCAAGCTAGACTTGTACCATTCCATTGTACATCTTTATTGTTTCCTCACTTTTATGCCTTTGGTCACAACATTACATGAAATAATATCGTTGCCCACTCTTCCACTTTTTGGAATCCTGCCTGTCCTTGACTCAGCTCAAATGGTATCTCCTTCATGAAGTCTTTGATTACCCCAGGTTGGAAACATTTTTTCTTTCCTCCAACTTCCCTCAGTATTTTATACCTGGTTTTATAAATCAATATTTATCAATTTTTCATATGTTCTCTAGCTTATTAGCATATAAAAGCAGAAAGAGCCTCTGACAATCTTCTCTGTTTCTTTTATGTTTACTGTCATTTTCCTATCTAATTACTGATTTTGGTTATTTTCTCTCACCTTTAAAAAACTCAATCTGCTAGTGTTCTATAATTTCCTTTTTATTTGTAATTATTTGTCTTATTTGGCTTAGTGGAAAGAACCCTGAATTTGAAGTCAGAAAGCCTGGATTTGAACCCTGCTTTTGCAACTCACCCCTGCCTATATGCTCTTGGACAAATCATGTCCTATCGAGGCTTCATGTGACAAAACAAGGAGGTCAGGCTACACAATCATTAAGGCCCTTCCGAGATCTAATCCCATGATCCTACTCTACTAATACTAAAAACATACTTTTTAGGGAAAATGCAAAATAATCTACTATGGAAGGCATTAGTAATGGAAGCTAGTAAGTAGTTTTTGCCATTAACTCTTACCTCCACTTTAATCTTCTTTGTTCTGCCCTGGAAATGTTCTGTTGACTTTTATCTAAGAGCCTCTATGTGTGACTCTGTAGGATCATCATTCCTATTTTTAATTCCTTTGTTGTGATCTTCGCCTTTTTTTCCATTTCCATTTTGAAAGTGCTTTGTAGTCATGCATCACTTTCTTGCAAGAATTCAAGGAATTCTATCAACATTACAACATATTGTGTGGTCTTGATTGTTATCATGTGATGGCAGATAGTAACGTGCACATGGACAGTTGGCCAAATGGGCATGGAAAGTTTAATTGGTTTGCTAAAAGTTCTAGTAAGAGTCATAGCTTGAAGTGGTTCCCAATTTGACAACAAGCTTAGATCTTTCATCATTTTCATACATTTTCTTATGTGCATCCTAATATTCTTATTGACCTAGAATGATAGATTTTGATTTCTAATTCTTAGGTTGCATTATTGCTAGGTATTAAAAATATAACAGCCATGGGGATGACCAAAATGTTACTCTCTCCTAGAGTTACTGTTCCTATTGAATAAATATACTTTTTAGTTGCTAATAAGGTGGATTAATAGACTCCCCTATGAAATATTGATTTAGATGGATGATACTTGACACTTCTGGCTGAATTAAACATCAAAGCTTTCAGTGTTCAAGCCCCCTAACCATGTACAATGAGAAGAAGGCACAAGAAGGTTTTTTCAGGCAGGTAGAAATAGACACATTTTCTAATATTATCTTCCTTGTTCCTTTTTCATTCTAATAGCAAATTCAACTGTAGGGGAAAAACACCCTGAAATATATTAGTGCCCATTATTAATAGGTTTTATTATATTAGAAAGTAAGCTTCTTTAAATGTGTAGACATCTTGATTAAACTACTTTACCTGATACACTAGGATTAAGTGTACTAAATAACTTGTATTGTGAGGTTCATATAATGTGGCCTCTTAAGACATTTTAATTTGAAACAATTTTCTGAGGTCTTGTACAGGAATCTTTTCCTAGCATAGTATCTTTTATTATTATTTTACCATGTAATAACAACTAGACATATAATTATTAGTTGAATTAATTATTTATTGCTGAGAGTACTTTAGCACATGATGATTATAGCTGTAGACCTATCTTGTCATTATTTAATATGTACTCTCCAAGACTGGGCATCTAGGTGGCACAGCAGGTAGAGTGCTAGGTCTGGAGGCAGGAAGACTTATCTTCCTGAGTTCAAATCCAGCCTCAGATACTAGCTGTGTAACTTTGGGCAAATCACTTAACCCTGTTTGCCTCAGTTTCATTATCTGTAATATCAGTTGGAGGAGGAAATGGCAAACCACTCCAGCATATTTGCCAAGAAACACCCTCCCCACCCCCGTGGGATCATAAAGAGTAGGAAATGACTGAATAATGACAAATCCACAGACTCTCTTTACAGAATTTTCAGATAGCTTTATTAGTATTTTCAGAAAGGTATACTGTTAACATTTCATGTATCACTGTTTATTGCCGTTATGGTGCTTTCCCATTTATTCATTTGTAAGGTCTCTGTTGCCTTTGCTTTATTTATCTTGTGTTCGTCTAGGTTCCATTTAGGTTTATTACCTTCGACTTCAAGGCATTCAGCAACATAGGGAGAATATAAAGGTGAATGAGACATGAACCCTGCCTACAATATTATTAATACAGTAGCAAGATAAGATGCATAGGCAGCTAACTACCATATCAATTCAAAGGCAGCATAAAGTAGAAAGTCATTGATTTGGAGTCAGAGGAGCTGGCATTAAATTTTTTTCACTTACCTTTTGGTGGTATTACATTGCACTGGTCACTTAATCTCTCAGCCTTCTGGGCTTCCCCAGTTTGTAAAATGAGAGGGTTTAAATAGGTGATCTCAAAGGCTTTACATAGGCAGGGTATAATTGTAGAAAATGCAGGGAGAGATCCGAGAAAGTTGAGATTATGTCAAACTAAGGGGAGCTGGGAAGTTTTATTAAAAACTAACGTTTCAGCTGAGCCTGAAGAGATGAGTAGTATTAGTTTGGGGAGTGGATTATGCATTCCAGGCATGGGAAGACAGGGTGGGGAAATGCAAGGCAAGGTTGACAAGAAGGATGTGAGCTGAAGGGACAGAGAGCAGATCTAGTTACATTAGTTCATATGTTTGAAAGTCACTGGCTTCCACAAAGTTTTAGGAAACAAGATCTAAAAATAAAAGGAGTTACTAGTTATTCTGCCTTTAAATATTGGGGAGGAAGTTTTGACAGGAATTGGATGACTGTTCAGTGCCATATATATTATTCAAATAATTACTTGTTATTTTCTAAGAACTTTTAAGAAGCCAGGCCATGCATAAAGATAATTCCAGTTGCTCTGCATTCTAAATTTATGACTACTTTCCAGTATTACTGTACTAATTGTAGTTTAACAGAAAATTATTGATTTGTTCATTAATTACAGAATTTTAAAAGAAAAGTCTTGTTACTTTCTTAAATGTGATTAAGAGAGTCTTGATCCATTTTTCCCCTTTCCTCAAGAGAAATCCTCAACTCATTTTATAATGAAAATCGGAAGGGGAATTTCTTATACAGAACTAGTTTTACAGGCAATTTCCCACAAGGATAAGTAAGTTTTTATGACCTCATTTTTACTAGAAGTATTTCAACTCTAGAACCTTGCTATGAAACTCTTCTCTATTCCATGGGACCATTTTGAGAATCTGTCCAAAACAGATTTAAACCTGGAAGTGTAAGCTAGCTCTCCACAATGACAATTGTACCCATGTTCCACAAAATCTAATGTGGATCCCTTATATCAACCCTGAAAACAGCATCATCGCTAAGTTTGATCATGTCCCATCATTTACCATTTATTAGCATGCTTCCATTCTTTCTAAGGTGAATTAATGATTATGAGGCCTTTATCCCCGAGATTAGCTATAAAAATTCTTTCCCAATTTACTACATCCCTCTGAATTTTGGTTACATTGGGTTTGGTTGTGCAAAAACTTTTCAGTTTGATGTAATCAAAATTATCCATCTTGCATTTCATAATGCTTTCTATCTCTTCCTTAATCAAAAATTCTTCCCTTCTCCATAAATATGATAAATATACTATTCCTTGCTCCTCCAGTTTGTCCATGGTATCAATCTTTATACCTAGATCATGTACCTATTTGGACTTTACTCTTGTGTATGGTGTCAGGCATGAGTCTATGCCTAGTTTCCACCACACAGTTAGCCAGTTTTCCCAGAAATTTTTGTCTAACAGTGAGTTCTTATCCCAGAAGCTGGGGTCCTTGGGTTTGTCAAGCAGGAGACTGCTATATTCCTTGCCTACTGTGTCTTGAGTGACTAGTCTGTTCCACTTGTCTACCCTTCTGTTTCTTAGCCAGTACAAAGTGGTTTTGATAATTGCTGCTTTATAATACAATTTGAGATCTGGTAGTGCTAGGCCACCTTCCCTAGCATTTCTTTTCATTAGTCCCTTTGATATTCTGGACCTTTTGTTCTTCCAGATGAATTTTGATATTATTTCATCTAGCTCTAGAAAATAATTATCTGATAGTTTAACTGGTATGGTACTAAATAAGTAAATTAATTTAGGTAGAATTGTCATTTTTATTATATTAGCTCAGCCTACCCATGAGCAACCGATGTTTTTCCACTTACTTAGATCTGACTTTACTTGTGTAATAAGTGTCTTGTAATTGTGTTCATATAGTCCCTGAGTTTGTTTTGGCAGGTAAACTCCCAAGTATTTTATAGTGTCTACCCTAGCTTTAAATGGGATTTCTCTTTCTATCTCTTGCTGTTGGACTTTGTTGCTAATTTATAGGAATGCAGAAGATTTGTGCGGGTTTATTTTGTGAACATATATTTTCTGAGAAATTAATAGTGCTTTTCTGACTGTGAATTATTGTGTTTCTAAAAATCATATCCACGAGAGATCCATGATGGATGCTGTCGATCATGTTTAATAGCTTTATGTATTTTACTTTTCTTGATGGACTGAATTTTAAGAATCAATTTATTTTATTTAAAATTAAACATCAGTGTCTTTTGAGGGCCAAAGAATTAAAAGTTTGGTGTTTTATCTTCTTAATTACCTTTAGAATAAGTAGATTTTTACAGGGATAGTTTACTCATCATTTAAGAGATTTGTTTTAACTCATTTCTAAAATTATTAAATTAATGCTTAGAAAAGTGAGAGGGTTTTGTTTTTCAAAAAAACAAAGAAGGAAAATAATGCATACATTTTTAATGGAGGTAGGTTATATGCCTCACAACCAAAAAGACTCAGAATTCACTGAGGATTATGCTGTAACACGGCTGTTAGAATTTTCATTAGGAAATTTCATTTAGAACTTAACTAAACAGACATTTGGGAATTATTGATAAATAGCTATTGTAGCAGATATTGGAAACACTTAAGGAATAAATGGAATTCTGTACTTTGATGGACAAATAAGAACGAATGGTATGGGGGAAAGGTATTGGAAAAATGCAAAAGTCACAATCTATTTTAGTTCAAGATTTTAACCTCACACAGTGTCACAATTTCTAAACTTGAGTCTTTCAAAATATGGAAGAACTAGATTGGTGCTAGAATTATGACCCAGAGTCCTGGACATACAGGGAAGTACAAAGTTATGTCATTTGCTCCATTGTATGATACTATCTGTATGCAGATTATTTCCAAGTATGCCTCTAATCCTATTTTTCCTGCTTGGTCATGTCTTGCAGAAAACTTCACAAAATATCTGTAAATGTTGTTTTTTCCTTCGAAGTATTTTCAACTCATTCTCTCTTTCCCTACAGTTGTAGCTTTTGTTTATCATCTCCGTCATAAACAAGTAGTTATCGGGGATCTAATAGGTGCCAGGAATGGAGGACGCAAAGATACATCATAAGCTGTTCTGGGCCAGGCCTGGTGATTCAGTTTCAGCATTGGAATGAAGTAAGACTCTCATTGACCATGTAACAGTTAACAAAAGAAGTTTGTTAATGATAGGATGGAAAGGCTATTCAGCAAAGATAAAGTGTAGATTCACTTGAGCTCATTTTTCCTCCCCTCCATGTTTTCTAACTGTGCTGAATTCTATGGTAGTGGAAAATCCTTCAGGCCCCTTAAAGTTGAGCAGCCATGATTCTAGATATTTTATGTCTTGGGTGTATGATAAGTTAAATTTATGATTGAAGCCTTAGTCCCCTCAACCAAGTAACTCTCCAGGAGGGTTTTATTATATGATTAATAATAACTGATTAACTAAGTGAGAATAGTCACCCTTATTTACATAGCAGGGGTCTTTGTAGATGTTGTGAAGGACTGTTTCATTCTTTGTATCTGGATCACCAGAGTCCTGCACTGGCACATGATAAGCACAGAATAAATACTTACTAACTGGTTGATTGCAAAACTAGCCCAGCATTTGTAAAGTAGATGTTACTCCTACCGCTCACATCCTTTGCTTTTAAAGGACTTACAATCTGGTTTGTGACATCTATGGGTAGATGGATAGAGGGAAGTTTTGATGAAACTATAGACAATAAATCCATAAAATTTCAAAAGAGAGGATAACAGCTGGGGGTCAAAAATAGTTGTAGAAGAATTGGCGGAGGAGATTAGGACTTGTTCTCAGTCTCAAAGGAAAAGAAGGAATTAGATAAGTGGAGAGGAAGAGAAGGAGTCTGAGCAAAGGCATGGAGCTTGGAACACATATGTTGTCTCTGATATGAGGAGAGGTACCATGTAGGAAGGAGGAGGGGATAAAGGAGCAGTAAGTAGGAGATGGATCATCAAAGGCTTTGTATGCCAAGCTAAGATGGTTGGACATTATCCAGGTAGTAGGGAGTCTTTGAAAGAGAATTCTTTTGAATGAGGGTGAGGGGCTTATCATGACAAAAGCAAAACCAGTGGCAACCCTTTCTACCAGGGATTCCTTGTAAAAATTGGTAAATCTTTAATTTCTGGGTTTCCGAGCTATAGAGGGCTAAGCAGATTGGATATCCACAATGAGTCTGTCATTACTAAGGGAAGCCACTGAGTTGGGGATTATCAAGTTGCCTCTAGAGTGTTAAACTGGCCCAGGACAGAAATGCAGCAGGTCAAAGCTGCTGCTTGTGAGAGTGGGAATGACCCTGTGAGAAGCCCCTGTACTTCTAGCGTGGGTGAAATAGTTATTAAAAAGGGAAAAGAAAAGAAGGGAAAGAAATTGGTAAGGTTGGTGTAACATTCTATGGGTTGGACCAGGGGTAAAGCAGAAGTACATAACTAATAGAATAGTTTGTACTGGAGAGAAGATTGTGATTTCAGGGTTAGGACTGTAGGCTTCTTACTCCAGGAAGCAATCCAGGAATCAGATAGGGTCACAATCAGCTAGGTGGTACAGTGGATAGAGCACTGGGTCTGGAATCAGGAAGACTCACTTTCTTGTGTTCAAATCCAGTTTCAGACACTTATTGGTACGTGACCCTGGGCAAGTCACTTAACCCTGTTTTTCTCTATTTCTTCATCTCTAAAGTGAGTTGGAGAACAAAGGGGCAAATCACTTCAGTATCTCTGCCAAGAAATAGGATCTGGAATATGACGGAAAAGTGACTGAATAGCGTAATCAGATCAGGAAACAAATTGATTAGGTCAGCATACCCCAGGTCAAAGTAGAGGTTTTAAGGAAGGTAGTCCAACAGGTAAGTGGGTTATCAAAGGGAGTAGCTGCTAGGCAGATTGTTTTTGTTCAGGAATTTTAGTGGCATCTGCCTCCTGATGACCACATTTGAGGTTTTCTTGGCAAAGATACTGGAGTAGTTCGCTACTCCAGCTCATTTTACAGATGAGGAAACTGAGGCAAACGGGGTTAAATGCCTTGTTCAGATCACAGCTAGTAAGTGTCTGGGACTGGATTTGAACTCAGAAAGATGAGTCTTCCTGACTCCAGGTCTAGTGCTTTCTCCACTGTGCCATCTAGTCACCCTGGACTTCAAAACGTAGACCAATCAGCCTAATTCTAGCCAGAAGAGTAGTAGTAAGATGTAAGCATTTAGACTTTAAGGGCAGTTTGTTCAAGAGGAAGTCAAAGTAGAATGAAACTTGAGCTGCATTAAGAGGAGTACAGGAGGCACTGGAATCAGGAGAACTTCGTTATGATTTGCTCTGCCCTGTCTAGACCACATCTACAATGGCCATTTTTGTAAAATGAGGGATTTGGACTTGATTCCTCCCAAATTCCCTTCTGCCTCTAAATTCAATCTCATGTTTCCTTTTAGACATCATACTTGAGGAATGGCATTGAGAAGCCAGGGAGTGCCCAATAGAGAGAAACCAGGATGACTGAAGGCCTCCAATTCATACCATATGAGGATCAATCAGTTCAAGAAAAAGAGACTATTTAGCCTGTAGAAGTGAGGACCAAGGGTAGATATGATAGCTCTTTTGTATAAAGCATGTGAAGGATGTCACACAGAAGAGATATTTGACTAATTTCATTTGGTGCTAGAGGGCAGACTTGGAGTAATAGGTGAAATTTGCAAAAAGTCAAATTTAACTTTGTCTGAGAAAACTCCCTAACAATTTGAATTGCCCAAAAGTGGCATGAACTGCCTTAGGAGGTAATGAATCACCACTACCCAGGGATCTTTAGGCAGGTTAGATGACCACTTGTGTTCAACTGATTCTATTTTTGTGTACATTGAAGTAGATAGACACCAAGGTGTCCCCATTGAGTTTCTGTGATTTTGTGAGAGCATTTTGGAATCAACAAAAGCCTGTGGATTTGGGCTTAAAGCTGGACTATTGAGAAGAGACATTCTGACTTGCTTGTTTAGCGTTATTTCAATGCATAGACCAAACTCACCCCTTCTGTGAGATGGTGGGTAGCCAAGAGCCAGGTAGTATAGATATCCAGGTTAGCTGGCTTTCTAAAGTTTGGTGTTTACTATGTTGAGCTAGAAGTTCACTGTAGATGATCTAGGTGGGACTGTACGGAGTAGAGGGGTTAAAGTAGGAGATGGGATCTGGGCATTATGGAAGATGATAAGAGTCATGGAAGGCATTGGTTGAAGCTTTATGAGTAGGAGAGAAATTGCGTATCCCCTGAATTTTAGTTATCTAACGCTTACGTGCTTGCAGGACCAGCTGTGACAGGGCTCTAGACATCCAGCTGGCTGTCGTAGATGTGTTGGCCTCAGTGAGTCTAGTTTTGCAGACAAGCTTGTGACAATGAGGATCAAAGAGTGCTGTTCAGTGTCGGTGCTGAAAGGCCTGATTCAATCAGTCAAACATTTAATAAAGCACCTGTGCATGTCAGGTGCTGTGCTAAGCTGGGAATATAACTATGAAAAAGAAAGAAAGTCACAACCCTCAAGGAGCTTAGGGGCTAATGGGAGAAGAAAGCACATACAAGGAAGCTTTGTGTGTGTGTGTGTGTGTGTATGTGTATGTGTGTGTATGTGTGTGTGTGACTGTGTGCGTATGTGTATGTGTGACTGTGTGTGTATGTGTGTGTGTGGCTGTGTGTGTATGTGTGTGACTGTGTGTGAGTGAGTGTGTGTATGTGTGTGTATGTGTGTGTGACTGTGTGTATGTGACTGTGTGAGTGTGTGTAAGGACCTGGTGCCTGGAACATGATGGGGAAGTCAAAAGAAGTCCCAAAAGAGTATATAACCAGTTGAGAAATCAAGAGGTAGCTGGCCCAAGCCCCTTCCTTAAGTGGATGTTTTGAATTTTATGGCTCCACTCTCCAGTTAGAGGGGCAGAGGGCAATGATGAAGTGTGGGTAGCAAGGTTGATTGGATCTTGCAGGATGACAAGATTTCCTAATGTAAATTTCCTAGAAGCATGAAATCTAAGAGTTCAGAGCTTGATAGGACACAATATATCAGACATTCAATAAATATTTCTCAATGCCTGCCTCGTATAATGAGCCATGCTAAGTACTGAGGAAGATGTGATTAAGAAACTGCCTTGAAGGAACTTATAATCTATAATAATAAATTGGAATGTGATCAAAACATAAGAGGTATATGGAGTGCTGTGAGTTTAGATGAAGGAAAGAGAACTCTCAGTAGAGGTGTGTGTGTGTAGGGCGGGGGGAGGATTTGTGATCAGGGAAAGCATCCTAGTACATATGGTGGTGATGGGAAAGGCAGAGTATTTCAAGCATGGAAATCTGATGACAACTTCCTTCCTTCATTTCTTTTGCAGCTCTCCCAGTGAGGTAATTTCTTAAGTCCATCTACAAAGTTCTTCACTTTGCCTGTTATTGTGAATGCACAAAGAATCAGAGAGACAGTGCGTTTCACAGTGGCTAGAGCACCACATTTGGAGTCAGGAAGACCTAGGTTCCAGGCCTGCCCTGGCCCTTACTGGCTTCCTGATGGTGGACAAGTCACTACATCCCTTAGTACCATAGGCAACTCTAATCAGTCAGGCATAATGTTAGAAGCTGAGACGATATCTTAACTATAGATCTGCATGGGTAGATGGAGTATGCATAATGGGCATTCTCCACACTAATGAAATCACATATGTAGATTCTTCTCATCTAAGAAGGAAAAAAGAAGGAAGGGAGGAAAGAAAGGAGGTAGAAAGGGAGGAAATGAAGGGCAAAGGAGAGAAGGAAAGAAAGGTGTGTCTGGCAGTTTTCAGTGTAGATTTACTATTTGTATTTAATACACTTGTCTCACATAATAAAACTGCAAAGCTGCTTTTATGGTAAATTGAGTGTTTTCTTTTTCTTGGGCACTTTTGTATTCAAACAGTAATTTCCAAGCCTGCCCATCACTGAGAATTCCCCATTTACAGTAAATTTGACGAGATACTTCAGGAGTGATCTTTTATTGTCAGAAGGTAAGTTTTCCACTTAGGTTAACCTTGCTTCTAAGGATGGAAGAGCTTGTCAAATCAGATGCTTTTCAAGAAAATACGTCTATGCGATCTCCTTCCACCTTTTCTGAATGAATCTCACATCTGCTATGTTCTGTTTGCAAAACATTTCCTCTTGAATGTGTAGTTCAATTTCAACATTAAGCTCTGATGCACAATAGGCCTGGGAGTGCAGGAAAGCAGCTTTTTCTGCTTTTGATTTGTGATACCACTGGCTAGATCGAGAATTCTTCCCATTGATGTTTCCAGTTTTTCCACATCTGCAAAACAATCTTCTCTATGAAAGAAACCTCTAGAGCTTTGGTGTGTTTGCAGATGTTGTAAATAGCTCTTGCTTAAGTACCATATGAAAAAGTAAGAAAGAAAAAAGAAAAAAAAGTTGGTTCATAATGATTTCTGATGTTTATTTCTGATATAAATCAAAGCAATCTATTTTCTTAAAATTGAAGCCAAAATAAACTTTTTGATGTCAAATTTCAGTCTGATATGTAGAAAAGAGCTTTTATACAAAAGAGAAGGTTGGGGCAGCTCAATTGGGTCCCTGCAGATACAATGAGGTAAGTATCTTTGGTGATTAAAGTCACCAAATGTAATGAAATATGTATTTTTACCCTTTGGCAATATAGAAAGAATAGATAGTCTTTATGGAAATGATCCTTTCTATTAGGAAATAACTTCACCTCCCCCTTTTTCTTGAAGGTTAAATAAAAACATGGAGCTCCAGTGGCCACGACAGAAATAGGGGCTGGTAGGTTAGGAGCATGGGTAGCTTAAGATGTTAGTGGAGAGAACACTGGAATTGCAGTCAGAAGACCTAGCTTCAAGTCCACTTCAAAACCACTTCCTGACTGATCCTCTTCAAATCTCTTTCTCTCTTGGGGTCTTCATCTATCAAGTAAGGGGACTGGATGAAAGGACTCCTTCCATTTGTAGGAGTTAACAATTAGCTGACCCTTTTGTGTGTAAGCTCTGTCACTCAAATTCTGATGTCCAGGAATTCCAACAAGTGAATTTAAGGGTTTCAATTGTTCAGATTCTCCTGACTACCCCTACACACATGCATACTACACACACACACAATTTAAAAATATTTTAGTGGGCTCAAATTACCAAAAATAAATTAAGTGGTTTAAATGTTTTTTTTCCTTCTCCTAATAGAATATACAACCATTGAGGGTAGTGACTATTTTTTTCCCTTTTTATCCCCACCTTTCATGGTGCCTAACACTTAATGGGAACCTAATAAATGCTTGTTGATCAGTTAATAAAAGTTAACTCTTATATTTAGCATTAACACACACACACACACATGCACACTTAACTATATAATCCAAGGTGGTGGAGTTATGGTCTAATATCCTATCTTTTCCCTTGCTACTTTTTCATGATCTTGAAATTATTATATATTTGGCATATATTTGATATTGACTTCTCTGTGTATGTGATTCTCTCTAGAACTACAACTAGGATATTGTAACCTGGGATTTTGTCCCAGTGTAGGAAATTGCCCAAAGCCTAGAAATTTGTCCAAGTATGTGAGATTTAAAGGATGACTAATGAGCACCAAGATGGAGCCTGATAACCATCGTGATGGAAGTGGGAAGAGAAAGTCTGGTATTTGGGCTAGGGTAGAGCTGAGGATGATGAAAAGGGAAGAGTGGAGGAGGGAGTAGGTTCCTGCTGAGGGATCAGTTTATTTCCCAGAGGCTGATGGGACTGACACCCTGGTCCAACCTCTTGGTGATAAGGGAAATCCAAGTATAGCCAAGTAAGCCTGCTCCTCAGCATTGATAGTGATGGCTCAAGGGTAGCCTCATAGACATCGTACAGCCTAGTGAGATGGGATAGCTCTGACATCAGTGTCATTGTGGGAAGAGTTCCTCCCTTTTCTGTACAGGATTGGCCTGTAAAAAGAGGAGAGAACCTTCCGTTATGGGGTGAGGGAGATGAGGAAGGGACAGGTCAGTTAATGGGGTAGCAGAACAGAAGAAGAAAAATAGCATACCTCCATTAATACTAGAAGATCCTCTCTTCCTTGGAGGGGATATTTTTAGGGACTTCATCTATCCCTTAGGTTTTGCCATCCTGTACTTCTCAAACTTTCCAGAGCTCCCAGAGCCTGAGAGTTGGGCTGGAGGTTCTGGTTACAACATAATTTGGAGTCTAGTTCAATGTTTCTTTTCAGTCTGGTCTGCCCTGGGATGGTAAGGGGTGAGGACACTTTAGCTGAGCAAGGCAGGGGAGAGATCCCATTTCCAAATCTCTGAGCCTCTGCTGGAAGGCCTTACCCTTCTGGAAATGCCTTTGTTTTCCCCATCTCTGGGAATTTTCTTCTAAAGTCTTGTCCTCCCAATTGACTTAAACTTTCCTAATTGGGAGTGGATATGTTGGGGCCAGCATATATACCTGGAAAGGCCAGAGGATTCCCTGCCCCCAGTCTCACATACTTAAATGATAGTGTTGGATCATGAGAACAGAGATTGACATCTGTTTTGGAAGGACTGGGCCCACTGTGTTCCTATAGTCCTGTGCTTACTGTGTCCTTAAAGGAGGATCAGTTTCAACAACCTGGCTAAAAGAACACTCCTGGTAGCCAGAACTAGGGTCTAGTAGTCCCTGCTGGGATGAAGCCATGGGCCACTGTTTTCTCCTCTGTTAAATCAGGGAGTTGGACCCCTTTTAGGTGTAAAAAGCAGGCTTAGTTAGCCTATGAAGACTATGGGAATTGGGCTCCATTTGATTCCACCTTGGCTCAGCCTCAGTTTCAAGGAGTTGAATGCACTTTGCTCTACATGCCTTGTGATCTCAGTTTTGTTGTCCATAGAATCAAGGAGTTCCATAATAATCCCCAAGGTCCCTTCCACTTCTAATGTGACAGTTTGAAAATTTTTCTCTTTTGTGTGTGTGTGTGTGTGGGGAAGGGCTGGCATTAAGTGCTCTTCCAACCCCCTACCACAAAGCATCTATCTCTTTTCTCTAAGGGTTATCATTTTCCTCCCCTCATAATCAGACTTTTGAAATGTCAGATAAGAAACCACTGATCTTAGAATCTACTCTTCAAGAATAATTAATTTAAATGGGAAGTTATGAAATGGTCAGATTGCTTGGGAGAAAGGAAGGATGCAGCTACCCCACCAGCTGTCTTAAATTACCCTTGAGTTTCCATGTATCCCTTTTCTTGTAAGCTCCTTGAGGGCAGATAATATTTTCCTTTTGATTTTGTATCCCCAACCTGGTCAAGTCAGGTCCAAGAACATTTATTAAATAGCTACTATGTGCCAAACTCTGTGCTGATCCTTGTTCATACTAAGTACCTAATAAATGTTTGTTGAATTTCATAATAAATTTCATAATTCATAATGCTATTAAGTTAAAAGGAGCTTTAAGTGGTAGAGCCCAATGTGTGTGGCTGTCAGATGTCATAGCTATAAAAAATTAGACTCAATCACTTTGGGTCCCTTATACACTATTGGACCATTGGACTTACCACTAGTGAAATCGCACTTTGAGAGTGCTTCGTTTAGTTTGGGGCATCTCCAGAGGAGGGAACCAGGATGCTAAGGCAGGCGTAGAAAGTAGATCTCATTTAGCTGGATAATGGAAGCCTCCATATAAAATTGACAAATAGAGGGAGGTCCTACCTTTTCTGCCATGCATTTTTCTTCCCTGGCATTTGAAACATCTGTCCCAGTTCTCCCAACCCTGACCACTCACTTGTTTAATTTTTTTCTCCTTGTGTCTGCATGTAAGAATTGGGATACTAATTGTCCTATTCCCATCCTGGCAGCTCTATGAGAGAGATTATTTAAGGTTCTAAAAAACTTGAGGCTACAATAAAATGTAAAGGGTTTTGATGGCTTGTTAACAAAATGCCCCTGAGGGAGTAAAACAAGTCCCTTCCCAGCATCTTTGCTTTCCTGTTGGCATTGCAGTTGGTTTGATATGAACAGGTGTAATGTTTGGTTTTCAATAAATTGAAGAGGTAGGAGAGGGTAGAGAAGAGACATGTTAGGTTCACCACTTAAAGAGAAAGAAACATTTTTGATGGGACCAATACATTTGTTACACTTGAGTGAATGATTGATTTGGCATCTATAAATGGCTTAAAAATTCGTAAAGTCCTTTACCTACCTTGTGTCATTTGATTTGAATTTCACAGTAACCCTGAGGGCAGGTACTTTACAGATGAGGAAAATGAGACTGAGAGAGGTTAATTCAGCAATTTGCCCACAGTCACACAGTTAGTAGATGAAAGTGATGAAAGTTAAACTCAGACCCTACCAACTCCAAATCTAGCCCTGTGTACCAAGCTAAGAGGAAGAATCAGTGGAACAAAACTGTTCTCCCCTCTTGTTGACTCTTATTAAATAGCTACTATTTTGAAGAGTTCTAATTTCAAAATTAACGAAATAATTGTAAATTATTTTTGAAGCATAAGGTTCTAATGTATTTGGACAGCTTCTTAATAAGATCTGATACGTTAAAAAACCCACCTAGATACATCTCAGATTACAAAAGAAGCACAATTATTTTTGGCTAAATATTTGTTTCTTAGCACCAGAAAATTCATTTTAGGATATATTCCTATTATAGGAGAGGTATATATTT
Source organism: Bettongia penicillata ogilbyi (assembly GCA_023548195.1). Lineage (NCBI taxonomy): Eukaryota > Metazoa > Chordata > Mammalia > Diprotodontia > Potoroidae > Bettongia > Bettongia penicillata. The sequence goes on along the minus strand of JAJHZJ010000007.1, from coordinate 374,926 downwards.
GATGTACTCTGTAAAAACAGTAGTTGGTCTTTTGATAGGGTACCTACCTTACAACACTTTTCCCCCACTCTAGCTGGAAGAGTTAAGATGTGGAAGTATTTATTGACTTTATTTCATATACAATGCTATTTGGGGGTTTAGTGAGGTTCCGTGTCCACAGACATCCAGCCAGTATCAGAGTGAGGTCTCAAACTCAGATCTTCTGATACTGATGCCATTACTTCTTCCACTATAGCATGCTTCCTTTCTCATTAGGACCCCTTGGATGTTGAAGGAATATTAACACCCATTTGATCACATTTTGAACATGATATTGCTCTTCTGAAACAATTAGAGAAGCTGCATATTTGGTTTTATGACTATGATGATGATGATGATGAAGATGGTGATGATGATGATGTATGTGTATAATCTAAGTTTGTTCTGAACAGTTGATTAGGATTGCGACTTTCAATTTTATTATTTTTCCAGTCATGTGCCTGTGCCATTACCTCTGTGTAACTTCAGATATTTTATCTACAAAATGGTTCCTTACAGAGTTGATGTGATGAATGTGATTTATAAACCCTTTTCAGAGCACCTGAGGAGAGTTAATCTTGATATGGAAAGATATTGTCTGTTTTCTAGTGGTCAATTGTACAAAATTTCTAGGGACAGATTATGTTCAAGTTACTCCCTATATTGTACAAAATATTCACAGAAGACGTAAAGAAAAGTAAAGAACTGTGGCAGTCAGTTGGTGAATTTCAGCAGTGGCCACTTCGAAAAATATAGGTCACTGGAACTAAATTTTATTTTTCAGCAACATAATCTTCATCCTGCATTTTCCATAAATTTATTTCAATTCTCCATTTAACTTGCCCTTTGTAGATCTGACTTTAGCTGCGGGTGTGTTTTCTTGATATTAAATTGTTTTTCTTTAACCTCCTCTTAAATGGGCTTAAAATACTTTTTGATTCTCAACAGTTGTCTAGTCAGGAAATTTGCATGGAAAGGAAAAGCAAGAGACATGACTGTAAACTCCCCCTTGCCTTCTACATTTGGCAACCCAGAGGAAATTATTGTTTACATAAATATTAGATGTGACTAGTTCTTACGGATGTCTTTTATACATGAACCAAATTATGAGGCACATAACAGAGTCTTCTTAAGCTTATGTACTGTTTATTCTTCTTTTGAAGTATAGATTATTTTAAGGACCAAACTGTTAAAAATAATACAAAAGCAGTTCTGTTTGGTAAAGGATAAACAAATGTGCCAGCCTTCAGTGCTGGCAGATGCTTTGTCTCCCAAGCTAACCTTATGAGACTTTCATATGGTGTTTTTTCCTTCATTTTTTTTGTGCGCTCAATTGGATTGTCATGCTTGTGTCTGCAGCACTTCCATTGACTCTATCTGTGTCTCACACAGGGAAAGAGGTGACAGGAAGGGCAGTTTATAAATTAATATTGGACAAAAATTCAAAAACTGTTTGCTTTGCATTTTAAAAAAAATAGACAAATCCTGCATGATTCAGAATACAGATGAGCCTTATATTGTCTTTAAGGAAACTGTGCTATTTGTGATTCTAGCAATTTAACCAATTTAAACAAAGGGAGCTAGTGAGTTGTTTTTTCTTTTTGTGAACATGGTAAGTTAATTATATTCAATTTTTCCATGTGTGCATAGGACTTGAATGGAGCCCTGAATTAAAAAAGACCTAAACCTGTTTTTTTACTATTAAATGATCATTCCTGTAAATGAATTCTACTTTAGTAAATGAAAATTGAGTATCCAAGTCCTATCATTTGTGTGGGAAACTATTTTTGTATTCAGAAGTTGATTGTTCTGTTGTTTTAATCATAAACTCATGTGCTGAAGTGTTTATTTTTTCCCCTTGAAGAAATAGGGATATTTTTCTTCTCCTTTTATTTTGCAATTCATATAAAGACTTGATCCAGTATTCAGACTACTTTCCCTTTATAATTTTCTTAAGCCATGTGTTACATGTATAGGTTGAAAGATTGCATGGGAGCCAATATCCTCAGCAGGGAAGAATAGTTAACAGATTCATTCATTAGTGTCCTATTTAATCCAGTGCTCATCCATAGTAATCATTTCTTGGTTCAAAGTTACTGCACCTGTTTTCATTAGAGTCATCAGAGCCATTCAAGAGATGATAATGTGCTAGAATTTCCATATATTTGAATTTTACCTTGGCTGAATCCATGTTTTCACAAACTAATATTTGCTATCATGACATAGAACCTTAAATCAACAAGTGATAGTCTTTCAAAATCAAATGAGAAGAAACACAGATTGTTGAGTTTTCTGCTATAGTTCTCTCAGTTATGAATATTAAATCTTTTCTTCTATCTTTAGAAAGAAGTATTGATCTAGCTTTCAGAAAAGCCATGTTGTTCTTCTATCCCTATATAATAGACTTGTTTCCCTTGTACTTCCCTTCATACATCTTGGATTTTTTTTTTAAACTGGGAGAATATAAGTCATTGAAGATCCAGGGTTTTTTGCATTTGTCATGGTATAGAGGATCAAGAGCTAGCCTTAAAGTGAGAGGACCTGAGTTCAAGTCTCCTTCTAACATATATTGGCTGTGTGATCCTTGACAAAACAGAGAATGCTTCAGTTCTACAGACAACTTCATAAGACTCTAAGGGATGACACTGCCTGTCTGCAATGACTGAAAGGGCTTTTTCGTTGAGTTCCATATTCCAATGAAATAACAGGTCCAGCCCTATCCCTATCTCTAGCCCTTAGGATAGTGCTCAGCACATAGTAAACATTAATAATTATTTTCTGTATGTCATTGAATATTAAGTGAGCATGGCATACTGGGTAGATAGTTATTCACATGGTCAAGAAGACCTATATTCCAATCTCACCTCTTGCTCTGTGACTCTAGGTGAGTCACTGTAGCACCAACGTGATATTCACAGCACCTATGGCAGCCATGAATATCTTGGTGCAATTCTGGATCATGAAATACAACAGACTTTCCACATGGAAGACAAAACCAAAACATTTGTTCAGATACCATAAAGGCAAATCCATCATAGTAATAAAAATCTATACACCATAACAATACAGACAACAGCATCATTCCCAAGCCTTTCCCTTGTTAGACTTCCCACAAAGCAGTTCCATTAAACAAACCACAAACAGGCCCCCTTAAGGAAAATTACAAACAAGTCTCTCACCCACACTAGCCAGTTGCCTGCTTGCCTGCATCTTTTCTAGCTCTAACTAGACTCTGACCAATTTCCTTTCAGCTCCGCCTCTTCCTGTTACACCTGTTCAGCAAACTCCTCTCCCCACAGGCTCCATGTGACTCAGGTTTCTGTGAAACCCAGGTCATATGGGCATATTAATGAATAAGAAAGATCTTCCCATTTAAATTACCATTACCGTCACTTAAAATTTCAGTGACCCTAGTGAGACTCTAAATTGTAGAATGACTATAGTTCTACATTGGTAGGGGGAGCTTCCTTGCTGGGATTACCATTTATCAATAAAGTCACAGGTAGAGAATGTTAGATAGAGGTTGCTAAGATTTCTTTCTTTAACTACTACTCTCAGTATAAATGAAAACTATTTGTATTAAGGGATTGACCTTCCCCTATGATATACTCATATCAGGAATTTTTGCATAACAGTGTAAGAGGCATAGCTGGCGTGGTAGAAACTATACCAGGTTTGGAATTAAGAGAGACCTGGGTTTGAATCCCACCTTTGACATTTAACAGCTGTATGACCAAGTCACTCAATGTCTCTGATTCTCTATTTTCTAATGGACAAAATGTGGGTAATAATATCTTCAATGCTGGTTGTTGCCCTTCATTCTGGGAGAGGACCAAAATGACATTACTATGTCAGGGTCAAGGTACAGTCTGTTGCGACTGATCAGACCAACATGTACTTGGAGCACTCTGCCACAGGTCAGGTACTACAAAAATCCATACGAATATTTGGAGTCAAGTTGTCTCTAACTTTGCACATCTTACTTTTCCTTTGAGTTACTGTAATTCTTCTTTGCTCATAGAGTTCAGCACCTTCTTTGATGTAGGCATACCATGTTAGGTGGTCCTGTGCCAAAGTTTTCAATGTCTCAAAATTGATTCCAAAGTTCTTCAGAGACATCGTGAGAGTTCTCCATAAAATAGTCTTTTAGGCAAATGTGCATTTCTCAGTACCTACCTCATGAAGCTATTGTAGGTCTTGAACCAGATAATGCATGGAAAGTACTTGATATTTTCCAAAGTACTATGCAAATATCACTGACTATTGTGGCATAAGAATTGGAACAAGAACATTTTGGAGGAGTGGTTGTAATTCAATTAATCAGCAAGCAATTAATTATTAACCACCTGCTTGGCCCTGGGGATATAATAACAAAAATATATGCCAAATAAATATAAGTAGATAAGCCAATTAAGGGAAAGCATTAGCTTTTCCTTTTTGGCCAGCTAAAGTTTTGCCACTGAAATGAGATTTTATCTCATTTATCTTGAATCACTGGAATGCTACACATTTTCTAAATCTTTATATAGTTATTTTCTACAAGTTAGTAACCTTGATTACTTGTGTTTTTTGATATCTGGAAATGTTAATCTTTATGCCAAAAATCTCTTACTCTTAATAAAGCTACTTATTAATCTTAATGTGGTGGATGGGTACATTTCATTCTCCCTAATGGAGTCAGTCAGCAAGTATTTAGTAAATGCTTACTATGAGCAAGACACTGTGCTAAACACTAGGGATAGAAAGAAAGTCCCTGTCCTTGAGGAGCTTACAGTCTAATGGGGGAGATAACATGCAAACACCTACAAATGGGCAAGTTATAAACAGGATAAATTTGAGACCTGGAAACTGAGGTGGTTCTCTTGATCTAAATGATGTGTGAATGAAATGACTTTAGTAAGAATATGGGAGGACCTTATTATCTTAGGAAAATGTAGAAAGTCAGATTTGTAGGTCTATGTACATTCCTTTTGAATTTATCACGAGGATGTACCTTAATATGTACTAATGTTTATACTAACATGTTGCCTTACAGAGTGATGGGATTGCACCTCGCACATCCCAGCTTCACACAAAACAAATTCAGGAGATGAGAAATGATGAATTAAATAAAAAGGGAAATTTGATTGTTAATATAATTGGTCTTCTAATATTATAGTATTTTAAGAATGTCAGCTGAAGTAATACACAATTGACCTTTTCAGAGGGCCAAACTTTACAGCTTTCCAATTTCTCTCCAAAATATAAAAATTTAACTGTCCTTTTCTGCTTTTGTAATGTTTTTGTATTATAGATACATCAAATTATGATTTCCCTTAGATTAGATGTATGCATTTGTTTTCAAAAATATTTAATTGGCATTCTTTTTATATTACAATCACTTAATAAATCTTCCCCATTTCCTTCTAGAATACCCTTCTTTCTTTCTACAATGGCAACAGGGATAGAGGCAAGCACAGTTGTCTGATACATTTACTATGAACATTGTATCTCTGAAGTCCTCTGCTTCTCTCTCAAGAAAAAGGAGATATGTTGTATCATGAGTTATCCAGGACTAACATTCGTCATTGCATTTGATTAATATTGCCATCATTTACATTGCTATGTCAATGTAGGTATTGTTCTTGGAGTTTTACTTTCTTTACTTTGCATCAGTTCTTACAAGCCTTCCCTCACTTCCCTGAATAACTCATATTCATCACTTCTCGTGTGTAATCATATTCCATTACATTCATATATTACAATTCAGTTAGTTGTATACATTATGGCTATAGGATGTGCTGGAGCCAGCTCAAACCAGCTCTTGAGAACTGATTGTTAAAATTTCCAAGTGAGCATTTCCACCTCAGAAATTGGCAAATGCTACAAATCAGGGCTAGGTTTATTGTTTTGTGAATTATCTACTCTTAAGAAAGTGATGGAGATAATGTTAATGCAGATTAAAATTTAAAATGTGTCAGGCAGGCATTTTTTGAGGAGAGCTAGTTGTTAAACATTTACCAATAAACCACTGTCAGAATGTCAGTTTTTATCAGAGATAAATGATGCCAATATTTTTCTCGTTAGCTTTTCTTATTCTACCAAATTGATTTTGTTTATGTAAAAATTTTTTAAATTTTATTTAATACAACTTTTCCATTTTATCTTTGTTATACCTTCTATCCTTTGTTTGATTTTGAATTTTTTCTTTAACCAAATAGTAGTTGTGTAAGGTTATCCACTGCATCCTGGGTCATCATCAGTTGTCTCCACTTTTGTCTTACCGCTGGACTTCAGTGACTCTGGAAGAAAGAATGAGGCTTACGACTCTGCTTCACTTATATACAATTTCAGACATAACCCCATGACACCATTGGTACTTCTTGAAATGAAAGATAAACAACAGTTCTGTAAGTCACCTCCTCCCAATATCTTCTAACTTATTTTATGTAACCTTTATATTTATATGTCATTTCCATTTGAAGCTTATTACAATATATTGATGTAAGAGATTCATGTGACCTTTTATGTCAGTCTGCCTTTCAAAATTTCCCAGAGGTTTTTATTGAATTGGAATCCTCCTTCAGGTAGTTGATATTCTTGGTTTATGAAATACTGCACTATTGTGTTCATTTGTTCCTAGATTTTGCATATCTAGTCTAAATTTATGAATTTTCTTAAGAGCTTAATAGATCAAAGAATCATAGAATGTTAGAGCTGGGAAAGGACTTCAGCAATTATCCCCTTAAAGTTTTTTGTTACCTCTTCTTCTTTACCTCCCATGATGGGAAAGATTTTCAGACATATTAAATGATGTGCCCAAGGTCACAACTTGTAAATGGGAGAGCTGGCACATGAATGTGGTTCTTTGGGTTCCCAATGCAATGGTCTTACCATTTTGTTGTGCTCTAACCCTTACACATTTAACATAGCTCACCTTATAATTTATGAAGCACTTTTCTAAAAACAAAGATGTGAGGTAGATAGTTCAAGTTCAATCTCCACTTTACAGATTAGGAAACTGTGACTCAAAAAAGTTAATACAATGATGAAAGATCATAAGTCAGTCTCAGGACAGGAACTCAAATGAAAATGTCCTACCTCTGAGTCCAGTATTCTTAACATTCTTTCAGGCTGATATGACTACATTGATTCAGTGGGAGTAAGAGAACAATTCATTATACTTCAGAGAAATGAAATGCAAATGTGACCTACTTTTGAAATTACAAAAAATATGTTTTCTAATATCAGAAACTTAATACTGACTCTTACTGGTAGTATCTGATTAATCATGTCAATTGTTGAACTGGAGAAAACTACCTTTCAGTTTTATTTTTATATCTATTGAAAAGACAATTTCTCTAGACATTTTCTTTTGGAAAAAAATAGACTATTTATGGCATATTCAAATTTAGTTCTTTTCCTTAAAGGTTTTGTTCACATGTGGGAAAAAATTCTTGGATAACATTTTAATGCACTTTTTAATTAGTGAAAATATTCAAAGTTGTTATTGTAGTCTTTTTCAGTTTATTGCCTCTGTTAAACCTCATTGAAGACTCAATTTTTTTCAAATTACATGACTGATATATCAGAAAGTTATTATGAAGCATTTAGCTAGAGTAAGTAAGAAATTTAGCTCTGAATGTCACAAATATAAATAAGTAATTCCAGTGTCAGAGAAAGGAAAAGAAATCTGACAAAAGAATGAAAAAAAGATTAGGAGAGAAATATTAAGGATAGTAAAATAACTAAATAGCTATTATTATCATCATTATTATATTGATAGTTGCATGTTTTGCAAGTAAATAATAAAAACTCATCACTGTAGGGTACAAAAATTTAGCCACTGCTAGATATCTTGAATGACAGCATTAAGTAGTGAGAATTTATGTACCTGCAGCTTTTTTTCATAAACTAATTGATAATTAATCATATTATCACAAACATACCCCCCCAAGATATCCTTGAAAAGTCAACATGTAAATTGTACTAGAACCAGAGCATCATTACAGACAAAACTCTTGCCTGTAATTGATGACATGACACTGATAAATAAAGACTGTAGAGTAACATCTAGTTAATGTCATAATATTAAATATTCACAATCTCCAAATACAGGAATGAAAAATTTCTGAAATATAGAGACCATACAAATAAATAAAAACCACATGAGGATAGGAAGAAGTATATATAATCCTCATCATCCTTTCTATCATAGGAGTATTCCTAAAGATGATCTCAGTGAAACTACAGAAGATGCCTTGTCTACCAACACTTTCATTCAATTTCAAAAAAGATCAGTTCTTTCATCCACTTGCATAATAGTTGACCAAACATTAACAATAAAGTAGGATAGTGCTTCACTCCAAGACCTTTTCTGTAAAAACTTTATCATACATAAAGGTGAGAAGTACATCATGATACTAATGATGATGAGTTCTAGCACTTTTACTCAACTAAAAAAGTTGTTTTTTTCACTTGTGCAATAGACTATAGAATATCTGGTATAAAAGAATAATAAGTTCGCTCTTGGACTAGGACCCTTTTTCTTTGAAACCTATTGGAAAAAAAATGAGAGAAATATAACACTAGTACTTTTTAAATAAGAAGACATTGCTTTGCCAAAACATATTAAAATCTGACCCAGGCATACACCACTGAATTTGTCCAAGGTAACCCAACTTGGTTTGATTTTGCTGGAAAGTTTCAGAATCCTACTTCAACTCTGGTCTCTCCTAGATCCAAATCTATCTACTACACATTACTTCCTCTCAGAAATGGATCCATTTGGCTACAGAAGGGGCAAGTGCCACTCAGTGGTCTGGATTAGATTTTATCTTAAGACTGACAAATCAGTAAATACTTATTCCACATCAAAGGAGTGTTTTAAGATCAAAGGAAGTATATTTCCAGAGCACTTAAGTGTGCCTGGCCCATGGAATCAAGTTTTTAGAGCTCGAAGTGACTTTTTAAATAATAAACCAACTGTCATCTTTAGGGATGAGAAAACCATAGCCTAGACATGTGAGACTGACTTGCCTACTGTCACATAGCTTGTTATGCCCATACGTCAGAGGAGAACCAAGGTTCCCCTGTTTCCATTCCATTGTTCTTTGCTCCACAGCAGGCTATCTTTCGCTGAAAGAATTTATTATGTCATATGTGTAATTGGGCCAATTTTTATTTAAAATATAGTTTTATGATCTAATAAGCCTTTTTTTCCTATAGTATTCTATATAAATTCCACATTAATCCTGGGTAGCAGCCTTTTGCAATATAGCACATTTTTTTCTTTTTCTTTAAAAGGATCTTTGAAACCTTTGTAATCATCATCCATTTAGGCTTCCTGAGCTAAACGGCTTTTATGCTGCCACTATTTTGCTGTCAATGTTCCCTTTTCATTAAAAAATAAATGATATAAAATGGACTTTACTTCAGACACTTTAATTAAAAACCATAAACCCTAACCTTTTAGAGTCTTAATTAAAAGCCAAAAGCTCTGCTCAGCTTTACAATTTACTGACTGAATTTGGGTCAGCTTTACCTGGGAGTTTCCAACCTGTGTCAAAATAACAGAACTGTTGCAGATTTTAAGGATGCTGTAGTTAAAAAACATGACACCCCAATAGACATTTCCTGGGCAGCAGCGATTCAAAGGGCATTGTTGGCACAGATTTCAGATATAGGTATCAACAGCTGCTAGATTGGCCTCGAAGCTACTTTAGATAGCTTGACAAATAACCTTACACTCTGGGATACTCCAGCTGTTCTGTAGAGACATATCATTATTGCCAAATAGGATTTTCTTAAAAACAAAAAACAAAAATCTGTCCTGTGGTGGCTGTGGATAAGGAACCAACAAGTGGTTTCTATTTCTTAGCCTATAATATAGATTTATTTATGTATTTATGAAATGGATGTATTACTATTGCCATCTGCCTTCAGGAAACGCTGGCATAGTTTAAAATTACACATTAAAAGTGCCACAACGCCATAGAGTCTGTCTCTGACAGCCCCACTCTGTCTCTGAATGACTCTGCATGCTACCAGATGTGTTGAATGACTCTTCCAAAGATGGCTCCCTGCTATTTGCATCTGTTAAGACTCAAATGGGTTATTTACTCAAGTTCAGGTCTGAAATACATTATGCTCGGTAAATGTGTTCCTGATCTCACCCCTTTCAGATCAGAATATGAGGGCAACTGGTATGTAAAGCTTCCTTCCTACTTTTGATCAAACCATGCTTTCTTATCTCTATCTTCAAGGTCATATGTAAAATAGAGACAGGTTTCTAACCTTATTAACTGGAGTGGTTTATTGCAGCTTCTGCTTGATCAGAGATGATTATGACTGTTCAGTAATAAACCCAAGGACCAATTAAAGAGTCACATATCTTCCTAAGTTTCCAAATCACACAAATATTTAGGGGTGTGCTCTTTTAGATGGTCAATCTCATAGGTGGATCTGCTTTCATTTGGGGTTGGCATTTGCAGGGTTTTGGTTATCAGAGGCCTGTTTCCACCCTCTAACTAACCAAGCGGGATAGAATTGTGCATTGGGATTTTTATAAATTCTTTCATTCCAGAAAAAAAATGCTGCAGATAAAATATGAAAGTTAACCTTGGTCATATTTTTAAAGAAAGAGTACAATTGTGAATTTATAACTGAAAGGGATTTTTGTCATCGTCTAGTCCAAGCTCTTCCTTTTACAGATGTGGAAAATGAGGCATAGAAGTGAGAAGATGTGCCCAAGACTATCCTATACAAGTAGTAAGTAGGTGAGACAAGATTTAAACCCAGCTTCTTCCACTCTAAATCCATTGCTCTTTTCATTTCACCATACTGATTGATCTCTGATGGCAAACCCAGGCTCTTCCCCTGGCACATTTAAACAATACTGCAGTGATTGTGCTTTAAAAAAATCTATTCATTTTTGACACCATCAGGATTGTTAAAAATTTCTCTATTTGAACTGGATTCATTATCAGAGGATGTGGGTTTGAATTCCCTCTCTGCTATTTACTAACGTAGGGACCTTGGGAATATCACTTTATGTCGCTGGTTCTCAGTTTCCTTATCTGTAAAACTAAGGGATTGTCCTGGACTCCTCTGAGGTTCCTTCTAACTCTAAGCCAATGATCTTTAAGCCATTATCTCTTCTGTCCTGTTAAACCTCGCAAAGCCTATTTGCTATTTAAAGTAAGACTGAGCAAATAAGGTGGTTTGGCATGCAAGGAGTTATTAATTAACATTACAGCATAGCTTTAGGACATAAAACCATAAAGCAGCTTTCTGGCTAGTTGTCAGTGAGGTCACACGTGTGTAAATAATCCTTAGTTAACAAAAACAACAAAAGCTCCCTAGTTTTTTCTTTTCTCTGTGTTTTATCTCCCTGATGATGACAATGGTTCTGTAGTGAGGGTCCTCGCAGCTCTAACATTCTATATAATTCGGTGACAGCAAGAAAGCCATCAGGATCCTTTTGTTCTCCCTGTGCTTCAGAATAATAGAGCATCCCAGGAAGAAATTCCCTGCCATGCTCTGAGGTTTAAATGTGATGGTTGTCACCATTTTGACTTATTACTAGGCTAGGTCAGGCAAGCATCAGAGCTTTAAAGCCAGACTGGACAACTAGACCAGAAAATAAACAAGCAGAATGACAGATTAGGTTAGGTATACATGCTAATGCTGTATGTAATGTAGATTTTTTATTTGTTTGTTTTCAATGCCTAGTTAGAAAGAACACAAGACCTATAGTCCTAGGATTTGTGGGTTCAAGTATACCTCTTCTACTTCCTACCTATGTTACCTTAAACAAGTCATTTATCCTTCCCAGGTCTCAGTTTCCCCATCTATAAAATGAAGGTATATTAGATAATTGCCAAAGTCCCATCTGGTTCTAAATCTATGGATCTGTGCATGTCTTCCATGAAAGCCCTCTCCTTAAATGTAGGCAATGCTAGGTTCTTGAAGTCTGGGCAAACAAACAGAAAGCTCTAGCACGATCTAGTGAGCAGGAAAGGACCCTCTTGGAACTGGACTGTTTGTTATCTGAACTGGCAAAGTTCAAAGAGCTTGGATCCCAGATGTTTGGCTACCAAGTCTTTAAACATTTTTGGCTATAGCAGTTCATGGTACTGAAAAAGACAAGGAGGAGCTGAGCACCCACACTAAAGAATATACATCCCTTTTTGAAGTATTGAAGGTTCTAAATGTCCAAAAAGTACTGTTACCCAACATTTGCATTAACCAACATATTGGAAAAAAAATTATTTTTAAAAATCTCAAATACTGATAATGCTGAGCACTTTCAAGAAATTTGTAATTAAGATATTGTTATGGCTTTAGTTTTTAAATTAAAGTGTCTTAAGATAAACCCATTTTGTAATAATTTTCTTAATTTAAAGTCAACATAGAATAATAGATACTGCCTACTCCCTCTTTCCTTCTCTTTCCCTCCCCTTCCTCACTCTTCACTTCTCTTTCTTTCCCTTCCTCCCTTGTTCCCTTCCCTTCCCCTTCCCCTGTCCCTGGACCTGTTCTGCCTCATCCTTTCTCCACTGTCTTCTCCCCTTTCCCATCCTCCTTAATCTTTCTCTCCTTTTCTTCTTCTCTCCCTCCTTCCCCTACCATCTCCCCCAACCTGAACTTGGACGTGATAATTATCATCAAACATTTGAAGATTCATGATATGGAAGAAAGAACTTAGACTTCTTCTGTTTGCTTTCAGAGGATAGAACAAGGAGCAAAGGCTGGGAAGGGTATGTGTGGATGGGAGTTTTGGAGAAGTATACCTTGGCTTGATGTCAGGGAAAACTTTATAACAATTAGAATTGTAAAGAAGTGGGATAGTTTTCTGTGAGTGGTAGTCAGCATGTTCTCACTGGCGATCTTTAAATAGCAGAGACTGGAAACCCACTTGACATCCATTTTAAAAAAGGAATAATTCCTATTTAGGCACAGATGGAACTAGTTTCCCATTCAGCTCTGAGATTATGTGACTTCCTTCAACCCATATTGTCTTGAGATGTAATTATAAAAAAAGTTTCCACTTTAGATGCACAGTGCACAATTTAAGCAGGGGGCTCTGGCTTAATTGAATGATTTACGTAGGTATATATGGTGGTTAAAGTTCATATTACTCTACAATAATCCTGGTGCTGTCAGTATTGGATATATTAAACTTAAAATGTAGGAGTGACACTACGAAACATCTGCTATTTAGGAATGAATTGTGTGTTTGTCCATCATTGCCAAAGAAGACCATACCATCAGAGAAATGATGACATGACTTGCACTTGACTTTGTTTTGAGTGAGGGAGGGCTGTGCAGGTCACCAGCCTCACTTCTTCTCCAGAGCCATCTGGATCTAGTGACCAGATATTCATCAGAATGACTTGAGATGAGCCAGGATGAAGCAGTTGGGGTGAAATGACTTGCTCAAGGTCACACACTTAGTGAGTGTTAAGTGTCTGAGGTGAGATTTGAACTCAGGTCCTCCTGACTCCTGCACTGGTGCTCTATCCACTGCACCACCTAGCTGCCCTTAGGATTGAATTAATGAAAGAATGAATGGATTGAGAATTGCTCTTTAAATAGAATTTGTTGTATCCTCATCGGTAAAGGAGTGTTAATTTTACTGACAGGTCTTGACATGAAGATACATGTTTGTGTGGTATTGGATTTAAGTAAACTATTTTAAGGTTCTTTTTCTGAGCATAGGTATAAAGCAAACAAACAACATAACACTGGCCAAGTGAGTGAGTCTAATCTACTAATCATCTGATAAACAGAACTTTCAGAGGCAGCAAAAAGGTTAATGTGGAAAATTGACAGTGTTAGAAAAAGACTGGTATGGAGTAATTGCACTTAAGAATTTTGATTCAGAATTGCAATGAAATTCTAAAGGAACCTTAAGTCTTTTGTGTTATAATCTTCCTATGTGCAATAATTGGGATAATTTTTTTGAAAATCTAACCAACCATTTACATAAATTACATTGGTGTATGATTCATGTCTAAATGAGGAATGAAGCAGTTAAAAAATTGACATTACTACTTATGAAATGTACATGCAAAAGAGCAGCACTAGTCACTACACAGGAATGTTAAAATGTAGTGCTACCCAGTTGAAATAAGCCTTTTTATATTAAACAACTGATCAATGAAAACCCTAGGTACAGCATAAATTACCAGGCAACTTGGGTTTTCCTTGGAGGGAATGATTGCCAAATGCTGTAATGAGACAGATACATTTGTATTTATATCTGGACACATAATTCACATCACAAAGAGACAGTATGTCTTCACACTTTGTTCATGCTTTCTTAGTCACATTGGCACTGAAGTTCAATAGACTATAAATGCATGACTACATCACAGCACAGGAAACAGGATTCTCTATATCATTCTGTAAGGCATAAATGGATAAGATTTACTTTTAGGTAACCTAATAACTCCTGTGCAAATTCAAATTTTTATAAAAATTAGAGGTTGAACATTTATTTTGCAAAAGAATTTTTCTGTAGCATTCATTTAAAAATGTAATCTCCCCCTGTGCATTTAAAATGTGATTTATTACAAAAAATCAAGTTGTGTACCAGCTTTTTCTAGGAAAAAGTGTACACTGTGGATCATGGGGTCATAGGGTTAGGACTGGAAGGCATATAGTTTAATTTCTTTATTTTTATAGATGAAGAATTGAGCTCAGGGGGAACCCAAGTGATTTGCCCATGGTTACACAGCCAATGGTCACAGTAGGATTTGGCATAGTTTTGATGTATTAGGATATAATTATTAAATTTTAAATTATATAATTATTAAATTATAAAATTTTTTGAAGAAAAGTGGAATCAAGAAAAAATGATTTATTTGTTCAACAAACAGTTATTATTAAGCACCTACTAAGTTTCAGACAGAATCAGTGTGGGATGATAGCTAGAAAGGTGACCTTGGAATCAGAAAAAACCTGAGTTTGAGTCTTGCCTTTGACACATTTTTTTAGTCACTTAAATTCTCAATATCCCAGTCAATTATCTGTTAGAGAGAAGAGTCGTTCCTAATCTGCACTGATAGAAAAAATTTCTTTATTAAGAATCCTCAACAGAAATGAAGTAGCAGGATACTAGGGCTGGTTCACCCTCTCTTTTTGTCTTTGTCTTCATCTCTCTGTCTTTGCCTCTCTCTCTTTCTCTGTCTCTCTCTTTCTGTCTTTGTCTGTCTGTCTCTATTATTTTGTGCACTGAGTTGTGTGGCCTCACTGTCACAAATGTTTCTAAACACAAGACTTTCTAACACTTAGTAGTAGGCACCATGCCCACAATAACCTTGAATTCAACAACACAAATACAGAGAATATAAAAATTATCTAATGCTCTATGCTACGCAGAATATTCAAGGGAATGCCTAAGCCTTGTATTCACATATTTAGCTACTTTATTTCACTAGCCCAGATGGGTTTGGTTTAAATTACCCTCAGTGTTCTAGGGGTTCATTCTTGTTTTTAACCTATTCACGAGTGTGCTAGCCCCCAAAAGTATTGCCCCAAGCACTTAGAAAACTTTTTATTCTGTACTAGACACTTTGTCAGAGTTGGTGTGCACAACACATAACACATGTGTGAGCTGGAAATAAGAGCTAGTTAAGCTTTCCTGGGACTTATGGTAACCAAAACACTATTAAAGCCCAATAAAGGAAGCTGTAATCAAAAAGGAATTATAATAAAGTCCAGTTAGGTATTAAACTGCATCTCTGGGCTGAATTGCTTTCTTTTCAAGAGGTACAGTGTATACTACCTATATTTCTTATGTTAATAAAATAAAAAGTCTTAGCCGTCTATAGCTCTGGCACTAATTCTCATTGTTCCCTCTGGGAATTACTTGATTAATAAACACTTTGGGTATAGGCAGTTTGGTTCACAGGCTTTTCTTAAGACTGGAAATGAATGTTTGAATTTTTAAGAATATACTTCTGAACTGGCTAGTGTGTGCAGTTGTGATGTAATGCAACCAGCTTTCAACTGGACCAGTCCTCCTCATTCTCATTTTTCCCATGGGCCAGAGTTAAAGAGTAGTTTACTGGAATTTGGCAGTACTTGGGTTCCTTTCAAATCTAGAGAAAATAGATGGTATCCTGCTGTTTCTTTTAAAAAACATTTTTTTTTGTCTACATCTTGTCTGGCTGGAAAATGTTCAGTAGGGATATATTCTAAATGCAGCAGATGAGATTCTAAATGTATGCAGACAACAAGTCTACCTGGACTAGAATTGATTGCTACTCATTTCGATTAATATCAGCAAGCACCTACTATATTCCAGGCACTGTGCGAGGCACTGGGGACACTTACATTCTTCAGGGTAGGGGGAAGGATAATGGATACAAATAAGCCAATAGAAACTATATATGTAATATGAAGTCATTTGGGTGATGGAAATATTAATAAGAGGGAAAGATCTTTTGGAAGATGTCAAGCTTGAGCAGTGCCTTGAAAAGGAAGGACTCGGTGTCCCAAGAAGGAGAAGCATGTATGTGTATGTATGTGTGTATGTATATGTATGCATGTGTGTATGTATGTATGTGTGTGTGTGTGTGGCATTCCAGGTCTTTGTTTATACAAATTGATTTTGTTATCATTTTATCAAGTTCTATAAAGTATCCCGCTGGTAATTTGACTGGTATAGCATTCAAAATATGAATCAAATTTGTTAGTATTGTCATTTTTATGATATTACTATAGTCTAACCATGAACACTGGACCTTCCTCTTGCTATTTTCCTCCTTCTTTGTTTCTTTAAAGAGAACTTTGTAACTGAATCTATATAAGCTTTTTGTATTCTTCAGCAGTTTGGTTCTCAGATAATTTACACATTTTGTAGTTATTTGGAATGAGATTTTCGATTCTATTGTTTCCTTTTGAATTTTGTTTTTATTATTATATAGAAATCCAGTTGATTTTGATGGTTTATTTTATAGCCTGAGGCATATCTGTGGGTAGCCATTGCAAAAGTACAAAGGTAGATGGATACTGTGGCAGAAAAAGTAAGTATATCTTTATATATACATACATATATACATATATCTTATTTTCCCCTTAATTACATGTTAAAAACAACTTTTAACGTTTAAAAAGTTTTGAGTTCCAAATTTTATCCCTCTTTCCTTTGCAACCTCCCCACTCCTTGAGATGGTAAGTAGAGATAGGTTATACATGTACAATCATGTAAAATGTTTCCATATTAGTCATTTTAGAAGAAGATGAATACAAAAAAGAGAAGGAAAGAAAGTGAAAAACAGCAAGCTTCAGTCTGTATTCAAACAATATCAGTTCTTTCTCTGGAGGCAGAGTAGGTTTCACCATTAATCCTTTGGGATTGTCTTAGATCATTGTATTGCTGGGAATAGCTAAGTCATTTACAATCTTCATCATATAATATTGCTGTTACTGTATACAATGTTCTCTTGGCTCTCTTCATTTCACTTTGAATCAGTTCATGTAAATCTTTCCAGTTTTTTTCTGAAATCATTCTGCTTGCCATTTCTTATAGCACAATGATATTCCATCACAATGATATACCACAATTTATTTAGCAATTTATGGGTATCCCTTTGATTTCCAATGCTTAGCCACTACAAAAAGAGCTGCTATAAATATCATTATACAAATACATCCTTTTCCCCTTTTTGATGTCTTTGGGATACAGACCTAGCAGTGGTATTATTGAATCCAAGGGTATATATAGGTTTATAGCACTTTGGACATAATTCCAAATTGAAAAGCAAGTGTATTTGACTGAAATGTAAGGTGTGGGGAGAGTAATGTGAAATAAGTATGGAAAGATAGATTGAAGTCAGATTATGAAGGGCTTTAAGTAATGAACAAAGGCATCTGTGTTTTTTATGATTTTTTTGTGTTTGTTCCCATTTTACAAATTGGGAACAAAGTGGACCCAAACTGAAGACAAAGCAGGTAAGCATTAGGTAGGGAGAGGGTAAAGTGAGTGATGAGATAATAACAGGGCCGTCAGGCAAGTTAGGAGTAGAGAGGGGTGCTTCTTATTTCAGTGTATCAAGGATCCATAATTTTGTTAGGGTTGAGCATTCCTCCTCAATTTTGTCACCTTTGAGAGTTGCTGTGTCCCCAAACTGATCACCCTACAAACCTGAAAATGTACCTCCTCTCATTTGTTCTAATAAGACTCCTTCTTGGACAGGGGACAGTTTCCATCCCAGGCTTCTGTACTAAGACTTTCTAGCTTGGAAGGATTGATTGAAGCTTCAGTTTGCTAGCAAAGATTTTGAAAACCAGAGGACCTTCCATGCCACAAGGAAGCAGTAAACTACAGCTTGGTTTGGAAATTAGAAATGGTGGAGGCAGGGAGGAGAGCACGTTGAGGGGCTCAAGGGGCCTGGGTGGGAGGCAGGAAAAATGAGAGACAGAGAAAAAAAACTTACGTATAAACTCAGTTGATGAAAGAAAGTGACACAAAGATTGTTATATAAAGTGGAACATTTTAGGAGAAGAAATTAATCAACATGCATTTATTAAATACTTGCTATGTTTTGCTTCATTGTTTATATTTGTTACAAGAGTTTAGTTTTCCTCTTTTTTCCATTCAGGTGGGGAAAGATGGGAAAGAGAATAGATTCATGCTAATTGAAAGATTAATTTAAAAATTAAGCATCTTGTATATGCCAGGTACTATGCTAAATGTTGGGGATATAATGACAAAAAATGTCCCGCCCCTTAAAGAGCTTATATACTATTGTATATAGAAGCCAAAGGAATGTGACACAAAGGAGGTATGTGGTATCCTAGGCATTGTATGAATAGGCGTAGAAAAGAATCAGAAGATGTAGGATGTTTAAAGACTGGGTGAAAAATAAGAATGAGATAAATTGAGGACTCAACTCATTTTCTGAGCTTGATTTATGTGACTTTTTATTAATCAGTGATTCATACAATAGCTTATTATGAAGCTGGCAGGCTTACTTATGTGTACCATAATAGACCTTGTCCATGACCTTGGAGCTAGTCCAGAACCATAATCACAGTAGGAAATGAAGTACTTTTTCTCCACCCTTATAACACCCAAGTTGTTGAAGTCATTAGGGTTTACTGCTGAATGGAAGTTTAGAGATCATCTAGTCCAATCCCCTTATTTAAGATGAAGAAACTACGGCCTGGTGAGAAATGACCTATCCAGGTTCATATAGTTAAGGAGCAGAGTTGATATTATAATTCACTGTGGGAAAGATATGACTGCACTTGATAGATGATGCGGTCTACTGGGGGGCCTGTTGAGGGATCAGGTTAGAAAGATGCACTAGTACCGGGTCAAGAAGGATCTTGAATGCTAGGCTGAGGAATAGGGACTTTATCAGTAAGTTCAATGTTTGCCAAAATATTTGGTGGATCCCATTTGTTGTATACAAAATGACCAGTAGTTCTCTGAGAAAATGAGACTGCTAACACTATTTTGCCTTCTAAAGTATATGAAGTCATCTATTAAAATGCTCATCAATGTGTGGCCATTTTCAATATGAAATTTTATTTATTTTATTTTTCTCCAAAATTGCACCAACCCCTCAGTCTCAACCTATTCTTTCTTCCTTGGTCAGAATTTATGGGTTCCGTAAATATGTTTTAACTCCAGAAGTATTCCATGGCCAAATGCATTATGAAAATTGTATGATAGGCATTTGAGGAGTCAGAAGGTGGTCATGGCCAAATCATGGAAATGTCTGAATGAAAACAATACAACAGCACCCTTTTAATACATACATGCAACTTAGCATATCTGAAAGAGGGCAGGCCTTGGAAGTGGGAAGACTTGGGTTCAAATCTTTTCTCCACAACTTATGACGATGAGCACATCACTTAATCTCTGCTCCTCAATTTACTGATATCAAAATACCTGAAGTACCAACCTGAGAGATTTGTTGTGAAGCTCAAATAAGATAATATACATGAAATGTTTTCTAAATTTTATTGTTCTAAATACAAATCAACCACAATTCAAAAGAGTTTAGATAGAAATTCTCCTGAGATGGGCTGTCATTCTGCTTCTCATCTCTTTTGTTTAATGATTTCTAGACTGTTGCAGTGATTAATTTTGGTAATTGAATAAAAGTATATAGCTTTGCTCCACTGGGTATCTTTTGCACTCCAATATCTTTGCAAGACAACCCCACAGACATTATGGTCCATGAGGTCATGGAGAGCAGGACATGAGCGAACAAGTAAATCTTCTGTAGGTTCACTGAAGGCGTCTTGGAGACAACAACTCCATTATCAAGTAAGATGATAGTGATGGTAGGTACTTCAACCTGTACCCACAGTGTTTTAATTGATTCCTTAAGGAGGAGGACCCTGATACAATCTTCCTCTTTGCCTTCTAGAGGAAAGGGGAAATCCTTGCTTCCCTGTTTTTACAGGGAAAGTTAACTTCTCTGGTTTTACAGGATTGTTAGTGCCAAGATTTTCTGATCCTAAGGAATTTTTGCAAATAAACTTCCATCTCTGTTAAATGAATGGATCTCAACGCTCACCCCTTTTCACACTGTTTCTCTTCTTCCTCTTCACCCGCCCCCCACTCCTGCCCCGTCCTGTACTGTAGGATCCAAGTTACATTTACAGATCCTCAGTATAGCCTGGTTCCCCTCTGGACTTCCTCCCTTCGTTCTCAATCTCCCCAAATACAGTCAAACAAGCATAACTCACATGACTTAGATAGCTATCTAGTTTTAAGATAATTTCAAATGCATAAAACCCCCCCAAACAAAATGTAATTATTAAAGAAATAATAGATGATATGCTAACTTTTTTAGACTGCAGCTGTGAGAGCATTCTCTCCTCTAGCCCTTTTCTATATTGGAATAGGTGTAAAAAGCAGGAAATAGGTGAAATCAGATACAGGCAATGAGGGTCTCCACTCTTACTTGAGGGAAATCTGAAGCTAGTCTAACCAGACACCTTGGACCACTGTTCAGAATGACAGCAGGCTCGGAACAATTCTTTCCCTGTATTGCAATGTTTTGTCAATGCCATGGTGAGAAGTGGTAGAGGTGAGGGACCTCTCAGCCACAGCGCAGACCTGTAGTAGAAAATTCAGCATGAAGACAGTGGCTAGGGTCCCCCCTGACCCTCAGCTACTCATGAATCACTGATATTCTTCAAGATCAAAGACTCCACTTTAACCATCTATGTGACCCTGCATAAATCACTTAACTTCTGCCTGCCTCAGTTTCCTCAATTCTAAAATGGGCATGATAATAGCACCTACCTCCCAAGGCTATTGTAGTGATCAAGTGAAATAATATTTTTAAAGCACTTAGCACAATGCCTGACACATAATAGGGATTTAATAAATGCTTTTTCCCTTCCTTCTTTCCTTCCCACTCTTTTTAAAAAAAAATTTATTTTAGTTTTCAACATTCACTTCCATAAGATTTTGAGTTTCGAATTTTCTCCCCCTCCTTCTCCTCCCCCCTCCCCAAGATGGTTTACAATCCGATATAGGTTTTACTTGTGCATTCATCTTAAACATATTTTCATGTTGGTCCTCCTGATATAAAGAAGCATTAGAACTAATGGAAGGAACCTTCCCACTCTTTGTCCTAGTGAAGGAACTCTTAGAACCAGTGAGAAGAGGAAGATGGCTGAGATCAAAGTCCTGTGCTTTCCCTAGCTGTCACATCTCTAGGTTCAGAGAGGAGAGCTACATATGAAAAACAGTGAACATCTCATGTGTGATTCTGGTCACCGGGTCATCTCTTGCTAGGTATTCAATAGGTGTAGAATTTTTTCAACCTGGAGCTATATATGGCACAGTATGTTTTGTTTCTTTACGTAGTCTGTATTGATCCAGGTTCCTAAAGGATAAATTTCCTGTTATTTCTGGTATCAAATGGCTATCACAGACTCCTGCTATTTCTGTTAAGGAATTCTCATGACTTGGCCATTTGGTAGCCAAGTCTTTGTTGACATGCTGCTGAATGAGCGTGGGTGGATAGTCCATGGAGGGACTTTGGATTTCACTCTTAGATCTTTTATAGGTTTCATCTGGAGTTAAGACTCACATTCACTGGTTATACTTTTTGTTAGACTTTGCTATTATTGCTCTGCCCTAGAAGTATTTCTGTAAGTTTTTAAACCTATTTTCATGGGCTCTGGGAACATCTCTCAATCCTCTTCCTCCTTTGTGATGAGAGCATTCATTTTTTGGTATAGCTGTCATGGAGTTATGAATCCTGGTAATCATTAAGATTATCTGGGATTTTGTTTGGATATTTTCTAATGCTCATCCTACTATCGCAAAAGTGCAAGAGAAGGCTGATATTGCATAAATGTTAATTGCTTTCTTATTCTTTTTATTAGCTAATTCAAGCCATATACAGGCCATGAAGTGATAGCAGAAGTGGAGTGGTTTCATGCCCACACAGCATTGTGGATTTGTCATGGTTATAGCCATCTGTCTACCTTTTCTCATCCCCTTACTACTGAAGAATCAGGGATGGTTTCTTAGACCAAGTCCCTAACAAAAGTTCTATTTTCTTGTCCCTAACTTCCCTGTTTTGTGCCCCAGAATTCTTGTTCTAGCCCCAACTCTGGTGATGCCACAATAGTTTGAAACTAGTTTTCCTCTACTTAGATGACTCTTAATTTAGTCCTGTGTCTCCAAGGACCCCATTCCTACCTCCCATGCATAGTTTTATCTTTCCTTTCAGTGTCCAAGTGAAAAAGAAAAATGTGTGAGAATACATTATTCTTCCACATAAGCTTATGCGTTACGATTATTTGTAAAGACCCTCAGAAAATTCCAGACCCTGCCTACTTCAGGGATAGAAGAGTAGGGGAGAAGCTATTAGCAGGTTAAAAGGGAGAGGAATCTTGGACAGAATCAATAGATGTGTTAGAAAGAGGAAAACAAATGCCCAACAGGTGAACAAACCTTTGGTGCTTTTAAAATAGGGAAGGGACTTTTAGGAAAATGGTACCAAGAATTGTTCCAGAATGTTTCTATCTCCCATCTCTTCCCTGCCCCCAGGTCTTGTTCCCCTGTTCTAGGCTATGGAAGCCATTACCGATGGCTTAGACCTGGGATATGTATATATGATGCGTGGGTGTGTGTATGTGTGTGTGTGTGCCTGCACATATGTGCAAGTGCACATTTATTTCCTACTACCTGACAAATAGGGGAGGCCAGAGAAGGAGAAAACCATGACCCTAGTGTAACTAGGAGTGCTGGACTCTTTCCATCTTAGACTGAATCATTATATATAGCTTAATAATAATTACTATTCATATAGTACTATAATTCAGCTATATTATGAATTCAGGAGTCTTCTAGGGGCTGACCTGAGAACTTGTCATGAATAGAAAAATATTGCTCTGGGACAGTGTACTCTGAATTCAAAACAGCTGATTTGCAGATGCAGCTTTAGAACACAACCTGTCTGTAAGTTGGGGATTGCCTATGTTAATTAATCTTGTGGTTTCTACTGCAGCTGTTCCCTTGCTCCCTTGGGCTAAGAGAACCTATTGACCAACTCCAGTATCAAACCTTTTTCTTTTTTTAAACATTTGTTGATTATGTAAGATTCTAAAATGTCAGCATTTTAAGTGTCTATTTTTGATGTAACCTTTGTTATTTACGTTCTCTGACTTAAAAAAAATAATTAAGCAGAGAGAATTTTCTTGTTTTCCTTTTCATGGAGGAAATGGTAGGAGAGGGTCTCAACCTGTGAGTTCATCTTTTGGTATGGAAAATCCTTTCACCCACGCAAATCTGGGACTTAGTTGTCTCAAGCACTGTGAGTTTAAGTGACTTGCCTAGGGTCATACACTCAGAATTTGTCAGCAGTAGGAACTGAACGAAGCTTGTTCCTGATTCCAGGGTCATCCCTCTACCTTTTGTTACCTTTTCTTGTTACCTTTTGTTTCCCCTGGGTTGACCAGCTATTTTAATGTATAGAGGATGCCTCGATTTATATAAAGGGTCTTGAATTATTGTTAAACTTTATCATCTTATATAGCTCAACAGAGAGAAATATCATGCCTTTAACCGTGGGATATGATTGAAGAAATTTCAAAAAAAAATGTAAAGCATAGGATCAAAGCTTTACAGCTAGTAATATCAATACTAGCTAATAACAACTAGTCTTCATATAACTCTTAAAGATTTGCAAAGCACTTTACAAATATCTCATTTTATTCTTATAAAAACTCTGGGCGGCTCTCATCTTCATTTTACAGGTGAAGAAATTGAGGCAGACAACTTTTTAATGACTTACGATCACAAAGTTAGCAAGTATCCGAGAGATTTGAATTCAGATCTTCCTGAAATCAGGCCCAGAAGTCTACCCACAGCAACAATTAGCTGCCCTAAAGGATCTGTCTAGTCTAACTCATTCCTTTCGTAGATAAGGAAACTAAGACTTGGAGTAGTTTCCATTGTATGTCATTGCCTCAGGTTGCTAACAAGTCTCTACACTATTTTCCCCTTACTTCCCAAATCAGTTTTGGTTGGAAGTATATATGTGTGTGTATAAGTGTCCACATGTGTGTGAATTATGTGTTTCTGTGTCTTTTGTACTCTGGCTCTGTATCCTAGATCTTTGGCAGATCTATACATATAAATGGCTATCCTAGGAGAAAATTATGATTTAAACAGAATTTTCTTTGTAGGAATGTTGAAGATGTTTGTCTCTTAAATAAAGGCAAGAGAAAGAAAGGATCAAGAATGCATTAGGATGACCATTTTCATGGCTTAGCCCCAAATATAGCAGTCACCTACTTTTCCTTAATGAGTGGAAAAAGGCAGAGCTACCATTTTAGAAGTTTGAAGCTTTCAGGGTCCTATTCTTTTGACGTCTTTCTTTTTTTCCATTAAAAAAATTTAGACTTAAATACTGAAACTTAAATATACAATAAAGAAAAAGAAATTTTATAAACTTAAATCCAATATAAGAGAAGAAAAGCATGTCATGTGCACAGCAGAATGTAAGAGAGGATTCAAAGTACGTAGCAATAAATTTCCATTTCAAGAAAGCCTATAAAATAAATACTTCACGTTGTATTTAAAACTGTCCATCTTTTCTTTGTTTCCTTGTAAGTTTTCTTTTGTTCTCTGCTGTGAACTTTATACTTTGTTCTTTTATTCCCCATTCCCAAGAAGGCTACAATTAAGCACAGATATATTTGTGCATGGAAATAACTATATGCATACACACGTACATACATATATATATATATATATATATATATATATATATATATATATGTAATACATACAGACATATACTTTCCGTAGCAAGTTCTACTCCTGGTATTTGTTTTTATTTTTGTGCTTATCTCTTATTTTCTAGCCATCTCTTTTAACTTCTTTTTAGCACTCTCAGGAGCGGCAGAAATCAGTGTGAATTAGTTCCTTGAGATTGCTAGAAATCCCTGGAGGAAACTTGCTGTTTCACCAAAAAGTAGTAGAGGGTGTGGAGGGAGTCAGGCCCGCCCTGACAGAAAGGCAAACACATAGACACCATCAAAACTTCTTCTTTCCTGTATTTTTGAAGATCGTAAAATGTTCAGATGTTTATTCAGCCAAGAGAGAAGAGAAGTGTATCGGTTGTAACTTGAGAAAAGAGAACTCGAGACAGTGGAGAGCTCTGGATGGTCAAGAGAATATGAGGGCATCTTGTGTTTGTTTTGGGGACTGTGTTCCTGCCAGGTGGCTTCTCTTCCCTTTCCTTCCTCTTGGTGTTAAAAGCGTGACCCGCTTCTCTTGCATTTGATTAGTTTAACATCGAGTGCAGGGCATCGGATATCCTCAGCTCCTGACCTGAGGGAGACATTTTCTGGGAAATTGTGGAAATTGAGCAAGTATGTGAAAATCTTCTTCTCATGGAAAATCTTCAGACAGACTTCCCCTTCCCATCTTTCCCTTGGACAATATGGTAAAAATTTCCAGGCCTTCTCTCTTCTCTAAATGATAAATGCAGTCACTTCAGAACCTAATTACCTCTACCAGATGGTAACAGTCTTAAGGGGACAAAAGAGAAAGAGGCAATATCTCCTTTTTCTTCTCACCATGCAAGGACTTAAAATTTAGGACATCGATAAGATAAGATCAGTGCAATTCATTTTTCTATGTTAGAATACTGCTGTATTCGTTGACCAAAAACATCACCTGTTCTAGATTAACACGTCCCATTTCCCCCATTTCATATTGTTCTCATTTTCTTTTCTTCCCCGCTCTCATTTTCTGTCCTGTTTAAAGCACACCGCAGGACAAAGTCCTGCATTGCCACGCTTAGCAGCTTAAACTTAGATATAAAACTTAAGAAGGCCAGCAAACAGAGATTGTCCCTTGAAGTCTATAAAAAACTTCACTACCCCGAAATGTAAGGTCAAAGTTTATATATTTTTATGATTTCATGGCCTACATTTTCCACAAAAGTATAGTTAGAAACTGTTTAATAGCTCTACCCCGGGCAGCTTTCTGAACGTACAGTGAAAGAATACAGAGGTAGAAAGAACATACAGATCAAAAGTCCAAGCTTTCCAGGTGGTCACTGCTCTTCATGTGAACCACCGGAGCCTGAGGCCGGGGACCTCAGCCAATAATGCTGGTGCCCTATTTGAGCTGCAGAGATGCGGTCAATAAGGTGAGGTCCCTGAAGGTGGGGATTGACAGGGCTCATTCTTGGCTGTGCTGACAGTGCTGATGGGGTGATAGAGGTGGGTGGAAATAGTGATTGAAGTGCTGGGATTGGTTGAAGAGTGTGTGTGTGTGTGTGTGTGTGTGTGTGTGTTTACTTCATGTTTTCCTCCTTTGATTTGATCTTTTCTCCCTTCTCCTTATTGAATAGCTTTCTTCCCCTTCTTTCTGGGCCCTCTGTTTCAGTTATCCAATGCTGCTATGTGGTGATTTAGTCAAGGTTATTCCAAGTCCTCAGTTGCCCTTTCTACCGCACCACTCTTCCCCTCTTCACCCATCCTTTTCTTACTCCCTCCCCAAGGTCCAGTCATTTGCCTTGGCTTGCCAAGTCTACATCCGCATTTTTGGCATCTTCACTCCACTTATGTGATCTAGTTTGGGTCCCTATCCCCTCTCCTCTGTTTTGTTGCTTCCTAATTGGTTTTCTTACATCTGTTATCTCCCCCTTATAAGCAGTCTTCCAGCTGCCAAATGAAGTTCTTAAAGTGCAGCTCAAACCACATCACATCTCTAAGAAGTTTCAGGGGCTCCCCATTGCCCGTAAGATGAAGCAAAAACTCCTCTGTTTGGCCCTTAAATATCTACATAATGCATTTCTAACCTATCTTTCCAGGCTTATTACATAGTTTTTTACCCTTAGACTTTGTTCTTTTCCAGCTATGCTTGCCTACTAATCATTCTTCATACCTAACCTTCCATCACCTGCCTCCATGGCTCAAATATCTTCCTCCCCTCTGCTTCTTGTAATCCATAACTCCCTTCAAGAAACAGCTCAAGAACCATGTCCTACAAGAGGTCTCCCCACTTATTAATATTTCCCCTGACAAAAGCACTAGGTATCTTAACATGAGCTCTAATTTTCTGTTTACATGTTTGTATTTAGTAATCTCTGTATATTACCCTTGTTCCTAATAGAATTTAAGTTCTTTGAGGAGAGGGACCTTTTTTTGGTAGGTCCTTAGTAAATGCTTATTGAATGAATGAATAATTAACAACTTGGATTTGAGTTTTTACATGCTTTCTAGTTCTTCCAGGAGATTATTAGTTCATGACAGTTCCCTGGTGTTTGTTGGAGTATTTCCACATTGACAGTCTTTCTGACAAATGGAAGGGATGGTGAAGGAGGAGTCAGGAATATATGGGGTGTTAACTCCAGTTCAGTGTTGTACTCACTGCATAACCTTGGCAAAACCATCTAGCAATCCTGTAAAATGAGGATGTTGACCTTTATGGGTCTCCACAGCCTCTTTTAGCTCCTGAACTCTGTAATTCACCATTCTGACGTCTTGCTCGTATGCTTATATGTCTAATGCCATCTTCATCTGCCATTTCCTATAATGGATTCCTTACTTCAATGGATTTGTTTCAGAATGACTAGATATGAGGATGTCATTATCATGTTCACACTTAGATGTAGCTCAGCTGTTTATTTTAGGGGGGTGGGCAGTAAGTCGTTTTCTTTCAGCCAGACTTTTATTTTGTAGGTGCTAGACAAGGCAAGTTACAGTTGATTACGCTTTGATGTGACCCTCCCGCAAAACAAGAACAACAAATAAAAAATTCTTGACCACAGTGGCAAATGCAAGCCCAGGCCACAGCAACATAACAAAATGACGATAGCCCACATTTAAACAGCGATTTAAGCTTTATAATTACAATGAGTTTTGCACCTATTGTTCCATTTTATCTTCACAACAATTTTGTGAGGTAGGTGCTATTGTCCTCATTTTACAGATGAGAAAACTGAGGCTTGAGGATATGGAGTATATAATTACATATGCCCATATAATTATACAGCCAACAAGCAGAGGAGGCAGATTTGGACCTGAGCTCCTTCCTGACTCCAAGTCTAGGGTTTTTTCACATAATAATCCTGGGGGCTTGATCTTTTTGGCACAGCCTCTACCTGGATTAATCCAGGAAAACTTAAGTGGTTTAGCTGTGTCTAAGTTTTCCCAAATGGGGATAATAGCAGCTGAAAGTTTCCTTTTATAGATCACAGCAGAGGGGTGACTTTCCTGGTAAGAGTCTATTTATTGCTCTGCTCTCAGTGGCCAGTTGTACTGGAGGCAGGCCCAGCCCCTGGGGTCCAATCAGAAGTCTTCTCTGTATCTTCTCAGAAGGGATTTTCTTAACATGCCTACCCACTTCATGGGAAAATGATTCACAAATGTCTCAAGACGAAGGTCCTCTCCCTGTAATGTCGTCAAAGTTCGACACAGGAGCTCATCAAATTGGTCAAGTCTCCTGATACATAGAATTGTTGCCTTGATTTACTTCAATGGGTCAAGTTCTTTTAGGGTTTTAGGAGAAGTTAGAATAGGAATAAGTTTCTCAGCTGAAGGTTTTCAGTGTATTAATTCATTAAACACATACTAAGCACCCAGTTTATCCACTTTACTGTGTTACATGTGTGGAAGAAAGGCAAAGAACATACAGTACATGGCTCAAGTGAAGGTTGGCCACTTCTTTGCAGTGTAGAGCTGTGGGGAGTTGCCTAGGGAACTCAGAAGTTAAGCGACTTGCTTAGGGTCACACAGTTAGAGGTGGGATTGGAACTCAGGCTCTTGACCCTGAGGCCAGCTCTCTGTCCTTAAAATGTAGTTCTTAAAGTGTGGTCTGGGGGCCTCTAAGAGTCCCAGGGACCCTTTCAAGAAGGCTGTGAGTGCAAACCTATTTTCATAAGGGTGCTTAAATCTTAATTTCTGATATAGTGAATATTGATAGATATAACCCCTAAAAGAAAAGGTCTTTGAGATCCTCAATAATTTTCAAGTGTGTAAAAGGGTCTTGTTTGAGAGCCATATCACTGCCATGGCCTGCTGCCATAGATGAGTCACTTCGCTTCCCTAGTTTTCTCAGACTTCTCAGGGGATGTGGTGAGGCTGAAATGAAATAATCTATGTAAAGTGCTCTGGAGGCTTTAAAGTACTATAGAAATGGTAGCTATTATTATTTGCAGCTCTTTACGGAAGGCTTCTGAAGGAGTAGTGACTTGAATGATTGACAGGATTTGTATGGATGGGGAGAAAGGGATCTTCCAGATGGGAATGGGGATGTGTGGGGTGCCTGAAAGAGGGAAGGGAGGGGTGGCTACATTGTGAACAGAACCACGGAGGCAGGAATATGTTTGTATTAGGAGGAAAGCAAAGAGATCTATCTGTGGAAGGAAGCTGGTGGCACTTCAGCCATTATGTTTAAGGAGGCTGTAGGTACCTGGCCCTTACCTCTGAACTGGATGAAGATCTAGGGAGCTTAGAGATGGGACACTTGGAACCAGAGCTGGCTTAGAAATCCCCTTTTCCCCTTCAAAGGGTAGTAGTTCTGCTGCACAGGTTCTACTTATTCTGAGCTTTGGGGTTGGAGCGGGGTGTGGTTTCCAGGAGGTACATGATCTTTTCCTTGAATTGCAAAGAAACAGAAAGATAATTCTTGATGGGGCAAGAAAAAACGGGACCCAAGATGGAATGAGGGTAGTTATACTCTGAAACCAACCTTGCTGGTTATCAGAATATCTACAGAGCCTGGGTATCAAAAGAACTTCAATGAAAAAGAGAACTGGTTACTAATCAGAAGATTCAGGGCAAAGGGAGTCTTTGAGAGGCCAGGAAATGAACATTCCTAGACTACCAAGCAACAAATGCTTTGTCTAACCAGATTTCTACATGATAGCGTGGAAAGGGTACTTACTAGAATTAAAGTCAGGAAGATCTGAACTTGAATTCTAGCTTTGACCCTGGGAAAGTCACTTGCCCATTTTCTGCCCCAGTTTCTTCATCTGTAAAATAGAGATAATAGTAACCCTTACCTTCCAGGGTTGTTGTGAAGACCAAATGCAAAGTGCTTAGCATAGTGCCTGGTATATAGTACGTACCATGTAAGTGTTAACTATAATAGTAAGTTTATCATTATGCTCTACAAACCTAAGTGTGCAGCACAAGTGTTGGCTGTTGCTATTATCCTGGTCTGCTTGTCCCACCCCCTTGTTATGTGTTGGGCCAGCTTCTGATTTTTAGGTGTTTTCTTATTAGAATCATAGAGAAAATTCTCTGAAGTTGAGGTTGGTGCAGAAGTCTGATTGAAAGGATAGGGAATGAATAAGTAGGAAGAGGACTGAGATGGTAAAGGAGGTTAGGCATTATATTGATGGAATGTCTGATAGCAAATGGTAATGGTAATCATCTTTTAGGGTGATGTGGAGTCAATTTAAAGTTTGAAAGCCTCTGGGACCACAGACTCACCTGCTTTACACAGTTAGTGTATTCTTAAAAAGTTGTAGGAAATTGAAGGGTTTATTAACCAGCTTCTATTTGAGGCATGACACAACATATATTGTTATGTAAACAATCATGCTCTCATTTTCCAAGCATTTTCCCCTCTCCCTACTACCCCTATTCCCCAGGTATTGAGAAATAGTAATTCCTCAGCTTACTTTAATAGCATTTGCATTACTTTCCTACATTTTCATGTCAAAGGGTGGCTTAGGTTTTATGGCCCAAAGGTTTCTAGAGACTCCTGATTCTCCCCTTCCCCATTCTAAGATTTGAAGGAAAAGGGAAGGGTGCAGTAGGAAGGAGATCAGCTATCAAGAATAGTAAGTAATAAACCAAGATAAATCCCAGCTATACCACTTACTATGTGTTTGCCATTGGAACAGTTTGGACCACAGTTTCTTCACCTGTAAAATGGATGATTGGACTAGATAACCTCTATATAATAATCCCTGACAGCTTAAAAGCTATGATCTTTTTGAGAATTAATAAACAGTATTATCACAACTTTCCTTAATACCTTAAACACATGAAATTTCTCTTCATATTATAGCATCCAATTCTGCCTCTCCTTTGAAAAATTATTGGATTGTTTTTCACTTGTGCCAGTTAGAACTGAAATAATTTTTGTATGAACTTAAAATTTAAAACTGTCGTATATCTCTGTGTATGTTTATGCAAGAGCACCATGTAATTAAAATAGTGGTAAATCACTTCTTACAAGATGTCCAAAGAAGATCATCAATTTAGAGCAGGAAGGTCAGATACCATCTAATTCAATGCCATCATTTTAAAGAGTAGGAAACTGAGACTCTGGGAGGGTCAGTGACATAGTGCCAGGGTTGGGGTTTGTGTGTCAGGTTCTCTGATGTCAGAATTGGGGCTCTTCCATCGTAACATTATTTATATTCCTTCATTAACTTCAACACATTTTTGGATGCTTCATGCATGGCTAATATTTGGTGCTCCACTGTTCCATGCTGACCATCTCCTTTGTACTGCTCATTTTCAGAATTATTAAAAGAATCCTACAAATGGTGGTGGCATGCAGAGCTGAACCTGCCATGACTATAAAATATGAGAATATAAACAGGGACAGATTAATCTCAAAATGATTTTAAGTGTTGTAATCCAGGAATAGTTAGAATGTACCAGCTTCATATTAAGTAAAATAAATATTTTCCCATTTTTATGGCTCTTTACTCTTAAACACACACACACAAAGCTGTCATACTATTTTCTAAACCTCTGTGCACAGCAGGTGTTTTTTGAAAAATCCACTTGCAATAAACCATACAGTCTTTATTACTTTTTTTGCAGAGCTTTTTGCCAAGTAGATTTATGAGGATAAATATATATTTTACTGAGGCATTTAATAATTCTCTGGAGTTGGGGAATTTGTATCCTTATGTATCTATTACTTTATTTTACTGAACACATTTTTTTTTAAATTAAGGTGAAAAATTACTCTTTCTTGTGACTAAATATATCAGCCTTACTGATTATATGCCTATGAGAATCTCTCCCCAAGAAGAGTTCTTTTTTTTATCTGTGCGATCTGAATGCAGTATGTGCGGGTAAATATGAAAGCATGATGCTGTCGTTTCTTTAATGGGAATACCAGCAATAAGGTTTTGACTACTTTATAAACATGTGTATAAATTCTGCATGTTAGTCATGCAGTGTCAGAATCCTAGAATATTGGAGCAGGGAAAGACCATAGGGATCTTCTTGTCCAACTTCCTCATTTTACAGATGAAGAAACAGAGACCCTTGGAGCAGAAGTAGTTTTGCCCGAGGTCAAGCAGTGAATTAATAGCAGATCTGGGACCAGAACTCAGGTCTCCTCATTCCCAGGCCTATGCTCTTTCTACTACGCTGTTCTGTCTTAGTCTATTTTAAAGCGTATTCTCTTGTGGAGAGCTGGTAGGGGAAAAGAATTGCTTTGAATTCCAATTTTGACTCCATCATTTCTTTGGTGGTTGTTATAATTGGATACAGTTTGCATATCTGTAAAATGAGAATGAATAATAACAGCTTTTGTGGTGGCGGACACTCTGCAAGCAAGACAGAGGGGACGGGAAAAGGGGTATATTTCAGCAAAGTCACTGTACCTCATGGTTTCACCTGGCTGGTGAGGTCAACAGGTTATCCTGGAGGCAGAGAGCTGGTACCTAAGTGTAAATGAATAGCAGTGGATGTTAGCTATTTTAAAAATAGCTTTATACTTTTCAAGTTATAATGACTATGGGAAATAGTCTACAACAGAGGCGTTAGACACATCATTATGGGCTTGCAGTTCTCCTGAGGATGGCCTGAACCAGATCAAAATGTAGTTGGGAAATGTTTAACAAAGTAAATAAAAGTACAATAAAACACAGATAATATTAATGCATGGTTTTCTGAGTCACAATACACAGGGAACTTATGTTTACTTCCTCCTCTCCTCATCCTTTCTATTTGAGTTTGACATCAGTGTTCTACAAACTTAAACTTTTGGAGAAGCACCTTTTGGAGAAGCAGGAATGTATGAAGGTGACTGGAAAGTTGTCAGATGCTACAGAATGAGCATACTGCTATACTTGGGCACATTTCTGATGCTGAGTAGGGAGGCACAGTTGTATGCCTAAGGTCAAGGTGATGGCAGAACAAGGAAAGAGGCAGTTAACAGCTTAGTTTTAGAGTTTGTGTTGGCCATGGAGAGTTTGGAAAGTGTAAAGGAAATGGTAAAGGAAGGGGAGGAGTATGGATAGAGACTAAGTGTTTGTGTTGAGTGCTTAGGTGTTTGTAAATAGATGTGTGAAAGAAGCCAGAAACAGTGTATTCTGAGAGGATTATGTGAATAGTGTGGAAAAGAGAAAGAAGGGAGAGGGATGAGCTGATGAGTGCTGTAGATAAATGCTGATCTGGTCAGCTTTGGCTGGGCATTGAATCTGGTCTGCCTGGCAGGGAAGGCCAGGTGCATTGACAGCATGGTGATGCAATGATACACATTGTTATGTAGAAGTTTATTTTCTGAGCTTTGCTCCCCAACACTTCCAAGTGCTCAAAAGAAAACTTAGATCTGAAAAGTAAGTGTGTTTATGACAACCATCTATCATCAGCATGACATCCTTTAGGATGTGGAGAGTCAGAAAATTTAGCATCGTCACTTCTTTGGGGATGAGATTTTTATATCCTTTATAATTTACCTCATAAAAATACAATAAGAGAACCACAGATCATTGAATGACCTTGAAGGGACTTGAGAGATCTTATCATGCCACTGAAGAGAGCTTGAGATTTGGAATCAGAGCATCCGGGGTCTAATTCCAGCTCAATTACTTCTCTGTTACTTAACCATGGACAAGTTACTTCATCTCTCTGGGGTTCTGTATAATGAGGGCGTTAGGCTAGATGACTTCTGAGACCCTGAAAGAGATCTATATCTATAATATTATTTCCTGTTAGTCAATTTTTTAAATGATATCAATAAGAGTTGGCCAAGCTAGATGTCTAGTCTAGCCCATATCTGAGTCAGAATCTCTTGTAGGAATATTTATGAATGGTGGAATGTGTGTGGGTCTCTTAAAAAGCCAAAATACAGATGAAATAAAATTATATAAACTGTGCTGTGACTCCCTGAGTTGTGAGGAGCATGCTTTGCAAACCTTAAAGGCACATTTTACATGTTAAGAGTTACTATTGGTGTAACCTGATGTACAGTCCATGAATATTTACAGTCTCTAAATCAGTAAATATTTTATGACTAGAATTTTTGGCCTGGAGAAGAGGAGACTTGGGGAAGTGATAATCATCTTCAAGTACCTGAAGGGTTGCAGAGGGAGTAGACTTGTTCTTTTTGGCTCAGAGTGAAGAGTAATAGCTGGAGGTTATAAAGGGACAGGCTTAGATTTTATTTAGATAAAAACTTCCTTAAAATTAAAGCTATCCAAAAGTGAAATGGGCTTTTACAGCAGTTGAACTTGTTATACTGATACAATGAGCTGGTAATTCCCCGTCACTGGAAGTCTAGATGAGGATTGGTAACCACTTGTTGATTAGGTTGTAGAGGGCATTCCTGTACTGGTATGAGTTAGACCAGGTGGATCTCTGTGAGCTTTTCTGAGATTCTGTGAATCCTCTCTCTATAGCATCCCTGAGAAGTCATCATCCTGTTGATACAGTAGGTCTCTACTGACTGGGAAACTTTCTACTCTCTAAGTAGTCCTTTCTCCCTTTGGACAGCTCTGATTGGTAGATTTGCTCTGGTGAAGGGAATGCCTGTGTTGACTCATAGGATTTAGAGCCAGGAAGGAGTGGGTGGAATAGTCTGTTTCACCTCTCCCATTTCACAGACGAGGAAATGGAACCTAGGAGAGGTGAGGAGAGTTGTCCAAACTTACACAATTATTAAGTCACAGAGCTGGTCATTCAAATTCAGGTCTTTTACTCCAAATCCAATGGCCCTTTCATTACACTGCACTGTTTCTTAATTTAAAAAATTGACCCATTAAAGTAAATTTCACATATTTTTAGATACTTGCTCCTGGACTAGCCTATATCAGTTCAGTTCAGCTGTTGCTGTTTCTAAAGAGACCATAAAGATTTTGTCTTGCATGTCAAATATCTTCTAACAAAATCTCTGATTTAGTCCTTTATAAAACTTCAAATCAGCCTTATACCACTCAGCTTGGATTGTAACAAGAGATTAACTGGTTTACAAGCTGTGCAAACAGCAAATGTAGGCTAAATTGAAGAGGGTTCTAACTGTAGTAAAAAGGACTCCAAATGTAATGTTTAATATGTTAATTTTACATATTTTTAATATTCATCAACTAAGTAGTTATAGGGTAGATTATTTGCAGAGAAAAAAGCCAGTCGTGACATTATTTTGTTAAAAGACAAAACAAAAGGCAACCAAACCCTATCCAAACTGCATGGTTTTCAAGGATGTAAATGTCTTTGGTGAGCTTTTGAAAAAAAAGAAAAGCTTTAGGTTTTTGTCAGCATCTCCACTTTCATGCCTACTAGTTAAGAACATTTACTGATGCCATGATAACAAATGCTGAAAAGCTTCATCCTAGAAGGATGTCCTTTTGGTGTTTGGCAGCTTATTTTCCTCTTTCATTAAATCACCCAAAACTTTTTTTGGTCATTTTGTAGCAGGGCCCTTAATACATTCAATAGTCTCTCTCTGTTCCATTCCCAGACAGAAGGGGAAGGAAGAGATAGGGGTTGGGGGAAAGGGAGAAAGCAGGATGGCAGAGGAACTAAGGAATTAGAAGCACCTCTTTTAAAATGTATTATTACGGTTGGTGTTATTATTTTTTATCATTTTCTCATGAACAAAAATTATTTGGCTAATAACAATCCTGCTTAGATGTTGCCTCCCTTTTCTGGGGAGGTTTGATGACTGAAAGCATTGTTTACTCCTTTTGTGCAGGCTGCTCTTTCACTGACCCTAGAGTGACTCAGTGATGGAGCAATCTCATGTTTGTGACATCACTTCTGCTTCCTTGGTGATGAAT
The DNA here is from genome assembly GCA_023548195.1 of Bettongia penicillata ogilbyi. Lineage (NCBI taxonomy): Eukaryota > Metazoa > Chordata > Mammalia > Diprotodontia > Potoroidae > Bettongia > Bettongia penicillata. Next base: position 338,435 of record JAJHZJ010000007.1, on the reverse strand, counting down.
TCCAGTACCCTAAGGTCATGGACTATAAATAATCGAGTTGAATAAATAAATCACCAGAAGTCTGGTCCACCATAAGACTGAGGTCTTCATGGTACCACTTAGCATTTATATAGCACTTAGTTTTTCCCCACTCCCTTAGCATTTCTAATTTAGCCACACGAGGCTTTTGCAAATTAGGTCAATATAATTAACCTCAGTTTATTGATGAGGAAACTATAGAAAGATACTCTAATTTGTCGTGGGGTTGAATATGACTTTCCTTATCGGCCCTGAAGCTGACTATTTCTATTTCCCCAGAGATACACGTCCCTTTTTAAAGTTCTCATTCAGCATCATTTCATTTTCCTTTGGGTGTTTGGAAAGGCCCACAGACATCCTATCTGTGTCCTTCTCCCTTATGCTGTCCTGGAGGGAAGAAATAACTCCCTGCTTCTGAAAACTCCTGTGGCCCAACAATTGAACTTATTACACTAATGTCATAAAATGGCAATTACTTCTGGGAAACTCCTCAGAACCAGTCTGAAGAAGGAAGACTTGCCACACAGTCACCCAGTGGGATACCACCTTTCAGAGCTCTGTAACTAAGGTGCCCTCTCATAAGATCATAGGTTGAGAGTTGGACAGAACTTTAGAGATCAATGAATCCAATTCTTTCCATTTGACAGATGAGTAAACTGAGCCCCAGAGGGATACAATAAATGATCTAAAGTCACATAGATTTTAAGTGGCAGATCCAGAGTTTGATTCTAGGTCTTTTGATTCTAAATCTAGACCATTTTCTACTTGTGCCATGATGGTACATCCACAAGTTTCTAAAATAGAAATTTATCACACTACATTAACTGTTGTATAAGATAAGTTATTTGAAAGGTCTTTGTTACCTTTTAACTAACCTCAATATCAGTTGTACAGGGGAAAGGAAGGAACTCCCACAACACCACAGACCAGGGGCTCATGGAGTCTGGTATCCTGTGCATGACAAAGAGAAATACTTCAGAGGAAGACAGGAAACCCCCATAACAAATCTAATTGTGCAATACTATATCACTGGAGGAGACTTCTTCCTGACCCCGGCTTATTCCCTCAAGCATGAGGAACTATAGGCCTTTGTAATTCTATCCTCACTTAGGATAACTGCAGAGACTGTTTTTATTCTTTAAAAAAAAATCTCATTGTCAAATTTCTTTCTTTCTTTTTTTTGTAATTCAGGAAGCAATTTATCTTGATGATATCTTTTGTTGTTGAGTTGCCTTTTATTATTTGGTGGGGATAGTTTGATTCCACAGCTCAGATCATGTGGGAACATTTTTTTCATCCTGTAGGAACTTGCTTTTCCACATGTGCATCTGTATAGTGAGTGTGGATTGGTTGTCACAGGCTGAGGAAACTGTATCCTCACCATGTGGTAGTAGGTTGACAGTCACTACTTAAATGAAACTTTATGGCCAGTGAACAATCTGTTTTATCAAGGTTTGAAAAAACAGGGATAGGATTTATTTTGGTTCCTTTGGACTATCAGGTCTCTGAGGTGTCTACAGTATCAGCAAACATCAGGGCCCAGCTGTGCAGGCTTCTTGGGTATTACATGGACAGCAGAGCAAATATCCAAATACAAATGTCCAGATGTACCGTAGGGAGCTCTGAAAAGTCACAAGCCGGCATTTTATCATAAAGTTGAATTTGTGGATCTTCTGGAGTTTGGACTAGGTTGGAGTTTTCCAAGTTATTTGTGAGTTTTGTGTTTTAAAAACAAAGATGACAAGTTTTAGAATGGGAGAAGAAAAGAAGTACTTTTTTTGTTGTAAATAATTTATTATCATATTTAAAAAAACCCCTTACTGTAAATTTAGAGCCTGGAGAAAAAAATGGGAAATAGAACAGCTGTTTTCTAATTTGTCCTTAGAAACTTGCTGTGGGACCTAAATTCACTGAGCATAGGAACCAAGTAACTAGATCATGATGAAATGACTACTTTTTTCAGATGTAGAACAGGAGAAAGACTGGCAGATTTTATTTGGAGATTTAACTGATTAATATGTTTGAAACTGGGTTAAAGAAACATGCCAAATTGAAAATGTTCGTTGCCCAGTTCTGTTTTATCCCAGTCCTCTGTCCTTCATTTTCCCCTTCTTTTTGGTTAGGTTTCTTTCTCACTTTTCCCTAGCTTTAAGCACAGACTATCTCCTTTTCTAGTCTGAATTTGACATGCAATACACAGCTGTACCACTCAACTGTTCTTGTTCAAAAGGGAGTGAGTGCTGCTTTAATTTCCATAAAATGATTAGTCTTAACCAGAAAATTATTACTACATCTACCTGAGGACAAAAGAGACATGCATAATTGTTGAGAATATATCCTCATATTCTTATCAAAAATAAATTTTAGAAAGCTCCCCATTCAAAGAATTTAATAGAAGCATTATATGTAATTAAAAAAATAACTGGAATTAGCCTGTGTCCAACAATTGAGGAAGGGGGGATGGTTAAATAAATAGTGACATAATAATGTAATGGAATATATAACGTAATTAGGATGGAAAAATAATGATGAATGCAAAAAAAAATCTTGAAAGACCTTCAGAGAATCATACAAAGTAAAACAAAAGGCAAAAAAAGAGAAGAAAACAGACTTTGACCATATAAAAGAAAATAAATGAATCAGAAAACAAAGAATGTTGATGGGCATATAGAAGAAAAATAATCATACTTTATGCCTTGAAATGAATTAATTGAAATATAAATTTTCCAGAGCAAAAATTTTAATAAAACAATTTACAAATAAACATTAATATTCCTTGGGATAAACAACCCTACTGACCCTCCTAGCTTACTCACATATTCACCAAGAGAGATAGCTTTTAAAAAGCAGACTTTGCCCGACCTTTATTGCTAGGAGTTTGCAGATGCATTTGTAGTAATGTGGTCAGAATTCCATCATTATCTTATAGAACAAAAGCTTCCAGTGTTGACAAGTTCTTGGTCTAGTGTTTTTGAAGCTTTTCTGGAATGACAATTATTGATGTAACATGATAGACCGCGTTTTGGTACCACTTGCCTGATCAGACCATTGTGTTGTAAGCCTGGTGGTACCAGACAACACACCCTGATGCAATTCAACTTCTTAGTGGCTTGAGCAACTGTGTAGGACTACAAGTTGTACAATAGCTACTGACTTTAATGGAGAGAGAGTTTTCTCATTTGGGAAATAAAACACCCGAATCCTTCCACAAAATCCTACTTTGATGTTCTCCATTGTGTCGTGAACTGACCTTGAGTTTGCTGGTAAAGTTGTAAAAGTTTTCGTTTTTAATATTTTTTCTAAATTTTTTACCATCAAGGATGATGGAGCCACCACATTTAGATGCTAACATCCCAGTTCCAGATGTTGTGCTGGAGAACATGGAAATGACACTGAAGAAAAATCACACTAAAGAAAATAAAGATGAGAAAAGCCGCTGGACTATACCAAATACACATAGAGGAAGTCCATAAGGGAGGCCACATATTTGAGCATATTGAAGGGCTGATTCTTGAGGAACGCAAAGAAGGTGTAGAAAAATTTCAAGTTGTATTATTACTCCAAAAAGCAGCAAGAAAGGGAATATAGCTATAAACTCACATGTGAACTTTCTTATCTATGCACATTTTAATGAGAATAGTGTGTATATACATAATTTTTTAAAAAAACCAACCTATTCCCTTTGTATACCTTTCATAAAGGATGACTTTACTCTTAAAAAGCATATATGAAGGTACAAGAAGGGAACAGGCAGGCTTTTTGAAATAAAAAAAGGTTTGCTTTTATTTTTCAATTAATATTATTTTTTATTAATTTGTCTCTCCTCCTACTATATAACAAAAAAAAAATCAGAAAACTAAATCTCTCAATGCCTAAGTGTATAGCTTGGCAAAACACACTCCCACATTAGCCATATCTGAAAATGTCTGTCCTGTCTCTGTACTTCTGCATTTAAGTTTATCACCCCTGTTGGGAGGGAGTGACATGTTTTTTCTCCATTTTTTTTTTGATTATTGGTATATCATTGAATTGATAAGATTTCTAAAGCCTTTCAAAGTATATTTTCTCTATAATGCTGTTATTGTATAAAACATACAAATTGTTCTCCTAGTTCAGCTTAACTCATTCTGTGTCAGTTCATAGAGTTTCCAGTGAAATTATCCATTTCTTGCTGTATAATAATGTTCAAATACATCAAATTTAGCCCATTTTGGTCATTCTCCAGTAGAAAAACACCTCTACCCCTTAGTTTCTAATTTTTGGTTACCACAAAAAGAGTTGTTTTAAATATGATTTTATGTATAGATCCCTTTCCTCTTTCTTTGATTTCTCTAGGCTTAGTAATGCTATAGCTGGCTATGCATAGTTTGGAAAGATTTCTAGGCATAGCACCACATTACTTTCTAGAATGGCTAGATAAACCCACAGTTCCACCAATGGTATACTAGTGCATCTATTTTCCTACAGTCTCTCCAACATATGTTATTTTCTTCTTTTGTCACTTGGCCAGCTGTGAGGTAAAACTTCAAAAGTTGCTTTAATTTCCCTTTCTAATTATTATCAATTTTGAGAATTTTAGAAAATGTGGTTTTTGATAGTTTGAATTTTTGAAAATTGCTTATTCATATCCTTTGACCATTTAGTTATTAGGGACTGACTTCTAGTCATAAATTTGGGTCATTTCTTTTTAGATTTTGGAAATCAGACCTTTATCAAGCAATTCATTGCAAAGATTGTTTCCCAGTAAATTGTTTGACTTCTAAATTTTACTACATTGGATTTTTTGGGATGTAAAAATCACTTAAATTTTATATAATCAAAATTGTTCATTTAATGATGTGTGACCTTCTCGATCACAATTTGTTTAGTCATGAGACCTTCCCCTATTCATAAATCTGAAAGATAATTTATTCCTTGTTCCTCTAATTTATTTACAATATGACCTTTTAATATGTAGGTCAGGTGTCCATTATCTTGGTGTATGGAGTGAGGTATTGGTATAAATCTATTTTCTGAATAAATAAGCTTTTGCAAATGATATTCTATAGCACAATTCGTCTTTCTAATCATACACTTGATTGAAGGAAGTAAAGAATATACGATTACACTCATAAATAAAAAGCATTTTGTTCAGTAGAACAAAAAACTGTCTTAGAGGATCTTTTTTGCAATGTAGTATCTTCCGTACACGTGTCAGAATGACATGAGAGTCTTTTCTTGAAAGACAACAACCAATCTTTGTTCGGTGATCTCTTGATTATTCATTCAAGTAGTACTCACAATAGTGTTTGTCATTGTCATGGAAAATGGCCAATGCCCAGTCCAAATTCTTTATAGATGGGTTTTCTATAGATGGTGATGCCCACCATATGCTCTTATTTGTGGATGATATTGTCCTGATTGCCTTGAGCTCTGTAACATTTAAGAAGCTCATGAGATCCATTACCAATCAGAACACTCTAGTCTGTTTATCCACAGATGATAAGTCAAATGAATGAAGAAAGTCTGTCATCTAGACTTTGTCAGACAACTGAATGGATACCATATAGAACAAATGTTTTTAACCTGAGGTTCACAGATTCCCCAGGGAATCTATGGATAGGTTTCAGGAGCTTCATAAACTTGGATGAAAAGAAAAATGATGTCTTTATTTTCATTAACCTCTGCATGAAGTTTGTAATTTCTTTTAATTATGAATGTAGCAACAAACATTTTGAGAAGTGGTCCACAGGCTTTCCCAGATTGCCAAAGATATCCATTATATTTTAAAAAGGTAAGACTTCCTGGCCTAGATCAAACGTGGTTACGTGAAAGAACCCCTGCCCCAAAACTTGACCATTGGTACTTTGTCCCTTGGGCAGACACCGTAAATGAACAATGAGTTGGGCCAAGAATTGAATAGAAGTAGGTTAGTAACCTCGAAAACCTTTGAAAAATTGTAGTTCTTTTAGTGATTCCTACACTTCCTCCTGAAACAAACGCTCATATTTTTAGTTACCAGTATTTTTCAAGTGATTTTGTACAGCTATTAGTCATGGAATTCTATACTCCCCAAAGAACTGAAATTGAGGATCACCTGAAAAGTAGTGTAGAGTTGTGTGCAAGATGTGAGCAGGATGCAACATGTGACAAACAAGGAATTATGCAGTAGAAACAATGTGAAAAATGTCATTGGTGAAATGTATCAATAGGGAAAATCAAGGGAATCAGCCAGGTAGGGAGAGTTAACACTTGTCATTCTTTGCTGACTGTGTAATGCTAAGAGAGCTAGAAGAAGGTTACCATAGTATTGGAAGGACTTTCTGAGATAGATTTATGAGAGGATATGACCAAGAGTCACACAGGATAGGCAAGCATGAATGACTTGTGGAAAGAGTCCACATGTCTTTTGGAGAATTGGAATATTCTCATATTCTCAGTACCTTGCAGTAACTTGTACATAGTAGGCTTTTCATACATGTTTGCTCTATTAGATTTCATTGCAAATGAAATGACACTACTACTGTGTGGCACTAATTATTAGGATTAGCATATTAAGTCTAATTTGTAGTAATTTTCAGCATTAAAATTCTGGTTTAGGAAAAAATAAACTTTTTATGCATGCCAACAACTTAGATATCATCCTTTTAATGTATACAGTTTTTGACTCATCATTTAAAAGGAAGATTAGAGTGGGAAATGTGATAAACAAGTGATTCTAAAGATAGCTAAAAATTTAGAATTGCCATAGAAATAAAGTCCAACCAGAAGTCAGGAAGAGTTAAACAGCATGGAAGGGAAAACCATTCTGAATTAGTAAAAACTAGACTATTAGCTACTGCTGAACTCAGCATTCTACATTCCACTTCCCCTCATCATGCCTTAAGTACATTTCCTCCCTCAACTGCCTTCTTGGAATCAAAATTCACTTCTCTTATCCCCTGAAGCCTCTAGTTATTATGGAGGTACTCTCCACACAATTACCTTGCCTTTGCTTATTTATGTCTGTGTTGTTTGTATCCAGGTGTGTGCTAGTAAAAGTTTAACAACCTGGCTCTGGGCGGAAGGAGGCAGGAGGGAATGTATTCACATGCACTTTAAAATTTAATCTGAATCATTAACACTTTGTTAGGTCTAGACAATCAATGAAACAAAAATTAAACCCTGATTTTTATTGAAGGTGGACTTTCTGATATGTAAATGTGCACAATGAAAATTTAAGAATCAGGTTTTTAAGCTGGTTCCAGTAGCCCCTTCACTGTATCATCAGTAAGATGTCAGCTCTTTGGTGGTGGGAATTTGTACTTTTTGCATTTTTATCTCACAAAATACCCAGAATCTGGGGAAAGACATAATACCTTATATACTAAATGATTATAAGGCATTAGAGAAATTCTAAATTTTTAAATTTTAAAAAGAATTAGCTGCTCCTCATAAAAAAGATGTCTTATAATATATTCTAAAGCAAATGGAATTCTAATAAGTACCTAAGACATTTGGCCACTCATTTATTAAAATATTTATTAGCACCTCATAAACAGGTGATAGGTTCTTATCCTAGAACATTTTATATTCTAAAGGAAATAGAATTTTAACAAGTACCTAAAATATCTTCATTCATTCATTAGCTATTAATTGAAACACTCTGGTAAGTGTTAGAGGAGATAGGATATATAAAGCAAGGTCATTACTCTCAAAGTTTATTGTCTGGTAGGGATGCTAAGATATGTACAAGAATGAGTGTTACATATATGTTATAAAGAGATTAAACAAGTGTATGTCAAGTGCTTTATGGACTTAAAAAGCACTAAAGAATGTGAGCTATGCATATCATTATTAAGATAAATTAAATGGGATCAAAGAATTTAGAACAGGAAGGAACCCTTGGAGACCATCTTGCTTAACTCCACATTAAATAGAAGAGGAAACTGTCTGTTGTCGTACATATAGTAACTAGTAGACCTAAGGTAAGAACTTAGTCTCCAAATCCTTTGTGTTTTCCCATTGGATAATATTGCTGTATCCCAATGTTGTGATGCTTAATTCCAAAGACCTATTTTATAATGAATAGATTCTCATATTACCCTCAAGTGACTTTCTCCATTCTGAGAGGCTAAGGTTGGGGTTTGGATACCTTAAGCTACATGTCAGAAGAGAAGTTTTATTTCTCATTTCATGTGTTAAGGCAGAGAAGAAAATGAGTAACTGAGTCAATCCCACTGTTGATGTAATGACTACATAAGGGAAACCTTCTTTACTCGCTATTAGGCACTAGGTTTCAGCTCACTTTGGAGCGTGAGATGTTAATGCTGGAGGAGGCCTTCCATTCCCATTCCCATGCCAGGGACACTCCCTTCCAGATGGCATCTTTCTGGTGCAATGTCTGCCCTGGAATTCCTCAGTTCTTTCTGGTAGATGTGTGTCTACTATTCTTCCTGTTGTGTGATTAAGGAGAAGGCATTTTCTGTTAAAGATCCCTTGCTTCTGCCATGCTTCTCGGTCACAGCAATCACTATTTCCCCAAAAGTTCTCATTTTAAAAAATATTCATGGCCACCTGATTCTTTGTGTGAGGTGGCCTAGATCCAGTTGCTCACTGGAACCAGGGTGGCCTGGTTCTGTCAAATACTTTGGGGAACTGAATCTAACAGATGTTTGGTAAAGCATTATAATCGCTATTTCATTTTAGTTTTAAACCTCTATCAAGGAGAGCTACTATTTCATGAGACTCAAACAAAACGGGAAAAAAAGCTTCAGAACAGAATCCTTACAAGTCCAGCAGACTCTTAGATTTACAAGCTTCAAATGCCAACTGTTAAAGGGAATTAGCTGCTGCTTGTTACCACTCAGCTTGAACCAGATTCTGAGAGTTAATTTATTTTCAGTTTTTACAATAATTTATATATGTCTTACATTTTTCCCCTCTCCCCTTCCTTCCTCCCTCCCTCCTCAAGACAACATACAATCTTATATAGCTTCTACACATACATTCTTATTAAATACATTTTCACCTTAGTCATGTTGCCCAGAAGAATTACAATGAATGGGAGAAACTATGAAAACAAAACAAAACAAAGGATAATGCAAGAGAAAATGGTCTACTTCATTCTGCAATCCAATTCCATAGTTCTTTGTCTGAATGTGGAAGGCATTTTGCCTTGGGTCCATTGGGAATTTTTTAGGTCCTTGTATTGCTGTGAAGGGCTAAGTCTACCAGAAAAATTCCTCGCACACTGTGGTTGTTGCTGTGTACAAAGTTCTCCTGGTTCTGCTCCTTTCACTCAGCATCAGTTCATGTAAGTCTTTCTAGACCTCTCTGAAGTCTTCCTGTTCATCATTTCTCATAGCACAATATTATTCCATTACATTCATATACCACAACTTGTTCAGTCATTCCCCAATTGATGAGCATCCTCTCAATTTCCAGTTCTTGGCCACCACAAAGAGAACTGCTATAAATATTTTTGTGCATGTGGGACCCTTCCCCATTCTTATGATCTCTTGGGGATACAGTCCTAGAAGCAATATTGCTGGGTCAAAGGTTATGCACATTTTTGTAACCTTTTGGTCACAGTTCCAAATTTGCTTTCCAGAACGGTTGGATTAACTCACAGCTCCACCAACAATGAATTAATGTTCCAACTCTCCTATATCTCCAACATTTATCATCTTTCTGTTTTGTCATGTTAGCCAATTTGATAGGTGTGATGTGGTACCTCAGAGTTGTTTTAATTTGCATCTCTCTAATCAACAGTGATTTAGAGAATTTTTTCATATGACTATAAAGAGCTTTAATTTCTTCCTCTGAAAACTGCCTGTTCATATCCTTTAACCATTTATCAATTGGGGAATGGTAGCCTTTAAATTTGGACTACATTTTGTCCCAAGTACAATCCCTGAGCTTTCCTAACTCTATGCTTTTTACTCATCCCCTTTCCTCTTTGTAGAATTCTGTACCTTGACCTCTTTGCCTGTTGAAATCTAACCCATCCTTTAAAATCTATCTCCGGTACCACCTTCTCTATGAAATATTCTCTAATTCTTTCCCTTCCTCCTCATGAAGTAAAGACTTCCTCCTCCTTGGCACTTCCCTAGCACTTTGCTTTGTGCTCTTTAACATTCTTATTTTTAAAAATTGTGTAATTGTGATCTCTGAATTCACCCTTTCCCCCTACTGTATTATAATTTCCATGAGGTCAGGTACCACCGGTCTGTCTAAACTATCTCTCTTAGCATCATCTTCTACTTGTGGCAGTTACTTAAGAAATTCATTTCGAGTCTTCATAGAGTCATAAATTTTTAGCAATAAGGTAAACTAGAAGTCATGTAATTGAGGACCCAGTGAACAGGAGTATCCAGCCTAAGGTCTCACAGCTAGGAACAGAAGAGCAGAACCAAGTTTTTGGAACCAGGTCATTGGACTCTAATGCTTTTATCCAACTAGGAAGATGCTAATTATGTGGCTGAATTCAAATGAAGCTTAAGATTGGAATGAAAATTGCCTTTCTATAGAAAGGCAATGGCCATAAATGCTTTTCTTAACTTGTACAACAAATTTTCCTTTTCTTTCTCAACAAAGTTTAATTAATTTTTACTGCATAATTTTTCAGTTTGTGATGTTTTTCAGTAATGAACCCATCTGTCCTTGAGAAGGGGTTCCTGGACCAGAGCTATGAGTATCTCTCAAAACACTGAAGTGCTACCCAAAGTATGAGGAAGTGGTCAGTGCTGTGATTATTGTTGGGTGATTTACACAATACTGGACAGGTTATAGCACCCAGAATTTCACCAGTCATTCTTTTGACTTGAGTCGCTCCCTGTTAAATTGGACAATAGCATATTAAGCCTTTTAAACCTTAGTGCAGATTGTTTATCAGATTGCTTCCTAGGATGAAAGGAAATACGTATATTTTGACAAGAGGGGAAAATTTCATTTCAGAAGAGAAGCCCTAGGTGGAATGTTGTGATGGAGGGCTCCTGGCAGATATCAGAGAGACATAAGGAGAAAAGAGCCAAGGGCAAATTTGATATAATGCACATTGTTGCCTGTGATTAGCATTGTGTTTATTCCAGAGACAGAATGGTGTAGAGCAGTGGTATCAAACTCCAGTAGAAATGGGGCCACTAAATGGTGCACAAGGATGCCTATAAACTACTTATTGACTTAGAAAACCACATATCAACATTATCTATGTTGTGTTGTATTTTTTATTTATTTTGTTATATATATCTCAATTACATTTTAATCTGTTTTGGGAAATGTTGTAACCCCATTTTTGACACCTTTGTGTTAGTGATGGAGTGCTAGACTCAAATTATAAAGATCTGGGTTCATAGGCAGACCACATAAACTCTTTCAGAATCATTTTCCTTATCTCTTAAATGAAACCAATAATATCAAATTGCAAGTGTTTATTAAGCACCATGCGTTAATAAAAGATACAGAGAAAGGTAAAAATAAGGTCTCTACCATTAAGAAGTTCATATTCTAATCCACCTGTTTTGCAGGATTATGGTAAGAATCTAATGAGAAAATGTATATACCAAACTTTACTGACCTTTAAGTGATACACAAATAAATGTCAACTATCATTATGGATAGAGAGAACCATTTATTAAACACTTACCATGTATGTCAAACACTAGTACAGAGCCATTGCAGACACAATAAATGAATACTTGTTTTGCTTTTCTTAAATCAGTGATAGAATTTCTTATTAGAAAAATTAAATGATCATCAACAAAGCTATCAATTTTGAAAGCAATTAAGTTGTTGAAGAGAATGGCACCTCTGTGATTTGTAGTAGTCATGCTCTGACTTCTGACTTTGTCCCTTTAGTTGAAATAATTTCTTTGCCTGATCCCTGGATAAATTGATTGTTTGGGCAAGTGAATCAATAATCTATGGATCCTTTAAGTCAGGGTTTCCAAACTATAAGAAAACATTAAATTCCAGTTATGTGGAAAATCATTAAAATTACCACACAATAGGTAAAATAATTTATTTTTTGTCTTGTTTCCCTTGAGCTTAATTAGGGCAATCTAAAATGATTAATCCCTATTCCCCCCTCCTTCTTGGTGATGAAGAACTCTTCATTAGAAAGCATCTCACAAATATTTTTTTAATATAACTATAAGATCATTGTATTGCATTTCAAAAATGCAAAGAGTTATGTATTATTGACAGTACTATGGATTCCAGCATTTCCTTTCTCAGATCAAAGTCATATTAAAAAATGAACTGTAGGTAATGCCATATACAATGAAAGGTGTGTTACCCAGTGGCTGATCAATTAGAAACAAACCTAGAGAGAGGCATCTCTGATATCTCCCAATATTAACTTTTTGTCTGAAAGCAAAAAACCAAAGCAAAACCAAAAAACCCAAAAACTGTGTCAAAGCCTTACAAAATCGTCCCACAACTGACAGGAAGTTTCTGGTGGTAAGATTATCTTGTCTCACAGAGCCTGGAATAGTGTCATATTCTCCTGGGAAATCACTAGCCTGTCACATTGTGATAAGCCTCCCTAGGAGCCATTTTCACTCTTATCTGTAAAACTTCAGCTCACTTGCTATCTTTTTTTTCATTTGTTCATTCAACAAACATTTACAGAATACTTATTTTGCACAAACCATTGCAAGGTGTCACTACCTCACCTATCAATGTCAAGTGACTGGGTTTATAAATACAACTTTTGAAGGTTTGTTTTTCATGTTGTCTGCCTTTGTGTGTTACAGACTGTTTTTCGAATCGTAGAAAATCGTGATGGGATGTGAAATGTTCTTTCTATTTGCCCAACTGGCCTGGCTATTACAGTTTCCTTTTTTCTTTGTTCTTATCTAGATGACAACTCTCTTTATCTATTGTTGAGAGGGATTCCTATAGCATTTTGCATCATGTTGCAGACTAGCTCTTAGGAAAGAGAGCTAGGTGATTAATAACAGAGAGACCACTTGGGGAAATAGGAATCAAATCTTAATTCATTGGGATTGTTGATTAGTTAATCATTAATTAATTAATTAGCTTATTAGTTCATCAGTCCTCTATACCTCTGACGAAGCTTTTAATATATTCTCCTTGTCCGCTGTCTGCTGATGGTCAATATCATCGATGTTTTCTTTATCCTTGAACTTGCATTTGGCCATTGTGTCTTTGATTACATTCTCCTTCCCTTCATGCCTCCAATAGAGTATGAAAGAACCAAGCTGGAGTAGAGGTCCAGAGACATGGGTTTTAGTGCCAACTCTCCTGTGTGTGATCTCATCTCATCTCTCTCAATCTATTTCTGTACCTCTAAAATGAAAGGGATAGAATAATCTCTATGATTTCTTTTAGCTCTAAATCCTCTTATCTTTGACATTGATTTTTTTCCACCCTACTAAAAAGATATTGACAACAGGCAGATTAATCTGTCTCTTACCCTTTTACTTATTTTTTAGGATAATGTATTGTTATAATATAGTCTTGTATCCTTTTTATAATAGAGCTTCATGGAATTCAATGGAATTCATGAATTTCATTTGCAAAGAGTCTTAAATAAATAACACAACCTTTAAATACCCCTTACAAATTTCAAGGTCTTTTTTATTAGCAATCTCTTTACTATAGTCTGGTGAGCATCTTGGTGAGTCATTCATTTTTTTAGAGGAGCTTTAATCTGGCAAATTAGATATTTATTAACAACTTTTAGAATACCTTGCACACAGTAAGTGCTTGTCATATAGTGTCGAAGCTGGAAAGGACCTCATAGACCAGCTAGTCTAATTCTCTCATTTTACATACCATGAGACTGAGGCCAAGAGAAATAAAGGGATTTGGCCAACATTAGATAGCAAGTTAATGGCAGAGCTAGGATCAGTACTCAGGTCACTTGACTTCCAGTCCATGCTATACTGGAGGTACTGACTTGTTAAAGTATCATTCATGCCTCTTAAGAGCTGTAGTACTAATATATAGAGGAAAATCATGTTTTATGTGTATGTTATTCTCATCTCAAGAATTTAGGAGACTATAGGCCAATATAGTGCATACAGAAGAGATTTTCCCCTCCTTGAAAAAGTTGCTCTTGTGCTCATTCACAAATTTCTATCAATTTGTTTCATTTTATGTAAATCTATTCCCAAAAGAAATGGTGCCCCTTCCCAATCACTGACCCCTTTTAGACCCTACTGATAATTGTAATAATGATAATATATAAAAAACTATTTAAAACCAAAGAAAGTTTTAATTATAATATTATGCTTGACAATACTGTTGATTATACAATTTCCTAGCAAATTTTGGTCCTAAACTAATTTTACTAATATGAAGAAAATGGCATTGCCAGTTTAGCATAACAAAGTGGGATCAATTCGTAAAAAGTTAAAAAGTTTCTATGGAAAAAACTCCATAAAGATGCTATTTTAAAATAATTTCCTTGAGACTAGGAAATCTTATCTCCTAAACTGGAAACCATTTTTGACATGCATATGTGCACATATATTTCAGAAGAACGTAAGCTTCTTGAGGGTAGGGGCAATATGTCATCTTGTCTTTGTTTATCCCTAGTGCCTAGCTCTGTACCTTTCATGTAGTTGGCGCAGTGGATAGAGCACTCTGACTAGGATCAGGAAGCCCCGAGTTCAAATCTGGCCTCAGAAATTCACTAGTTGTATGACCCTAGGTAGGTGATACAGCCTTTGCTTACCTCAGTTTCATCTGTAAAATGGAGATAATAATAGCACTTCCCTACCACACACCTCATAGCTCAAAAATATATAAAGACCTCTCAAGGTTGTTGTTGAAGGTCAAGTGAGATAATAATTGTAAAGGGCCTGGCACATAGTAAGTGCTATCTAAATGTTAGCTATTATTATTAATCTGTGTTTGATAAATGTTTGTTTATTAGAAGAACTTACGTGATAGTACAAAACAGGAGCCACTGTAAATTAACCTACTTTCATCTCTCTCCCCCAAGTCTTTGTTTGATATCTGAGGTTTGGCAATCCTCCTCTGGCCTGAAGGAATGGACAGAAGAGTCCAGTCATTCTGAATAGTCTTCTTTTTAGAGAGTTAAATTGTTCCTCCAAGATCATGCTGTTGATGAAGAAGCCAGAAGTAGAACCCAAGACCCTAATTTATGCCTCATGCTGTAGCATGGTAATCTCTCCTTTTCATCAGGACTGTGAAGTATTCAGGGTCCCATTCATCCTTGCAGAGCTAAGTAAACTGAGCAGGCAGCCATGTGTCTAACTCCCAAGATTGTATTGATTGGTTGATAAAATATTTCTAGTTCAGAACCATGACAGAAGTTTGAAAAACAGCCTCCAAAAATGTCATGTAAATTATACCAGAAGAAACTTTTCATTTTTTTCCCCACAAGGCACTTTATTGATGCTATCTGTTTTGCGTAGGAGAAGTGGATTGTCAGACAAGACAAAGAAGGCAAAACACCCTGTAAGTCAGGGAGACGGAGGGGAAAAACATGAGGAAAAACTCTCCAGGGCATGCTTTCATTGCATCAAAGTTTAGAGTTACAAAACTCTTTTCTTCACTACAACTTTGTAATATTTGTGTAAAATTTTTGTTGCGTAACTCTTTGGGTAGGGTGAGTTTTTTAAAAAAATATTCTTATTTTTAATTCAAAGTACGGTTGTCAGAACCCAAAAGAAAATTAAGTGGGTTTAGCAAGTGAGAGCTAGCTTTCTGCAAGGCTATGAAATATAGCTGAAAGACCATGAGTTCTGAATCAGAGGACATGTATTTGAATTCTCCCTCATCGACTTGCTCCCTTTGTGCTCTGGGCCTCAGTTTCCTCAAACCGGAGAAGGAAACCACTCCAGTATCTTTGCTAAGAAAACCCCAAATGGAGTGACAAAGATTCAGACATGACTGGATAATACATAGTTTCAGCCCCTCAAAAAATTGGGGCAATTAGATGGTTCAGTAACTGGAGCACTGGGCCCAGAGTCAGGAAGATTGGATTTCCAGTCTGGTTTTAGATGCTCATTAGCTGACCCTGGCCAACACACCTAACCCCTGAAATGAGGACACACGGGAGAAAGAAAGGGCAAACCACTCCAGGATCTTTTCCAAGAAAACCCTATGGATGTCAAGTTGGACTTGACTGAACAATTAAACACCAAGTAGAAAGATTGCTAGATTAGAAGAAAAAGACCTATGATCAAATCTCACCTTTGCAATCTACTCTTTGACTAGCTCATATGAGCTCAGAGAGAGAAATATATCAGTATCACTGCAGGCTGGCATAATTAAGCAAGGCTTTATGAAACAAGTACAACTTAAGTTGGGTCCAAATTGATGGGCAGATGGAAAGAATGGAAAACGGCATTTCAGATGAGGGGCTTAAAGAGTTAAAGTTAAGACTTAGAGTTCCTTAAGTAATACTTCTTCAAGAGGTTGTGGGTCTGCCTGTAGTGAAGGTTTGGGGTTTAGGGAGAATGGAAGAAAAAATTAAATAGAATGGAACAGATGACATAAGGCATTGAGTACTGTTGTTTTCCCAGTTAAATAGTCCTGGAAGGTGATCAGGAAGGACTGGAAGGCAGCAACTGCTTACAATAGAAGTAACGTAGACTTCAGTTTCTCTCACATTATGAGGATACCCAGTGAGATGTACATAAAGGCAAAGAAAGGTAGGGTCTATGGGATAATGCTTCTTATAGAACGACCTAGTCCTTATGGCCATCTCCAGTGGTCCCGATTTCTGTCTTTTCAATGGAACCAGATAGCTCCGGAGGAGAAAGCGAGGCTGGTGACTTTGCAAATCCAATTCACTTGCAAGTCATGGCATCACTTCGCTGATATCATGGTCCTCTTCAAGAATGAAGGACAAACAAAAACCACAGCAGTCCTTGTACTGTAGTTGCAAGGAAGTGTCAGAAGTAGATCAGAAGATTCATTAAAAAATTTCAAGATCTACCAATGAGAAGACAGGTTTAAACAAGGAAAAGATAGGAAGGTTGTGAATTTGGATTATACAGGACTCTTTTCTGTTGATAATAGTGGAATATGCTGATGTAATATTTTAGCTTGTGGGAAGTAATCTGTTCATTATAGATCTAAGGGTACTCATAAGAAAGGAAGGGAAAACCTGTTTCTACAACTTCCTTTCTTTCAAGCAACTTTTTTTTTTAACAGCATGAATTCAGCAAGCATCCCAGATAACTGAGGATCCCAATTTCAATAAATATGAATAGCAAAGGCACTATATTTGTGTTTCTTCCAGAGTTAACATGTATGAAATTCACATTTGTCTTTATTAGAGGAAGAGTTGAAAGGGTAAGAGAGGAAGACTTTTTCTCCTGTCTCATTGATCAGGGAGAGTGAAGTATATTTTAACATAACAGAAGAAATAGTTCAAGAGGAAAAGAAAGAAAATTGCGAGTAAAAATAATTGGCATTTATGTAGTACTTTGGGATTTACAAAGCACTTTACATGTTATCTAATTTGATTCTTTCAATAATCCTGTGTGGTAGATGCTATTATTTTCCCTACTTTATAGTTGAGGACACTGAGGCTGAGAGTGGTTAAGTGACTTGTCCAGCTATGCAAATAGTAAACACCTGAGACTGGATTTGAACTCAGATCTTCTTAACTCCAAATCTAATACTATACCTACTGTAGTACTTAGATTACTATAAAAAAAGAAAAGAAAGAAAGAAAAGAATATGAAGAGGCAAAGGGTAATTCAAACCTATGTCAGAAAGTTGGAAATGAGAATATAACACAGAGAAAGGAGGAAAACAGATCATTGAACCTCTGGAAGTAAATTGTAGGTGGGAGTTATTCCTATGAAGAATGAAACTAGAACACGGGAAAAGGAAGGAGATTCCCATGGAAAGAGAGATAAGAACCCACAGATGCCAATGGGGAGAGAATATGTAGTGATAGCCATAGTTGTGGATGCTTTGTTGGAGGCTGCGCCATATGACATGCATTTAGAAATGATATTCCTTCCCTGTAATCTATACCATGTGACCAAGAGCCTTCTGATGCTTGTCAAACCTGATGATTAATACCCACTTCTGGTGAGTCATGGGGAAAGAAATGATGCCACTAGAAGAATCCTAGAGAATTCTTCTAGGGATTAGGAAGTTCTGGGTAAGAAACTAAAGACTGTAAGGAAACAGATGGTGCTTCCATGATGGCTGGTGATTGAAGATAGAGGCTTTAGAAGACAAACACAGCGTTTGGAAAATCAACAGCTGGCTAAGAATCTCACAGGGTTTGGATGAAGACACAAAAGGCTGACAGAGTCTTGGACAGGGATGGAGTACATTTAATGAGGGCAAAGAAGAAAATAACCCACATATATACATACATATATGCATATATGTTTAAATATATAATATGTATACATATAATATGTACACATGCCTACAGACTTGCATTAACTGATCAAAGGAGCTTTAAATTGAAACTAGAGTAGGAAAAGGAGAAAATCTGTAGTTTCTGGGGAGCTTTCACACAAGCCCTTGGAGGGATAAGGTAAAGTCTCAGCTTACTCTCACAGATGCGCAGTCTAAAATACATCTGAATTTCTATTATTAGCAACTTGTAAATTGATTCCCAAATTCTGAGGTAGGGACAAGGCACTGTACTATTTTATGAGTATATTTATAGGGAGAGGAGATACAACCCTGCCCACAAATACCTACTTGCACCCTACTTTCCAGCAGGTCAGCGTACCAGCATGCTCAGGTAATTAAAAAGGAAGACCCTGGATCAACCGCACTGAAGTCTCACTAGAGTTATTTTCTCTCTTTGATTGAGACATCATATCTGCCCAAAGGCATTATGGTTGGGTCCAATCTTTTATCCAGTGACAGGAGTAAATTTCCATCTCTCTCTTTATTTCAGTACCTTTGTTAAATATCACCTCAACATATTGGAAAGCACTTCTGTTGGTCACATGGTTTTCCCTAGTTACCATACTCTCAAAACTACCCACTTTGCATCCAGGAAGCTAGAGGCCACAGAGAATACATGGTATAAAATAAGAAGAAGAAATGTAGTGGAGAGATCAGTAATTTACAGAAGATGATATCCAGGAAGAGGGGGTGGTGATAATATGTTCTCAGATGTTTAAACACAGGCATCTAAAGTATATGTAATAACAAAATAAATGGGAAAATAATGGTAGGATGTAAATTTAACATTAGAATTGATAGAATATGACCTGTGATTTCATATGGAATTAGAATGGTAACAGTTCTTCTGAAAAAGCATATTTGATAAAAAAGGGTAAGTAACATTTTGCAACAAGAAGATACACTATTGTATAGTAGGGTAAAAGGAAAGAGCTAGTGTTTGAGTAATGATCAGTGGAGAGAGAATCAAGCATGGTACTGGTGCACTTAATGCTAATGGAGATTATAGACCCCTTAGTCGTAAAGAGGAATTGGACAATGGATTCCAGAGGTAGGTCCTTAAGTAGGTTACACTAATGATGGAACATTTTAGGTATCTACATATGTTAGAGTTTTCTCTCAGTTGAAGGCAAAGCAGCCAAGAGTGACTTGACTTATCTTAATGATAATTTCATTCTTTGAAAGGTAAACAAGAAGTAGAATTACTACTCAGGATTGCATTTTGATTAATAAAGGGGAATTCGTTAACAAAACTTATCTGACTAGAACTCTGGGAAGAAATATAGAGTCACAATAGATAGCAGGAGAATGTTGGGTAAGCACGATACGTGGTCTAGAATTTGAAACAGTGGGGTGGTCCCTTGGTTAATTTCTTCCTTTTTTCCTTCTTCACTGAAGGTGGCACAATAAGGTGAAATACTTGTAAAAATACAGTAAGAACTTTTATACATATTTGCATTTGTCTTTTCTTTGGAAGCCTTTCACTGGGGGATGGATAGTTTATAAATAACCTAGGAGACTTGTGTATGAATGGTAGGAGGTGGGGATGAGAGCAGGAGAGAGATAAAAAGACAATCTAAATAAATAATGCCAATCACCACTCTTTTCTCTGTGTGCCTACCCTTAACTATACATCTGTGAGCCCCTTTGGGAAAGATGAATCATTTATCAAGTTCAAGACATAGTATAAAGTTTACACAATAGATGTAATTGATTCTGAGTTTCTTTAGAACTTGAGGAGAATTCTTTAGGGAAAAAGTTGCTGCTCAGGAGCCATGGAAAGATGGTAACTGGAACATCTAACAGCTCTGCTTTAACCCTTAGCCCTTATCACCACCGTGTTTTTAACCCTTCCTTCACCCCACCCCTACATGTTTTGTCTTGATCTGATTGTAACCATCTCACTCCTTTTTCTAGGAATGACTTGAAGGATAGTTCTTTGGGGGAAAAAGCTAACGGCAACTTAGAAATTAGTATGATTTTCATACTGTAACTTGAACTAAAAGCCATGATGCATTTATCCTTTAACAACAATGAGTTTTAGTTGTATGGTTCATGAACCAAATCATTACTGTGACATTGTTTTATGGGAAGAACTGGTGGAAAATGTTCAGACTGATGAATTTAAAAAAAGGGACCCATAATACCACTAAAGGAAAAAGCCTATCTCAGTATAGTGACTTTAAAGAGAATTTTAGAGTAGGATCCTCCTGAAATCTATTTGATTCATATCCTGTAATTTATGGGCATGCTCCTACTTGATAATTCTGCACCCCACCCCCATGCCCAAATGAGGTAGACATGGAGTCGAATTATTTGTTTTAATAACTCCAGACAAATATGCCTTTCCTTCCTACCTTGGATGTTATTTATAATGAATACAAGCAAGTGGCATATTCTTTCTCAGATGCAGGATGAACCTTGGGAAAGAAAAAAGAGTTCTTATTGCTTTTCATGATTAAAGGGATAGAAGTTTGTGGTTTTCCAAGCTACCATTAGCTAAAAACAACTGGAAATTTACTTGGGCAGAAGGTGTTGTGGCTTACTGAAACCCCCCTCTCCCCAAAGTAAGGAATCACAGTTGACAATCAACTTGTCTATAAATGAGGCAGCTACACTGTCACAGTTGTATAATAATTAACAAGCTGAACTTATAGCTGGGACTGCCCCAGGCACTGTAAATATTAACAGGTGCCACTACCATCAGACTTAAACATTGCACTGGGAATTTCTGTGGGTGAGAGAACACGAAAGAGCAATTGTGTGGTCCACTGGACTAGGATTCGGAAGATTGTTTCTAGGCTCAACTCTGCTGTCCACTGTAATTCAATATGTTTTTGTTTAGTGCTTACTGTTGCTGGTTGCAGGGGTTCACAAAAATAAGTGAGAATGTAACCCCTGCCCTGCCCATTCCATCTTGGAGAGGATACCCCACATAAATGGGTAAGTGTATACACAATAGTTTGGGGAAGATAGAAATGTGCAAACACCTTTATTTGTACAAACAAGACTTTCTATGGGAAGTGGTACATGAGTGGAATATTGAAGGAAGCTAAGGATTCTGGGAGGTAGAGGTGAGAAGAGAGTGTACTCCAGCATTAGGGACAGCCTATGCAAAGGTACAGTGGTGGGAGATGAAATATTAAGTTCAGGGAATATTAAGTACACAAATTTGACCGGAGCATAGAGTGTTCAAAAGAGTAAAGAGCAAAATACCTGCAAAGAAAGAGAGGAGAGAAGAGAGATAAAGAGGAAAGAAAGAAGAGAGAAAAGGAGGAGATGAAGACAGAGAAGAGGAAAGAGAAGAGAGAGGAAAGAGAGAGAAATGAGGGAAGAAGAGGGGAAAAAAAAGGCAAGTTGGGGAAGGGAGGATGAGTAATTCACTAGATGCATGCTTATTCTTTATTAAAGGCACTAATAAATGTTTCGGACTATCCCTGATCTTTGGAGATTATTGATGTTATGTGTTTATAATTCTACAGCATCAACCACATTGATGTGAATATTTTATTACAAAGTTTACAAATGCTAATAAATGAATATATATAAATATACACATACAAATATAATCTCTAGATCTATCTACCTATCTGTATATGTATGTATGCATGCATGCATGTATGTATGTATGTGTGTATGTATCTATCTATCTATCATCTATCTGATGAACCTTGTAATATATCTACCCTTCCTGGAAGGATAATAGTGGTAGTAAGGGACTAGACATTTTTTTTTGGTCACAGTAGCATGGTATTGCTGGGCACAAGATTGTTTATGGACTAAGGAAGGCCTGTCTTGTCATTGGATTTGGAAGGGCTAGTCAGGCCTCAAAGTGAGAGTTTGAGATCTACAACTTGGCACAAAGGATAACAGGAAGGATTAATTTAATTAAGACTTTCAGAGTCCTTGTTTAATCACTTATGGAGCAGCTGAATTAAGGAAGATTCTTGAAGACTAATGGCTTTTAACCATGATCAGTTCAAAGCTACCTAGACAGTCTTGCCCTTAGGTTCGCTAAAGAACTTTGGATTCATATATAAGGGAAGTGGTCTTCAAGGTCAGTCATCAAAGGAAATATCTTCTGGTCAAAACTAACATTTTCTGAGCTGTTTGTATTCCTTAGAAACATAGTTAGGCAAAGTCCTCCATCTTTTGTAACCCAGTTGTAGGATTTGGGTCTCATGAATTCTGACTGTACTATTGGCATATCTCCCTCCCCAACTCTACAGGCCAATTCCTCAAATGCTCCTGGAAGCCCTGGAATTTCCTGATTGAGGTGCTCTGAGTACCACAACTGTTTTTACCTCATGACTTTTTCCACCACAAACAGGGCATCTGAAATTTAAGTTCTTCATGTTGCTGAGCAACGACTGCTGTTGTTCTGTAAACCTGGGTATTTTGATTATAGCCTCCAAAAATTGATAGAAGTTAGGAATCCAAATGAAAGAAGCAGTAGAGCCAGCAGACTCCATTATAGTGAATTCCTGAGAAACAAGTCATTGGTGAACATAGGGGCTGACTAGTTGGACAGCTCCAAGGGAAAGAAAAGGGCATGCAAATGCCAAAGGATTTTGGAGCTATGGCTGTTCCTTGGGGATCAACAGAAGTGGATCCCTATGATGATTAGATGAATTCCCAGAAGATGATTCCCATGTTTTTTTTAAATGGAAGAGAAAAAAAGAACTAGTTTGTTAAACAAAGGTTACTATCTGAAGTCAAATAGATAGGAATACCACAGAAAGTGGGTGAAATGGCATATTTAAAAGAACTAAAAAATAAAACTAGTGAAATTTAAAGAGTGAAATTATAAAAGTGCAAGCATAGGGCATGATAGAGTTTTAAAATGGAAAAAAGATAGAAAATATTTCTTATAATACATCAAGAGTAAGATCATGGGAGATGATGAAGCCTATAGATACTTTTGTTAAGTGGCAAAGGAAGGCTTGAGGATGGATGGCACCCCCAACTCTGGAGGCATTGTATACATATAGTGAACTTAGACTCTCAGAGATAAGAAACCAGAGAAATGGAAAAGATAAAGAAGGAGGTTTACCTTTGTGATTGGGGTGACTAGAATTAAGAGGAACTAAGCCAGAAATACTTCACAGGGAAAGCGAATTTTGAACGAAGTATTAAAGGAGAGGAAGATTATGAGTCAGCTGGCTTCTTAGAGTCTCTTCCTTCATGATTTAGTCTGTGTTCTGGCAACAGGAGGTGAGAGGTTTTCAGGAGAAAAGAAAGTGCTCTTAAAGGGGCCAAGGCTCACCCAGAAGGCAAAGGGGATTTTTTAAGCACTGGACTGACTTACCAAGGGCTGGGTCAAGACCTCTAGAGGCATTTTACATGGGGTGGGTTTTCATGTCTTTAGGATAGTAGTTTCTTCCAACTAGATAGCCTTCAATATTCCTTACATGTCTCTGATTCCAAGGTTTTAATGGTATCTTTAACAACTTGTCACATATTTTTGGAGATGTTTTATACTCATTCCTGTTGAGTAAGCCAAGAATCCTAAAGAAGTCTTTGATTTTTCCCTTAAAGTTGGTTGAAACTTTGTAGGCCCTGGGAGAGGGGGAGGGGAAGAACTCACCCATCAGAAACTCCACTGAGAACTAGACCATAAGCACTGAAGCCTGTGATTGGCCACAATAGATTTCAGTGCATGTGCTAGAATTCATTTAATTTAGGGCATCACAGACTGGAAGGAGTAGGGACATCTGAGGTCATCTACTCCAAGCCCTCCTCTCATTTTACAAAGTAGGAAACTGAGGCCCAGGGAAACTGACTTGCCCAAGGTCACACAGTTAAATCCTGTGGCTCTGCTAGTCTAATTATTTTAAAAGTGCTGATACACTGTCAGCACTGAGAAAGAAGCAACTGCTCACAGCTTGATAGCATAGGAGAAGTTAGACAAAAACTCATTTTTTTTTAGAGAAGCAGACTTAAGAACTAAAAAAATAACCATCTATGTCTATTTCATGGACATTATGTACCTCAAAGAGCCTAGAAAGCATCACTGTATTGTATTATTACTACTTAGAACCTTTTCACTTAGGAACCTACAAGATATTGCCCCAGGTTTGAGGAACTTAGTAGGTTTTTGTACACATAAAAAAGTTAAGAATGCTATATTTAGTTCAACCTTTTCATTTCACAGATGAAGAAACAGAAGCCTAGAGAAGGTAAGTGATTGCCAGTGGCCACAGAGATAGAAATATCAGAAGCAAAATCTGAACACAGAACTGTCCTCTGATTTTTAGAACTTTCTACCATGCCGTGCTACTTGACATTTTGGTCAAAATAAAGTTTGTAGGGCTCCCTCATTTTTACCTGGAGTTCCATATACCATTCTAATAACAATAAAATCAAAAAAGATCCCATGTTGTTTAAGTGTGTAAGAATATATGTAATGTGATTTTTTGAAATATCTGAAGAGGTTAAATTAAAAACAAAACAAACACCTGTTACAATTTATAGCCCCTCAGTTATTGAGAAAATCATTTATGATGACTGTTGTTGTATAGGGGCAGCTAGGTATTGCAGTGGATAGAGCACCAGTGCAGGAGTCAGGAGGACCTGAGTTCAAATCTCACCTCAGACACTTGACACTCACTAGCTATGTAACCTTGGGCAAGTCACTTAACCCCAGTTGCCTCATCCTGGGTCATCTCCAGTCATCCTGATGAATATCTGGTCACTGGATTCAGATGGCTCTGGAGGAGAAGTGAGGCTGGTGACCTGCATAGTCCTCTCTCAGTCAAAACAAAGTCAAGAGCAAGTCATGTCATTATTTCTCTGATGACATGGTCTTCTTGGGCAATGAAGGATGAACACACACAGTTTCTCTTGTTGTTGTGTTTGTCCTTTGTTCTTGAAGAGAACCATGACATCAAGATGATGACATGACTTGCAGTTGACTTTGATTTGAGTGAGGGAGGGCTGTGCAAGGTCACCAACCTCACTTTCTTCTCCTGAGCCATCTGGGTCCAGTGGCCTGATACTCATCAGGATGACTGGAGATGGCCCAGGATACAACGTGAGACTCTGGCCCTTTCAGGCTAAGGTCTTCTTTAGGATGATTAATTTCAAGTCAAAGGACCTACTATGTGCCAGGCTGTATAGTTGTAGGCCTGTTGTATTTGTAACCAGATTTGATTCTGTTAATGTAGACAGAAGAAAATGGTGTTATTTAGGAATCTTCCATTCTTAGCTTTCTCCTTAATCCGTGACACAAGAACTTGTGTATATAGTAAGATCACTCTCTTTCCTACTACAGTCCCAATGTAATTCTTCTCTGTAGTGTGGGAACCCAAGGCTCTTCAAGGCTGTCCCAGTGGAGTGAGTGCAAGCTCTGGCACATCTTGCCAAGTGCTAAAATGAGCCATTTTGCCTTGTAACAGTCTTTGTTTTTGTAATTTGAGGACCAGCCCAGCTAAGACTGGAAAGGCTTTTATCAGCAGAACGTTGGCCATTAGATAATGAAATTTTTTGACCACTGCCACTCATGAAGACCACTATTGAGGCAGAGGTGCCAAACATATGGCTTTGGGGCTTTATGTGGCCCACAACACTCCTGAGTATGACCAAATCATAAATGTTTCTATGTGATTTGAATGTGTTGATGTGTTAATTAAGAAAATAAATATGTACAGATGTGTGGTTTTCTGAGTCAATATGTGGTCTACAAAGAGCCTTGTGTTTAGTTTAGTGAGCCCTATTATTATTTGAGTTTGACTCCACCATACTAAAGCATTGAACCATTTGAATCTATAGAAGAAATATCATATCCTCACCAGTGAAATCATAAATCTTTTGATGTACTGAATTGTGATCTCTCTTAGATGACTCTTCAGATAGATCAGTGGCCAGAAACTTGCCCAAGGAACTCTGCAATCCATTCATTTTTGAGTTCTTGGTCTTGGATGTGAGAATTCTAGTCTAGTTTTGGATTAAGCTGAAATATAAAATTTGGATGCAACGAAATTTTTTTCTAATTTACACTTATTGTTAATGAATCATAGGTGTGCCAGGTTTGTGACTGAAGTGCTTATATTTC
Organism: Bettongia penicillata ogilbyi; assembly: GCA_023548195.1. Taxonomy (NCBI): domain Eukaryota; kingdom Metazoa; phylum Chordata; class Mammalia; order Diprotodontia; family Potoroidae; genus Bettongia; species Bettongia penicillata. The sequence goes on along the minus strand of JAJHZJ010000007.1, from coordinate 312,013 downwards.
ATAATGTCCCAGATGTAATGGATTGATTGTAGAATGATTGAATTCTGTGCCCTGTCGGGCAATAGCAAGTCAAGCCTTTGCAAAGGTAGCTTTGATTTAAAAAAAATGGAGGAGATACGTGAACACTAGTGTATTGTGTTTTGGTTTCTTCTCCCGGTGGTGTCATTTTACATTACTCTGATTATGGAGTGGTGTTATTTGTGTCTTGTTATTCTCTCAGCAGTTGGTCTTTTTATCACTTTTCTATCAGATGCGCCTACTTACCAAATTTACAGTGAACTTGTCCTCCCCTACTTGACTCCCCTCATCTAATTCCCAGTAAGCAGCTGTTTTCTCTCTTTTTTATGTATCCTTTCCCTGTCTGCTTTTCCTCCCCCATTTTCAGAATAACAGAAATGCCTGCAGTGAAAAAAAATATTTTAAGGATAGTCTAATTTGACCTTTTTAAAACAAGCTTAATTTTTAATAAATAAAATTATGGATACTTCCCTTTCCTTATTTCTCTAAAATAGAAAAAGAAAAGAATAAGTCTTATAACTGACTTTTAAAACCACACACATTAATCATTTTCACTTGTCTAGAGAATTCCACCTCTTCAGTATTTTGGTATCATTAGTCATACTATTTTATATTTTCCTCTTCCCTATTTTATCCTCATATTTTCAGTACTAAAAAAATCCCTTGCTCTATTATATTTGCATCTATTTTATCCTACTTCTCAATAGGTTAATTTCTAGCCTTATTTTGAGTTATTAACATGGTTATACATAAAAAAGATGATGATGGACATATTATTTTGAGAGAAACCTTTTTTTAAAGATAATTCCAGAAGTTTTACAAGTGTGGAAGATGATCTGATAGAATCATCTATCTTACAGTAGCAAACCCCAGGTGAATCTCAGATAAACTGCTCATGGGAAATAACATGAATAGTTAGGAGATGAATGTACTTCAAATATATAGATGTGTGAGAGCTTTTTGCATTATTTTATATATTATATGAAATTAAATATTTAATTATGCAAATAGAGTGTGTTTTAGATTTGAAATCGCCTCAGTGGAGAAGGATCCAAAAAAAGTAAACACCATAGGAGGATCAGTTGATGGAACTGAGAATATTTAATCCAGAGGAGACTGAGGGGGACATGAATGGTTGTCTTCAAGTATATGGAGTTCAGTAGTCATCTAGTTAAGCCCATGGCTAAAAAAGAATCTGTATGACAACACATCTGACAACTGGACATCCAGACTCTGCTTGAAGACCTCCAATAGGGAGAAATCCATTACCTCTTGAAGAAGTTATTCTTGACAGCAAGCCTAAATTTTCCTCTTTGTGGCTTCCACTCATTGATTCTTGTTTTGTCTTTGGGGACTAAACAACTTTACTAAGGAATTAATATAATAGTAAAGTTATATTTGGAGCTTAAAAGTTGTCTTCTTTTGTCCCAGAAGGCATCAGTATGAACCATAGCTAGAAAGTGCTGAGAGGAACGTGTAATTTCCATGTAATGAAAAACTTGACCAAAAGTGCTACAGGCTACTCTTTAGCTCTCTTTCTCTGGAAAGCTTTCTACAGAATCACTAGAACCACTTGACTATGGTGTTTTAAAGGGGATTCTTGTTTGGGTATGACTTGACCTACATGGTACCCGAAGTCTTTTACAGTGTTAACACTGTAGCTACAAACCAGGAGTGACAGATGGGAATCAGAAGTTCCACCATTCATCCCAAGTGTCCAACTCAAAAGAGGTTCATATTCATATGCATATGATGCATTTCATGTATATAACTGGAACAGTTCAATTCACACAGATCCTCAGCAAATACTTCCTGGTTACCTGTTGAGGAAAAGGGCTTTCTGATTTGGTGTCTGTCCTTCCATGTGTGAAAATACACTTTGGGCATACTCATAAAAATCTTAGTCTGTGTTTTTTTTTACTGTAATTTCTCCTATATATGGAAATCCCAAGAAGGAAAGTCTCTCACTTATGTAGATGGATGTGTAACTTGTAGTCTTTGAGAATTTCCATATAGCATTGAAAGGTGATGTGACTTACCCAGGCTCACAGAGACAGCATAATAATAAGTCAGAGTTGAAACTCAGCCCAGGCTCCTCTCTGAGGCAACTTCACTATCCACTCTGCCCTAGCTGCTCTTGTTTTATTGCAGTGATCATAAATAAAAAGCTCTGAAATAATTGCCTTCCATTCGGCATACGGCCTGACAGTGATATTGCTATTGAAGATTAGCCATTCATGTTATGTGGAGTGGTAAATAAGAAACAAAGTCATCTGAAGGTATACAAAACTTAAGTCTGAATGATTTTAAAGGACTTAGATTTAATGCAAATGACTTTTGATTTTAAAAATATTGAGCACATGAACTCAATAGATAGAGTTACCATGATGGATGATTTTTTCCTTAATTATCTCCTTGAAATTGAGAAGTTAACATTTTCACACACTTCATTCCCTCACTCTATTTTTCACCTTGTGCCACTATGAAATAACTAGAAGATGAAGACAGATGGGCAAAAATTTGTATGAGACAATATGATACTAAGAATTCAGTAAATATGGCGACAAATTTATAGTCAAGGGGATCAGAATAAGGAAATCAAATAACCCAGATTCAAAAAGTCAGGCACTAGAGTCTGGGAGGTGAATTAAGGAGGTGAGGAGCTAGTGAGTCCTTCAGGGATAGATAATCTAAGTCTAGAACCAACAGAGATGAAGCATCAAGATTCAGGGACTTGAGAACCAAGGCAAAATATCTGGACAACGAGGGAGTCAGAAATGAGTCAAAGGTTCTGGGTAACACAGAGATATCACCAATAATATGCTTCCTAATGAGACAAAGGACTTCTGAAAGACTGCTTCAATATTTTCTGCCTTGGTGTGTGTGTGTATGTGTGTGTGTGTGTGTGTGTGTGTGTGTGTGTTGTGCTGTGTTTTGGGATACTGAGGGATGATATTCACTCTGATACTTGAGGTAATTAAGCAGACAGTGCTAGAGTCAGGGTGCAGTTAGGATTGAGGGTGACTGCAGAGAGAGACATAGTTCTCGCTCTATTCTCTTAAGGCCCTATTTGAAAATTAATCATGCTTTATTTAAGTACTATATCTTTGCTAGTTACCTCAAAACAATTTATTTAGCCCTAGCTAAGTGGAGCCCAGTGATCCAGAAATCCATTTTGTAAGGTAGAAACTTGACGAAATGAAAATTCATTTCCTGCTAAGTGTCCCAAGTCTCCATCCCCCAAATTAGCTCACTGGCATGTCAGCTTCCAAGCTCTGATTTCTGTGATTAAAGGCACTTATTAATTGACATTTGGTTTCTATATTCTGCAGTGAATTTGTGTTCCTGAGACAAATGATCAGCAACATTTGGAAACAGTTGATCCCAGTGGATTAAACTACTGTATCAAAAAGGAATGCAAGTTATTACTTAGTTCGGAAATCACAAAAATAGGACGGCAATCCCCAAAATGTCACTTGAAGGACGTGGGAGTGACAGCTCTATGATTTCAAAGCGTTAGCACTTCTGGAATTAACTGTGAGATCCTTTTTCCCCTGCACCCTCTTAAGCTGATAGCACTGTTGCTTTGGAAAAAAAATAAGTTGCACTTTAATACAGCTATGACTATCAGATGTTTTATGAGAGTAAATCTCTTTACTACATTGATAAATTTCATTGTGTTCTGTAGTACAGTGCTTGGAATAATTGCTATAAACTTGGCTGAGGTCCCTCAGCACACAGAGATCCAGTTTATTTGAGCAACTGTCAAGGTACACCTTTTGGTAGTCTGTCCTCTGCAGAGTATACTATCCTCTTTGTGGAAAGTATATGTTAATTATGTATGTCTATACATATACACATACATATGTATGTGTGTATATGCTTCTAAAAGGAATTATTGAGTTGGAATATCTATGCCTAGCTATGGGCATGATTACCACTTTTAGCACCAGCTTTACATTTCCTTTGGCACTTGCTGTAATATGTGTTTCTTTTATGTCACCACAGCTGTGCTCCTATAGATACAGTTGGTGTGACACTGGAATTTATATGTAATCCAGGGGCTACCTAGGCCTGGAAAAACTGTTGTGGAAAGAGCTCTGTTCAAAGATGATTCTCTCCAAAGAATTTTGAATTGTAAATAATATGGAAATGAAGCAAAGATTACCTCTCTATTTCCTATCAGAAAAATCAGAGCTGAATTGATTACTTAATCACATGAATTTAACTAATTCTTTTGAGAAGAGAAGAGGTTCCTGACAAACTGCCCTTGTTTTAATTACCTAGTGATGGCATACATCTGTGCCACCTACTGGTAAATCCTCATGCCTAGGATGCTTTATGATGCTGTTGGATAGAAGTGAAGTGCTTCTAATTAAAAAGAAAAAAATATTTTTGTTCAATGTCTTTTCACAATAGAGATGTCTGTCAACTTTTTTTTTCCAGCTCTTGCATGCTGCATGCTTGTCTTTTCTTTAACCTTTAATCCTTTATCAAAACCCATCTCTCCCCCATCCCAGTTTCTTCTGTATGTTCTAAGCCTTGGATGAAATCACCTATTGGTTTTTGTTTCCTATTTTACTGTTTCAGGTGGCTCACTTCAGTTTAGCATGCCAGCTTTTTTTTCTCTCCCTCAGAAATGCCATTCTGGGTTCATTTACCCCATTCCATTCAGTCATCTCAGCAATTACTCCTCCTGACATATCATTTCCCTTCAATAACAATATTTGGGATCCAATTCCCTTCTTTCATCTACAAGAATTCTCTATCTCAAAACCCCTACCTCTCTCCTGCTGTTTCCACTTTGGAAAGCATTTGTCAGACAGAATCTCTAGGACCTTTTGACACTTAAGGCTCATTTACACATTTTGAAATATCTGAAGTACAGACACTTTTGAAAATGATTAGAACACAGTCCCATTAAAAAAAAAGAAAAGAGAAAGAACAACGTGGGCTTGGACCCAGGCAGACTAGGTAATGAGATGTTTTAGGAAATATTAAATATATAATGTGCAAAGGTCCCTGTTACAATTTTTAAAGGTGCATTAGTAGGTTTTAGTTATCAGATTGTGACTGCTAAAATGTGCCCACATATGCAGGAGAATGGGCCCCCAGGGCTTTAACATTTCAGTGATGAAAAGAGGTTCTGTCTTAACTAAATATTACTGCACTGAGAAGGTACTTTATATTTTAAGCTGTGCTAGTTCAGCCTAATAATCAGATTGTTAGCCTGTCAAGAACTGCGCAGCTTTATGGATGGTGCTTGAGTCATAGCTTCTCCAGATCAGTGGAAACAACTAAAAGAAGGAGAGCCTGTGTTCCATCTTCTCTCATGGTGTTTATGAATATGTCATATGTGGCCAGGCATGCTTTAAGAGGTCTCGTGACTGTCTTTTAGACATTTTCCACCTCCTGGTTCCATGGCTTTGCACGAGTTGTCTGCAATGCCTGGAATACTTTCTTATGTTGGAATCCATGGTTCCTTTTCATGTTCCACCCAACAGCTACCTTTTACATAAGGCTCTTGTTGATCCCCTCACTTTCCCCTCTCCCCAAATTGCTTCATGTATGTAGGAATCTTATATGTACTTTACCTGTTTACATGTTACTTGAGTAGAATGTGGGCTCCTTGAAGCAGGAATTATTTCATTTCTGCCTCTGTATCCCCTTGGTATGCCCAGAACAATGACTAGCCCATTGTAGGTAGGTCTTGAATAAAATCTTGCTGAAATGAATTCAATTTTTTTTTAAAGAAAACTTAACTTGTGGTAGAAATTTAGTGATTCTGATATTTTCAGTTTAAGAAACCAGGGTACTCAGCTTGGGAAACAGAAGACTTAGCCTGGGTGTGTGGGAAGCGGTAAAGACATGATAGCTGTCTCCACCTTTTTGAGGTCTGAGCAACCTATGACCCAGGGGTCACTTGTGGCCCACCAAAGGATTTCAGGTAGCTTGTGAAAAATGGAGAGTTTATAAAAGAAAGTAAAGATGTAACGAGTGCTTTATTCATGCTCTGCTTAACACACCTTTCATTGGTCACTGTTGTGCCTGTCCATCATGCAACTTGGCAAGTGGGTTACCACTTCACACTCTCCTGCTTGTCACATGACCCATGACAACCAACCATCATCAGTTTGTCTCTAGTCTGAGAGCAGCAAGAGTCTCATCTTGTGTTTTTGGTTGTTACTGGCACTGAACAGGGACAGATTGAGTGCAGCCACACGCCAATGTGATGCAGGGCAACAATACAAGGGCTTCTTCCCCTCCCTCACTTCGTGACCACCCTCCAATTTGCATGAGTGTCTGGTGCTTTCTCCAAGGTCCAACACTCACTTTCTTTGTATACAAGCAATTGCTGTGGTTCTAACATTAAAATTTTGGGGGTGACTTTGTAAAATTGGTAATGAAAACAAAAACAAGATCAAATCAGAGCATAGAGTGTTTAATCTGAGTGGACAAATTGATACTTGTTTACTTGCATGAGAGACTGAATATTGTGCCATGTTTGCTGAGAAGTAGCAGCCCTTCCGAAAGAATACAATCTTTATCACCATTTTGAACAAAACCATCCTGACTTAAGCAAATTGGATACCAATGGAAAAAAAAATTAAAGTGTCCAAATTGTTGAAAAATCTCAGTGGAGAACAATGTTTTCTCAAGAAAATATACTTAGAAAATGAGAAGGTTACATGCTAAGGTCAGTTTTCATATTTCTAAAGAAATTTTTTTTGCTGCTGAGAAGTCTTTTTACTGAAGGTAAATTCATAGAGAAAAGTTTGCTGATTGTAATTTCTGGTTTCTGTCCCAAAAAAGTGGTTTTGAGAAATAGCTTAATCATCAATTATACTTTTACTTGGAAAGCGAACATATCTGCAGCCTGAAGAAGTTTAGTGCATTTTAATTTTTTCCCCTATTTACTGCCAAATTATGCAGTCCTAGTCTATCATGTGGAAGAGGCATTAATTAACCTTGTCCCATTATGTCCAGAGGCCAGAGAGAGAAACAATTGGCAGGAGTGCTGAGGGGCTCGCTCAATATATTTCAATTTCAACATAAAGAAAACTTCCCAGTAGTCTGACCTGTCCAAAGGAGGAAAGGGCTATTTTGTCTCCCACTCTGTGTTCCTCATCCCTAGACATCTTTAGATGGGAGCCTTATGTGGTGGGGATCACTTGTTGGTGGAAGTCATGGTGGAGAACAGAATCTTAGTCTAGGCAAGCATTGTACTAGATCTGGAAAATCTTGCAGACTTTGTAATTCTATTGAGTATTTTAGGCCCCATGCCCCCAGCACGTTGGTATCATATGGTATGTTTTGTACATTTTTTGTTTATTGCTGTTTTTAATTAGTACATGACAGTGTTAAAGGCCAAAAATGTAGCACCCCTTTGGACCCAATTCATTTGGTTCTCTTCCATGATAAGGGATCCTTCCCAGATATGATGAACCATGCCCGAAACACATGTGCCATTGGTCATGAGGAGTAATGTTTGGCTGTTTAGGTACAAATGCGTCACCAATTCTGGAGAAATAATTCAAAGCATATCCTTTAGCAACAATTTTCTACATCCTATATAAGAATACAAGTGATTGATTTTCTCCATTTTTGACAATATCAGGTTAAATGGCAAAGTGGGTTAATTGAAGTCTAGATTCCAGCTAATGGCAAAATGAGACTTTTCTGGAATGAGTTTGATATCATGAAAAGTATACCAGTGACCTGGGCCCTAGCTCTAGGTATTGTATGACCTACAACAATTTACTCAGCCTCTCTGGTCCTCAATCTCTTCACGTCTAAACTGAGGGTGTTGGACTATGATTTCTACAATATTTTGCAATTTCAAAATTCCCTCGATTCCTCTAAGACCACATGGCTTCTTACTAGACTGGCTGTCTCTTTCAGGTCATAAGGGTACCATTACTTCAATACCTAAAAATACTTTGATACCGAAATAGTCAGCATTAGCCAATCGGTGGATATTTATTTGCCGACTCTTATGTGGTCATCATGGGTGGCCAAATATAAAGTATAAAAGTTGGTCCCTGGGTTTTTCAATGCTTATAAGAGCTGGAGTTGTCATGGGGAGTTAATTTGGGCACTGGGGAGAATCTGGTTTAATATTTATTAAATGTTGGTGTAGTACGAGGAGTGAAAACAGATTCTTCAGGTAAGACATTTAACCTAGAATGTGACAGTAAAGCATGCCAGCCCCAAACACAAAATTAGCAAAATTCAGGCTTGGCCAAGCTTGGTGGGCCCACGCTAGAATGAAAAGAACAGGTCTATGGCTTGCTCAGGTCCCAGTGATCAACTGAGGCATTGTTCTTTTGTGTGGTTGAAATTTGATCTTCATGTTGTGAAATTTTAGCTGCCGTAATTCCCATCTGCGAGGTTTTAACCAGAGCCAGATTCCCCCACTTCCGTTTGTTTTATACCGTTAATGAAACACTGTTGATACACATCTGTGCTTCATACATCTGGCAGCTCTGGACCCTGAGTCATGAATGGAGATGGATGGGACCTGGGTTAGGTGGAGAAGGAAAGATTTCCTGTCCATTCATGCCTTGTCACTAGGGAAGAGAAAGCAATGCCAAAATTGAATGAGTTACCTTAACTAGAAATAGGAACCCTGTTAAAAATGGATTGGAAGGCATAGCAAAAAGAACTGGAGAACTATCCACCACCATTGTCTTCTAAACCTCTAAGGCCGATTCTAATTTCTTCAGGAAACAGAGGGGCTGTGTTTCTGGAAGATGAGAGTTTCCCTTATTGTGAAATGTTTCCTGACTTAAATGTCAACCTAGCAGTACAGAAGAAACATTGGATTGGGGATCCAAAGTTGTAGGTACAAATAATGCTTCCTACTTATAACCTGTGTGACATTAGGCAAGTCATTAAGGCATAAATTAAACTCTCTGAACCTCAATTTTCTTATCTATAAAAGCAAGTTGTGCTAGATGGTCTCCAAGGTCACTTCTAACTCTTATTCTGTGATTCTTTCTACTGTTAGGTGCTTAACTATCACTGCTTAAGGGTTATAAATGGCATTGGTGCTTCACAGTTGTCAGGTGTCTCCTTTAGAAGGGGCAAGGACAAGGATTTAAATACTAGTGAAAATAACTCTTAGTATGTGGGAGTACTAACCACACACTAAGAATGATAGGTCCCTCTCCTGCCTTCCTATAATGTAAAATAATGATCTCCTATCTGCCAAGTTTCCTTTGTCTCCATAAGCTTCAATAATCCAATCAGAAATAGCTCCCCATGTTCTTTTTGATGGTAGGTCATGCTGGCTAATTAGTTCGTGGTTAGTGCTAATGAGACCCGACCATAATTCCCTTTGATCCCACTGCTTGCCAGAGAAATGTGAAAGCACGATTGGGGGTGGGGCATACTATTTTCATATTGCAACCACAAAATTCAAGATTTGGCCAGGGGAAATACTAGTGCTTTCTTTTGTACCATTTGTAACTATAAACAAGATATAGCAGTAAAGTAAACAAAGGCAGAAGACATGCCCTACTTTATGTTTTTGGTTTATTTCCTCTTACATTTTAAGACATTGTGTTATAAAAAAGTAGATTTTATACATTTAATGTTTCACACACGGAGACATTGTAAAGTCTTAACAAGAACCTTTGAATTGGAGAGACTGAGATCATTTCACAAATAGGGAAGTGAGTAGAGGTATTTGTATTCAAAGAACTTGTAGACAACACTTAACTTTGCATTTGCTACTGGTGTGAAATTGGGTGAAGAATTTCTCTCCAGGTTGAAGTTTCCCAATTGGTAAAATGAGGAAGGTGGATGAGATGACTTCTAAATCTATGATCTGTAATCAGAGTATGAGCCAGCTTCCACATCTTAGTGTGTTAGCTCCCTAAGGGTGTCTCAGATATCCTTTTCTAGACTGAAATGATCAGATTTCAGGTTGGTGTTGGACAATCATGTTTGAAAATCGAAGATTGTGAAGCTGGTGGCATGGACAACCTAAGCTGGAAGAAGGCTTTTGTGCATCAGGAGTGAAGTGAAGTGAAGGAGGTATTTGCAGTGCAGTTGCTTGAAGAATTAAGAGATCAAGTTATTAAAGGGGGCATCAGCATGAATGTTGAAGTCCCCAAAGATGATGGCAAGAAATGAAGTAGAAAGTAAAACCAGGCACAAAACACTGGGGGAATTACATCAAAGCCAACAGCAAGGTGAGAGGAAAGGGTGTTAGAAATATACTTCATGAATGTTGGAAAAGGAGCAGTCATTAATAGCAATGGTAATAATGTCACTTGGATGTGACAGGGAGGTACAAAGAATATACCCACATCTCTTCCTCTAGGGGAAGGATTGTCTTTCTTTTTTCCCATCATTCATGACATATCACATGCTTTAAAAAATAATTGTTAACTTATTGACTTGACTATTATTCTGTGAGTTTTTGTCCATTAGTAAGTAGAAAAAAAACAGAAGACATGGAAACACATAAATGCTTATGAGTTTCTGGAAATATCTAAACATTGATGGAGCAAAACAATCTCAAACCAGTTTCTAGAACCGATCTAGAGGCAGAGATGAGCAGCTACCCTGAGCTGGATATTTTGGGTGGTAGAAGTGAAAGTGATGAAGATGGCAGATATCCTAGGTCTTTGACACAGATGCCAAGCTGACATCTGGGGTCAGTGAGACCCTTAGACTTGTGCTATTTGGAAAAGCAGTTCCATTTGCAAATGGCGGAAGTGTATAGACAAGATTCCAGATATATTTAGTTTTTAAGCGTGTGATTATGAATTTAGAGAGAAAAGGGATCTTAGAAGTCATATAGTCCAACCTTCTTATTATATTGATGAAGAAACTGAGACCCAGAAAGGTAAAATGACTTGCCCCATGTCACAGGTAATAAATGGCAAAGCTAAGATTTGAACCCAGGTCCTCTGAGCTAAGCCAATAGTCACTTCTATTTCCACCGCACCATTCTGTTTACCTCATATGAACTCCATTCAATCTATTTGTAGGTCAAGAGTAAATCATGAAGTGCTTCAGTTGTGGGCATTGGGGTTTTTTGGTGTATTTCAGATAAGAGAATAGAAAATAAGGCTTCAGGTTGGTTTTGGACCAGCTATGTTTCTGAGATATTGCCTGACTGAGGTGGAGAAAAGGTTTTCCTTGCAGTCAGAGAGACCTTTAAGTTCAGTGCATGATGATGCTGGGCAAGTGCCTTCTCTCAACACTACAGATCACTCTCTAAGATTTCTAGTCGGATTCATCAGTGGAGAGAGTTTCTGCACTACACCTTGAGTTACCTGGCTGAAATCACAGGTCTTCCCTCCTCTGCCTCTACCCCCAGTTTCTTAAAATAAAGACCCATCTGTTACTAGTATCTATAATTATCTACTATTCATCTTCTAACTGAGGAACCACCACTTCCCTCATTGGGATGACACAAGCATAATAGATGATTGTAGCTAATAATTATTCACTTTCGATAGCTCAGGATTTTCCAGGCTTGTTGGGCAAATTGCTGACATTAGACGAAGGGGCAGATTTTGTGGCCATTGGCACAACCATTTTGTTAGTTCCGTGTGGAATAACTCATGAAGTAGTTTGACGAGCTGAGTCAGGCCACACAGATAGTCCTCTCTGACTGAATTGTAGTCCTCCCAAGTAAAGGGATGATAATGAGCAAGGACTCCGCCCAGTTGGACTCAGACACCTTTGTTCTCTTTGTCAATTCTCTGATATTCTCCAGTCTTCCCATGAGGAGGAAGGGAAGTGATATAACGTCACTTTGCAATTCCTTCCTTCTCCTGATCTTTCCCCTTTCCTAATGTTTATTGTCAACCCTTTCCATCTCCATGATGGAAATCAATCAGTTAATCAACTCTTATCTTTTAAGATCCCAGACTCATGGATCTAGAGCTGGAAGGAAGCTCAGAGGCTATATAGACTACCCCTCTCATTTTTCATTTGAGACTGAAGTCTAGGGAGGTTAAAATGGCTTGTCAAGGGCACAGAGGGAATAAGTATCAGAGGCAGGATTTTAACCCAGGTCTTTATACTTCAGAAATGGTGCTTTTTCTATTGTACTGTACTGCCTCACTCCTGTGGTCAGGCCCTGGTGATCTAAAGACAAAATCTAGAGAGTTTCTGCTCTTGGGGAGTCCACACTTCATCAAAGAGATGACATGAATATATGTAATAATTTTATACAAAATAAATGTACATACAATATTATTAGGGGCAGGAAGGACAAATGTTAGCACTTGAAGGAATCAGGAAATGTCTCATCAAAAAGTGACATGAGTGGAGCTTTACAGAAAACTAAGACTTCTAAGAATATATGGCACTTTTATTGTAAGAGGACAATAATATTTTATATTTTCTTTGACCAATAATGTGTATTATACCATCACCTAATTAATTTGGGAATGGGTAAAGTAACCAAAAAAAAGTATAAAGATCTAGGAAATATATATGTTTACCAAATCGACTTCTTATTCTTGGAGCTTATTATTCTTTGGTTCATCACTGCATTATAGCACTGGAAGTTGAGTCAGATGATCTGGGGCCAAGTCTTGCCTCTGCCAATTAGCTATCTGTATGACTATGAACAGATTTTGTACCTCAGTTTCTTATTTTGTAAAATGAAGGGTTTGGACTAGAAAACTTCTAAAGTCCCTTCTTGTTCCAGATCTATGTTCCTGCAACCTATTTGCCTACGGTCCTAACATCAGTAAGGGGACTTTTCCCCTATTAGAGTCCAATAGTCCTTAGCTTTCCTATACTTTAAAAAAAAACCATTCTGAAAAAAGATGGCCAGTTGGGGAGATATGGAGTTTGAGGAATAGCTAAATGGCAACCATTAATCAAATTTTTCTTTTAGTAGGAAAAATTATGTGCAATAAAACTTGTCCCAGAGATGTTCTTTAGGGGCTAAGGATTAATTTATTGACAAGTTTCATATTCCCCTTAGCAAATTGGTTGGTCTGTCTTTGTCTTTAATACATACAGCTTCCTCTAGAATTTTTCTGTTCTGCATGCACTAATATTAAGGTTTCTGTAGGATCAGAATAATCTGGAAGACTGGAAACAGTTGAAAGATCACATGTGAAGATTGTCTTAACTGTGTGGTAGTGGTTCTTTTTAAAGTAAATTATCATGTAATAGTCATGAATTTTTGAAATTTTCTTTTGGATATTGAGTTTTTGCAGTGTTAAGCATAGTGCCTAGCACATTGTAAGTAATTAATAAAAGATTGTTGATTTGACTCGACTTGAGTTTGGGATTCAGGGTCAGAAAAACAATTTTTTTTTCAAGTAATTGGGAGATGAGGTAGATATCTATTTACTAGAGAATTTAAAGATAAGGGAATTGCGTTACAAGGGAAATGGGTTCAAAGAATTTAGAACTGGAAAGGACATTAGAGACCACCTACTTCAGCTCTTTTATTTAATGATTCAGAAACTGAAACTCTGAGAAGTCGTGTGACTGAATCCACAGTTGGTAAATGACAGAGCTGTGATTAACATTGAGGTCCTCTGATCCAAATGAAATGGAAGTCAGAGATTCAGCCACTTGTATTCCCTCTATTAATGGACAGGATGGGGTCCGCATCTGGGACTAAACCTACAGAAAGGAGGGCGTATTAAGTAGCTCAGTTGTGAATGATAAGGGAGTTTAGGAGGAAAAAGATCCATTAGAACATTTGTGGTTATAGTTACTTCAATCAACTGTAAGTCCACGTACTATTTAGTCAACATGTCTTCATATTATTCACAAAGAATTCATGAGACACTTCTTGAGATGCTGCATTGAAATCAAGATAAGCTCTGTTTACTGCCTTCATCTAATGTCTATCAATATTAATCTTATTTTTAAAGGAAATGAAGTTAGTTTGGCATGACGTTCTTCTAAAGCCCATACTGGCTCTTAGTGATCACTGCATTCTTTTCTAAATGCTCATAAACTATTTCTTTAGAAATATTTTCTGAAATTTTACTGGTTGTCATTGCCATAGTGGCCAGTTTGGGGAGCCTCCTCTTTCCTTTTTTCTTATTTTGAATTATAACATTCGCTTGAATTTGGTCTTCTGCCTTCTGGAATTTCCTCTTTACATGTTGGTATCTCAACGATTACTGACAACAATTTTGAGATTGTTTCTGAAAGTTGGACTTGTCCCATGCCTCGGAGTCTCTTTCTACATGGTACACAAATTTACTGTATTCTCATTTGTTCACATCTGATTTCTTGATTGTTTCCTGGATGATCCTGGGTTAAATGCTGTTACAGCTACGTAATTAGTAAGTTCAAGTAATTTGAAATTAGATTTAGTGTGAATTATAACATAATAGGCTAAATTTAAGGTGAGTCGGGACTAAGTTAATGAGATGTGTGAGCTACTTGAGGATTTTAACACACCAATATGGTAGTCTATACTTGCCTATCATTAAGCATGGATGCAATGCTCTGCTTTGTATCAAATTGCCAAAAATTGTATTAATTTATTTTAAAAAGAGCCCTTAACAAAATAGACAAAAGGAAGAATACTTTAGATGGAAAGACTGCCCATGCGAAAAAGAAGGGACTTGTTAATATATTAGAACAAAGACTTTATGTACTTGAATGGCACAGAATTGGTCGTAGTAACTCTAAAATAAGATGAGCTATTGGAATGTCTGATTCTATTGTGCAAAATATTATGAAATATGCATGAAATAAAGTGAAATAAAGGAAAAGGTGAAGTCACATCAGCATTTTGCAGTTTGCAAATGACAAGAATCATTATAATGATAGAAATGGAGGACCTTTTAGTTGTATAGATTGAAGCTTGCCATCAAAAATGCATGGCTCTTAGCAGAGCAGCCATTCAGACAAAAGCAAGTATATTTAAGGCAGTGGAAGAAAATGGAAATGAAGTGGATAATGAAGAAACATTGCTGCAAGTGTTTATTTGTTCAATTGCTTTAAAAATCCAGCTCATTGCATGTTGAAATCACCAGAAAGGTAGCCTTTGAGGCAGATGAGGACACTGCCTAAAGAAAATAGTCAAAGAAATGGACATACTGATCAACAAATTTTTAATATGCATGTAACAGATTTAATCTGGAAAAGAATGCCTTCTAAAACTTACATTTCAAAGAAAGAAATCTTCAACTTGGATTTAAAGTGTCTAAGAATCATTTAACACTTTTATTGGCAAGTAATGCAGAAGGGGACTTTAAATTAAAACCCGTGCTTATTTATATTTCATAAAATCCCACCTCCTTGAGAGACTACAACCGTTAATTGATTCCAGTACTTTGATAGTCAGGTAAGAAAGCATGGTTTCTAAAACTGTTTTTGAATACTAGTTTTCAAGTTATTTTGGTTCATTGTGGGTGTTCAGTTGTTTCAGTCACGTCTGGTTTTTTGTGACCCCATCTGGGATTTTCTTGGCAAAGATACTGGAGTGTTTTGCCATTTCCTTCTCCAGATCATTTTACAGATGAGGAAACTGAGGCTAGCAGGGTTAAGTGATGTGCCCAAGGTCACATAGCTGGTAAATATCTGAAGCCAGACTGGAACTCAGGAAGATGAGTTTTCCTGACTCTAGACCTGGTGCTCTCTATCCACTGCATTGCCTAGCTGCCCGCTGTTTCAGCCCAGTTGCTGAAAAATATGGCATAGACCACAATATTTCATTTAAAGGATTACTGATTTGAAGTAATGCTGTAGGATGGTCATCCAACTACATTTGATTCATTGTGTGAGAATGCGTGTGTGCAAATTTGCAGACAAATGGAAAAAGCTCTCCATAGTTACTAATGTATATATAAAGATTTAAAGAAATGAAAGCCAGTCCAATCTAGGCTGCTAATCTATTTCAAATGATAATAATGATGTTTTCATCATTATGTCAGTGTAGGCTTTTCTTTAGTTATGATATTCAGTAATTTAAAAATTTTGCTTTGTATAGCTACTCTGTTGTAATAAATGAACCAGAAATGCATTTTTTCTTATTCTTTGCTCTTATATTCTGTTTAAACAAGTTTAAAAAAATCACTGCATATTTCTATTGCTCTAGAACAAATGACCATATTTTACATATAAGTTTAAATAGAGTGAATTAAAATAATTCTACCACTTTATTTTCTATGCTAGCCAGGACCTATTTGGTTTCTCTCTGAATGTTGTGGATGCCGTCACCCCATAATATCCTGATGTTCAAGGACACTGATTATGTTCATATTTTGCATCAGTCACTAGGCAAAGGGAACTACCACTCTCTTTTCTCACTTGGTATAATTACAAGCATGACTTCCCAATTATGCTTGTGTGAATGCTTTTGTCAAGAGTAGCTTATAGCCCTTTATTACTTTTGAGTGATAGTCTTATTAAATGTACTGATTAAAAATAGTACAGGCTCCATCATGACATTCATGTTGGAGAGAACTGCTAGCTGTCAAATGAGATGACACTCTGAATGTGAATTCTCAAATACACCAGTCAAAGCGTAATAAACAAGAGGGATTATGTTATTTTAAATTTTCTCTCTGTAGCTCTGTTAGAATCCCATAACCTAGATTTCAGGAAAATTTGTAACTAAAATCATCTTTCTGTTTTTTCAAAATTTTGTCTTTAATCTCATGACTTGAATAATCCATTAATTACCAGAAAATTATGAAATACTTAGCTTCTATACGTAATATACTCAACTGGGGTCTCCTGTTTGCCAGGGTATCTGGAATGTGTTTGGGAAGTTAGACTATCTAGCTCATGGGGTAGGGTCTGTGGGAGAATGTTTTGACATGATTCTGTACCAGACAAGGTGGATAAATGGGGTGTTTCAGAAATCCTAGAAGTTCAAGAAGTCCTAGACTTCTTGAAGTGGAAATTTTTACAATTAAAAAAAATTTTTAAATTAATGTAGTTTTAGTTTTCAACGTTCACTTTTATAAGATTTTGAGTTCTAAAATTTTCCCCATCTTTCTCCTTCCCCATCCCCAAGACAGCAAACAATCTGATATAGGCTATACATGTATAATCATATTACACATATTTCCACATTAGTCATATTGTGAAAGAAGAATCAGAACAAAAGGGAAAAATCACAAGAAAGAAAAACCAAAAAAAAGAGAGAAAATAGTATGCGTCAATCTGCATTCAAATTCCATAGTTCTGTCTCTGGATGTGAATACCATTTTCCATCCCGAGTCTTTTGCAGTTGTCTTAGATCATTGCATTGCTGAGAAAAGCTAAGTCCATCAGTTGGTCATCGCGCAATGGCGTTGTTGCAGTTGTGCAATGTTCTTCTAGTTCTGCGCACTTCACTCAGAATTAGTTCATGTAAGTCTTTCCCGGTTTTTGAAGTGGAAACTTGTAAGAGGTAGCATGCTGGAAAGAAAGTAAGAACTGGGTTCACATCTCACTTCTGACATTTACTACCCGTGTAACTTTGGGCAGATTGTTTTATCTTTCTGGGCCTCAGTTTCCTCATTGGTAAAATGGTGGGGGTGGGAGGTGTTAGACTAGATGATGTTTAAGGTTCATTTCTACTCTATGATCTTATGGCTTGACTCCAGTCCAGATACCACAAATTCCCAATTAGTTTTTCTTTGAGAAATAGGGAAAAGACTAGGACTTTGTATTGTTATGAGTTCTTCTATAACCTTCTTATGAAGTCTATCCACTAACGGAAGGAATACAAGTAGGTTGTTGAGTTGCATACCTGTGGCTGAATCTCTGACTTTTATTCCATTTGAAACTTGATTCGTACAGTTTTAATTTTGAATAAAAATTCTAGACTACCACTGGGTCTTAGGGAGTCATCAGAGTTGCTCAGCCACATTAGCTATGAGAACCTGGGTATTCTGGAGGGTATTCTGGAGCAAGCCTGAGATTTCCTTTGCTGTCCTCTCCCACTGCTCTCTCACCAGGATGTCCTGTTGAGTAAGTGAGGGGAAAAGAGTCAGGATGGAAGCCTCCACTGTCATCACCATCCCCTTTCCGATTCTTGAAATTACATGTTACTGACCAGCCCCATCCTCGAAACTAACTCCCAATTCAGAAATGTTTGACAGCAAGGATCATTCTAATGCCAAGAAGGGGGAACCTACAACCAAAAATCATCACTAAAAGATTTTTATTTATGGTGTCTTAGCCTCTTGTAATTCAGAGTAGTTAAAAGATGGCACCTCCATAAAACATGCTTTAACAAGGGACAGATTTGTGCCCAGTAGGCTATTTTCCCCTCATTGGTTGCAAGGTTTTCATTTTCAGATCTTTGGCCACCTCTGATTTTGAGCAGGATTTGGGAAATAGATTGAGGAGGCTGAGCTCTCATTAGCTATACTGGGCTTGGTTCTGCTTTTACAAGTCCAGCCAAATCAAAAAGGGGAAATTGCTTTCAGACCTGGTGATCCTACATTTGTAGACCAGTTCGTATTTCCAGATTTCATCGAGAAGCTTGGAACTATCAAATTAGATCATCTAATCCAGCAATTTCAATAAAACTTAGAATCAACCCTGAAGACAATATTTTTACTATAAGCAATCAATTTCCGCTCCTAGAGTACATGCCATAAAGAACAAACTGTGTTCTCTTTATGATGAGTACAGGCTTTTTGTTCTGGGTCTCAACCACCAACCTCACTCATTATCTAAAGGTCTTTGACTTTTGTTGTCTCCAAATTGTTATTTTTATCATTTAACATTTTAGGGAGCTTTTGGTGCTCATCTGATAAAAGCGTAATTAGATGTGATCCCTGTTTTGTGAATTTATGGTTTAAACTAGACAAATAGGACTCCATCACTAACAGGACAGGGGTAAAGAGAAATAAAAACTGGGTTAATAAGTCTGGAAACTTTTAGTGCCTTCAAATCTGTCACCAGTTGAATGTTGTGTACTCCTGACCTCCAGTTTACAGAAAAGAGTTTAGGGGGATCTCAGCTCTAACCCCATGAAAGGACTAGAGGAGCCCCCCAGATATGGTATGACAGCCTGGAGGCCAGTTAGGAAATCTTGGCTTCCACCACCGCAGCCAGGAGTGGCTTTCCTGGCAGCCAGGAATTTTCAGTCCCTTTGAAGGGAATTTGATTTTATCTACAATTCTCCACCAGTGAGGATTTACTTGACAGTAAAAGTATTAAGAGGCTGTTCTCCTTTGTCTTCGAAGGATTCTGTGTCTCTTGAGAGTTGACCCTGTTACAGTTTACTTAGCCATTGCTTTCCCAATTAAACTTTGGGAATCATTCGGATTAAAAAGATAGCTTGTAAATTTACTATAGATATGGACTAAGAGCTCACTCACCAGTTCTAGGAGAGGAGTTGGTAACCTTAAAAGATAGGTTCTTAACCTTCCTTGTACCATAGATCTTTTTGTCAGTGAATCCTATGGATTCCTTTTCAGAATAGTGTTCTTAAATATATAAAAGAAGGTAGAGAGGATTACAAAGAAAACCAATTATTTTGAAATGGAATTTCCAAAATATATACTTTCAAAATTTAGAAATCCCAGCGCCCCTGTTTTAGCGGTTAAAAAAAAAGGCCAATTTTTCATTTGCTCATTTCATTTGTTCTGTACTTTTTAAATAAGAAAATGCTTCCTTTACTTTAAATGAGTGTCTGGGAAGAAAGCTAAGATCTGAATATTGTATCTTTGGGGGAAGCAACAATAGTTAAAAGGCAAGGGAAAGAGAAGTGTATAAAATAGATAGATAAAAAAATTTCCTGAGACATTAAAGGAGAATTCCAAGAAGGTGAATGGTCATATCACAGGCTGCCGAGAAGAAAGTTGAGAATTGTGAAGGGAGTAAGTCAATGATTTTCTGTTTGGAATGATGTAACATTTCAGTTAATTGAGCTGATAGTATAAATTGAATCATTTCAAAAACACACATGGGTTTCCTGTTGAACATAGAGGAATAGTCTCTGGTAACCTTAATTCAAACTTCTGGTTTGATTTATGGAAAAAGGAACAGGGATAAGAAAAAAAAGAGGAAAAAAATCAGCTGCTCAGTAAAATCATGCCAAATATCCTACATATGGAAGAGCAATGATTGAACAAATATATTCAAGATAACATTTGCCAGATTGATTTTCCAAATGTACTGCTTTAATCGTGTTACTGTGCTGTTAATAAAATCTTCAGTGGCTCCTATTGGCTATAGGATAAATTTCTCAACTCTTCATCTACTGTCCAGCCCTAACGATCTTTCCAGCTTCATTAGCCACCCTTTAATTTTAATCCCTATGTGGAATGCATTTGGCCTATTTGTTTCAAATGGTAACCTTCTCTAGGGTGGGGTTGAGGAAGAAAGAAAAAAAAGATAATATATAATAACTTTATTATATATTTAAAAGAATAGCAAGTTGTACATAACATCTTTTCTTATTATAATGTGTTATGAAAATGCTTGTTTTATTTTCTTATACCATGTTATAAAAATGCTTTTTAGTCCATAAATTAAAAAATAAAAATAAAATGAAAAAATAAAAAGAGAAATTTTATAGAATTATACAATTTAAAGGGACATTGGAGGTCAAGTAATTCAACATCCCCTCCCCAGGAATTCTGTGAATTTCCTATCTACAAATCTCCCAAGCAGTGGCCATCCAGACTTTAATGGAATGCTCCCAGTGGCAACAAGCTCAGTACTCAATGAGACACAGACGTAGTTGTCAGAAAGTCCTTTGTATCAAGCTAGAGTCTTCCTCCTTGTATATTCTATTTGATTATGATGGTCCTAGTTCTGCCCTCTTGAGAATAAGTGATAGCCCCCTCTTCCATGTGATAGCCCTTCAAGTGTTTGAATAGAGTGATTTGATCTTCCCTTGTCTTTTCTTCAGTTCATTCAATTGTTCCTCCTATAATTCAGTTTTTAGTCTCTAATTGCCTTCATCTGTTTGTTCCCTAGCTTGCTAATGTCCCTTTTAAAACATAGCTTGTATAGTTGAATACAATACTGCAGATGTTGTCTGACCGGTATGGATTATTGTTTTCAGACACATTTTTTATCAATATAACTTATTGGTGTAATATTTTTGTGGCTACCATATAATATTATTTACTCATATTGAGCTTGTAGGTTGTGTGTCTTTCACCATCTTCCCCCCAGAAACTATTGTTATGATATGAATTCATGTCTTCTAGGTTTTACACTTGCACACTTGATCTTTTGGAACCTAATTTTGCAGTTGTCTCTGAAATTTCAGTGGATTATCCTTTGCACCATAATTTCAGTTTGTCTAAGATATTTTGTGATTCAGTTCTATCAATTCAAGATTTAGCTAATCTTCACACTTTTTTTGATATAGGAAGAATTGATAGCATTGCATCTATGCTTTCATGCAAATCATTAATGGAATTATTGAATAGGACTCAGTGAATTGCTGGGAATTATCATTCAGTCCTTTATTCATTCCCCTAAACATATCATTATCTAACCTACATTTTTCTGTATTATCTGAAGAAATCTTTTCTTATCATTGAAAGGTTTTCTTAATCATCTGGCTGAAATTCATTTAAAGTGTACTGTTAGAACTTCCCTTATCAGCTAACTAGTTCAATAATCATGTCAAGAAAGGATAGATTGCTTTGGCATCATTTGTTCCTAGTGAACCCATGTTAATTCCTAATGATTACCACTGCATTTCTTAAGTGCTCACAAACTATTCTTTAATAATCTATTCTAGAACTTTTCCAGGAACGGATAGCTCACAAGTACACACTACAGGATTCTCCTTCCCTTCCCTTTTCACAGATAGGACATCTACCTACCTAAAGTCTTTAGTTTTTCTCACATTTTCTACGTACAAAGAAATTTAGTTTAGATTTAATCTATAACTCACCCTATTTATTCTAATTTATAATTTTACAGAAAAACTCAATTAGAGCAGCTAGCTGCTTTCTCTTTCTTCTTCAACAAGTTTTTAAGTCTTTTGAAGGAGGCCCTATCTATATCATTGTTTGATTGATATTCCAGAAACAGTTTTGTAATTAAGTCATTCTCATTTCTCTTTGTTATATTTCAACATTACACATTTCTCCATAAGTAGTAGGCTTATTTCTTTCCTTATTCTAAATGTGTTTCCCTTCAAACATTTTTGTTTTTTCTCAGCTTATTTTGGTTGTTTCCTTTCTAGTGCTTTTCTTACTGGCTTGTGAGACTCTTTTGTGTTGGACCTTTGTTATGGAAATCAGAGATCATTAGAGAGCTCCCTATGCACCTTCAGCAGTCATTTTAGAAATTTGCATTCAATTGCTCTCTTTCTATCTATTTTTTTATTTTGGGCTGAAACTCCTCTTCAACACATTTATCAGCCTTTTTGGGGGAATGTATCTATATCTATATCCTTGGATTATTCTTGATTTTCTGATAATTTTTTTTGAGAACTGAAGTTCCTCTTGAATTGTCTTCCATTTAGATTTTAAGATCATGGAACCATGTCTATATTTTTTTCTTAAGATTTTTTTGAAATTTATTTCATAAATTTGAGATTATATACCTCTCTATGCTCAACATTTTTTGCCATAGCTTTTATAAATTTAAATGTGATTTGATCACCTTCTCCTAAAGGTCTTATCACCTCCAATTCATTGCTTAGATCCTCCTTCTAATTTAGAATGAGGCCTGAAGAAGCATAGCCCCTGTTACCACTACTTTCTAAGAGATGACCTTGTCAAAAAAGAAATTAAGTGGGTTCACCCAACTTTTATCAAACTTAGACTTACTGAAGATGGTTAGCGGGCCATGGAATAACAATTCCGGCAGATATCTAGGTAGTTGAAGAAGAACTAGAGAGTATCCTTTCCCCTCTTTCCTCTTCATCCTTTCTAATTTTTGTGTTTATCTTTTCAAAGATCTGTTTTCTTAGCACCTCCCTTAATTTCTTTGCAAAGATGATAGACTATGGTTGTAGAACACAGTAGGCTCTTTCTGAATCAAGGTTGGTTTGTCTGAAGTGTTCCCAGCTCCCCTTTTTATTATTTATTTATAGGCTATGGTTTTCTGGGATCACAATAAGGAGAGATACACTGGGAAATATAGGTGACATAAAAACAAAAGATAAAAAAAGTGTTTGTATGTGTATGTTTTCTTCCTCACTATACCGTAAGTTCTTTGAGGGCAAAGACCTACTTAAATTGCTTTATAGCTATCATAGTATCTAATAGTCACAGTAAGCATTCAGTAAGCATTTGTTGCTTTGAATTTAATTTAAATAGATAGTACTTTGTTGTATGTGTTTGTTAATACATGTATTATATGTAAATATATATATATGTATATATATATATATCCCCCATAGTTATCATTCTGGTGACTATATTTACCTATTTATTTTTCTCATATCCCCTATCATCTTATAGTTTCCCATCTTTTCCCAGTCCTCCTTGACATTTGGATCCCTTTTCTTCTCAGTGTTTCTGCACATGTTTCCTTTCCTCTCCTTTCTTGCCAGCTATCTCTTTCCCACAATGCTTAATTCATTCACTCTCTGTCTCTTGAGTCTGCCTTTCCCCATTCTCCTTTTCTTATCTACCTCTTCCTTCCTTGTCTCCGTTGTCTGCTTTTCTCTACCAAGGACACTTTAATAGGCTCTGTGCTGACTCCCCCTTCCAGCTGCTCTCTCTAGCAGTAATATGTCTACTCTACATTCAAAAGGAACTTTGCTTATGCTTTTGTTTATAATTTAGACTTGATTAGCTTCTGTGTTATATCCTCACAAATAGAAAATAATAACTGACTCAGCCCCAAATTAAAACATTTCTACTACTGTAATAAGTTAATTACTGAAACAATACAGAAAATGCATGCTATAATCACACACATACAACATTGTCAGTAACGACATTTTAAAGACCAAGGACATTCTATACTACACAGCTAGAATAGTGTTTATTGAGCGCATTCCTTTTCAAGAAATAGACTTCTTATGAATTCGATTCAGTTCAACAAACATTCATTAGGTGCTTGCTGTGTTGCGTGAAGTGCTGAGAGAATGACAAGTATAATAGAGACCTGGTCTCCCTTTCACGAAGCTTACATTCTAGGAGAGGAATTTGACCCTGAAACCCAAACAACTATAACAGAAGAAGTGACCATGATAAGTTCAGAAGTAAAGTGATATAGTAG
The DNA here is from genome assembly GCA_023548195.1 of Bettongia penicillata ogilbyi. Lineage (NCBI taxonomy): Eukaryota > Metazoa > Chordata > Mammalia > Diprotodontia > Potoroidae > Bettongia > Bettongia penicillata. The sequence continues at coordinate 287,893 of JAJHZJ010000007.1, read as the reverse complement.
GATTGAGGAGAAGATAATTTCTAACTGGTTGGGGCAGAGGGGGAAGGGGAGGGTCAGGGAAGGCTTCATCTAGGAAATGGCATTTGAGTTCGATTTTGAAAAGGCGGAAGAATTTCAACAGACAGACACTATATAGGAAGTGGAAGAGGGGTGGTCTGAGATTCCAAACCCCAACAAAAAAAGGGAAGAATTTGAACAGGGGCATGAAGGCATGGGATGTGTCATGTGCTGGGTCATTTTTCAGTCCTGTTCCACTCTTTGTGACCCCATTTGGGGTTTTTCTTGGTAAAGATGCTAGAGTGGTTTACCATTTCTTCCTCCAGTTCATTTTGCAGATGAGGAAACTGGGATAAAGAGGTTTACATGACTTACTAAGAGCACACAGCTAGTAAATGTCTGAGACTGGATTTGAAGTCATGAAGATATGTCTTCCAGAATCCAGGTCTGTAGCTCTATCCACTGTGCCAATAAGATATGTCTAGAGGGCACCAAATGGTCTAGTCTAGCAGGGATGCAGGACACAGCCTGAAATATTGAGATGACAAATAAAAGAGTCTAGGCTTTATTCAGTAGGAAACAGGGGATCATTAAAGAACCTTTGAATAGAAGAATGACATGATAAGAACTATGAATAAGGAAGATTAATGGCACAGTCACCTGAAGAACGGATTGAAGAAAGGAAAGTGTGGAGGCAGGGACAGTATTATAATGATGTGTATGGTTGGAAAAAGAGCCTCTTTTAGAGTAGTGGTAATGTGAGTAGAAATTAAACATATGTACGTATGTACATAGTATATATAGTATGTGCATATGTTATACACATACACACGTATACATATGCATCCTCATAATGATACATATGATTGGTAAAGAGGGCCTGTTCTTGGTGGCACTGTGAATAAGGAAGACAGAGAAACACATCTATATGCACATATGTGTGTATATATGTATAGATATGTGTATATGTATGGAGGCATATGCACATATATATGTATATACACAAGCACATATTATATATATACAATTATATATGTAAATACACATAATTATATCCAAACACATGTAATTATATACATATATCCAGAATTATGATTTTACTGGCACAGAGACATCTTTCCAGTGGAGACCTATACCTTCTCTTCTCTTTCTTGACTCTGTATATACAGGATCTTTTGCATACATTATTATTTACATGTTGGGTCTCTCTTTAGAGTATTTGCACTTTGAGGGAAGATATTTTTTCCCTTTCTTTTTATCTCCAGCTTGACACAAAATCCCTTGAGCATACTAGACAATTAGTGCTCATTGATTGACTAAACCAAATGTTCTATTTCCAAATTAAGGGAGTTGACTAGAACCTCAGGAGCTTAAGTCACTTGCTCAGGGCCACATAGTCAGTAGGTCAAAGATGGGACTTGAGTCTGGGTCTTCCTAATTCCAGGGTTGCCAGTCACTAGAGATGTTAAGAAGGGTTAATGACAGGTGGGACTTCACAGCTGCCTGAATGTGGGAGGTGAGGAAGAAGGAAGAGTCAAAGATAATACCAGAACTTCAAAACTGGAAAAATGTGGTGGTGTCATTGACAGAAATATTAGAAGATCAGAGTTTGAGATGCAGAAAATAAGAGAACGATCATACGGGGTGTGGATGTGGGGAGGTTAAGAGACGAGGGTGCCTGAATAGCTCCATCTCTTGACATTTCACACACTCTGGAATGCTGGCAACAAATGTCCTGAGGTGATGGAATTATGGATGATGAGACATCATCTCCCTAACCTCCAGTTTCTGCTCTGAAACACTGCACTTCTGCCCCTCACCATCAGCTGGGAGAAGACGATAGACAGAAAAAAAAAATGATTCATTACTTATACCTTCAAAGAATTATATCCAGAGTTTCCTGGTATCTTGGTCACCAGAACCATATTATAGCATTGCTCTTTGACCTTCAACTTTCTCTCATTTTTAGAAGAGTGAGAGACTTAGCATTTGAATGGAGGTTTTCTAAGTTTTGCCAACCTTGCTTCAAAATGCATGATTAACCATGCACTGAAGAAGGCTGCGATCTCTAGAGAATCAGAGGAATACTAAAGTTCGCTATCTCATTTGACTTTCTGCCCATTTCCTTACATAATCATTCTCAATCTTTTGCACTTAAGGGACTAATAAATTTAATTTGCATGCTGGAGAACTCTAGAATGCGGAAAATAAGGGAACCAAAATTTGTATTTCCAAATTTTCAGATTCACAAATAAAATATCGTCTGGTATTTTAGTTTATATCTTGGTCCATTATTCTTAAACTAATTTAACAAGGTGGTCATAGAGTAAGTGTGACTGCTTAGTATTTTTAGAATTTTAATTAGAAGTTTGAGGTCTGATCTTCCAGAAATAATCACCATTGAAATCTTATGAAAGTTAAAAATTGGTAAACTGTGTTGTAAGGGCTGGTGCCATTTAGCTCAAGAATGTTTTCCTCTCCTCTAGTGTGTTGTGAGTTCCTGGGCACATATGCAGAATGTGCTAGTCACTATAACTCCTGACAATGTGTGATGTTATAGAAATGTTTTATCACTCAATATCTTCCTGTTCTGAACTTCCGTTTACTTGTTTAGCCTGAAGATTTCATTAATCAATTGTGTCATATTATATTTCTCTTCATAAAACATAGTGCATGAAGTACATTAGGGGTGTCCACACATTGAGTTTTACAGCCACATAAATATCTGCTTGGGCATTGTTGTCTCCATAAGTCTTCTGCAGGAAAATTCATGGACTCAGAATTTTTGAGGTAGAAAGCTTAAATTTATCAGTTAATTCCACCCCTCTCAAAATCAACTACTTAAAAGTCTTTCCATTAATTTTTCTAAGAGTCTTTGATAACAAGAAATAAAAGAAAAAAATGCGTTCCAGAATATCCTTGGAAGGCTATATAGTACACTTGTGTCTTGGTGACACAGGGAAGATTGAGAGAAAGCAGCTGTAGTGAAAGACCTCTCCTTTAAAAATATTGACATGTGACTCAATGATATATGGCATTGCTTTATTTGTAGGTGAAAAATGGAAATCTAAAGAGATATGGTCATTAATATGCTGAGCCATCCTTTTGCATGGAACATCTCTCCTTTAATCTAGTGCAACTCAGCAGCCCAGCTCCAATAGATTATCCTGGAAGACAAAATTATCACAAAACATATATACATTCACAATGCAATAATAGCGTAGACACAGAGAACTCAAAAGAAAATCATCAGTTTGTAATATGACATTGGAGATGTAAGTAGTTATATGTTAGGAATTTAAGAAAGGTTTTAAGGATAAATATAGTTTTCAACTTTTAAGTGGTAAATACTTGTATATGTTAGTTTTTTGAAACTTAAATTATTCTGTTCCACAAAAATAATGTTACATATTACTTTTTGAAAGTGGGACATTAGATTCTCTGTACCTCTCAGATGTGTAAAAATGTGCTTTGCTGTAGAAAATCATCTGTGAAGAGCTTTCTGTTTCCATCTTTTATTTTTATCAAGAATACTTTGATAATTACCAAGGCCATTCCCACACAAATTTTAAAGAGATAAGAAAGTAGGCATGGAGATAGTCGATGGTATCTTCTTGAGCACTTGTTTTGGAGTTTTGATAAGAGTTCAATCATTTCAGTCCTATCTCACACTTTGTGACCCCATTCAGGGTTTCCTTCTAAAGATACTGGAGTGATTTGCTATTTTCTTCTCCAGCTCATATTACAGTTGAGGAAACTGAGGCAAACAGGGTTAGGTAACTTACCCAATACAGCATAATGAGCAGTGAATTTAATGCAAATGTGGTCACAGTGGAGGGCAGTGAAAACTATGTGGGAAATAGTGCTTGGCATTAAGAAAGAGGCAAAACACATATCATACAAACAAGTTGAAGCAACAAGGCAACCCTGAGGGAGTGATGTTAAAATATCACTGGGAATGATGATATTAAAAAATAACATTAAAGAAAAAGCATTAACATCTATCTCCTTTCATACCTTTAGCACCATCTTATTTGCATCTGAAAACTTCTATATGTGTGGTCTCCCTTATTAAAATCTTTGGGCAGCTAGTTGGCACAATGGATAGAATTATGCGCCTGGAGACAGGAGAACCTGAGTTCAAATTCAGTGCTAGAAACTTACTAGCTATGTGACCCTGGACACTTAACCCTGTCAGTCTCAACTTCTTAACCTGTAAAATTAGCTGGAGATGGAAATGGCAAAGCACTCCAGTATCTTTACCAAAAAAAAGATATATGCTTCCTTTAAGTCCCCGTTCAAATCTTGTCTTTTAAGGAAGATTTCCTGGTCTCCCCTACCCCAATCTATTCCTTTGAGTTTACTTTTTCATTTATGTATCTTATATATACCTAGTTATTTGTGTGCTCTATTTGAATGTGAGCTCCTTGAGGTCAGAAATCTGATTTTTATCTTCCTTTAATCCTTAGCACTTGGCACAGTGTCTGGCACACAGTACATATTTAAATATCTGGTGATTGATAGAGTAATTGAGAAAACTGGTTTGATTGAGATTCTCCACTGCTGCATCAATTTGTTGGTTCCTAGACAAAAAGCACGCATTAAGACTGTTGAGAGTTACACGAGTGCTTATTTTAATGCCACCACAGAAGAAATATAAAATAGTTCAAAGACTGAGGGCCTTATTTTGCATTTTAATCCATTTTGTTGACTGCCATGAACAAAAAAAATGCATCCCCTTCTGGCCAGCTTTGGAAATGTGTATGTAGAAAAAATACATAGGAATGTGGAAATACCACAGTTTTCTTGTGTGTACAGAGGGGAGGGTTGAATGGAAGAGAAGGCTGGTAGACGCATATTAAGCAGAAAAAATTTCTGGCTCCCATAAAGACCTAATTTAGGTCTCCATACTCTGGATTTTGACTATCCAGGAACACATTTTCCATTTGTAATTCTGTTTCTATGGAAGCAAATGCCCCCTATAATGTCCTTTTGCCTTATGCTATTTTGTGGAACCAGTTAACTATGTCAGTTGGGCAAAGCCATAGCTAATATAAAGATACTCTGTTAAGCATGGAAATCTTGTATTTGGTAGACATTCAGAATTTCTACAATAACATGAGATGTCAAATAAGACTGATATACTAGAAACATTTCTAGTGTCAAAAAATACAACACCCTTCAGATCAATTTTACTTGTTTATTTTCCCCATAATATTAGCTCTGCCCATATTTTTCTAGTCTCAATGATATGTATGTTGAAATATAGGCTCCTTCTCCTTTCCCAGGCCAAATCATGCCTTGACAAAACATTTTGAGTTCTGAAATTAGAGCAGCTGCATGCCTGGGATCTTCATCAAAATGGCAGGAGAACCGGATGTGTCCAAGCAATAGTTTTTGCATCAAGACCATTTTATCCTTTTATACCCACATGCACACAGCTGCATGTTTAAAACAGTGCAGCTGTAATGTGATGCCTAATGGGAAAAGGTATGAAACTGTACATTTTACAGTCAATTTATAATTATGGAGTCTTCATGGCCATATAATCCATTTTTCCCCTGCATAGTGTGTGTATAGTTCCTGTTCATCACCTCAAGACCATCCGTGGCATAGACTTCATAATCCAATTCCTAAACTCCAAAATTTGCTGATTTTATGAGTAAGGTTCCTTTAATAGATGTCAAACCAGCAGCACATAATTAAATTTTGTGAGATTCTACAGGGTCACACAGAGGTAGAACACAGGTCAGCATTCTCAGCCCTTGACCTTACCCTCTGGTGCCTGGCCCAGGCAGCCCTCCTATTCTCAGACCGTGTTTCACTGAGACCCTTCGAAACACCCCTTCCCCCTTGGATTCTGAGCACGGATTCCTGAATGAATTCTTCCTACTCCTTCTGTCTCCTCTGGGAAGACTAGTGCACATAAATTAAGCTTATCTGTTTTGCTTTTCAAAACATATACAGTTGCTGTAAAAATAAAAGATAAAAGCCAAAACAGAGCCAGGATTTATGATGGTGTTTTTCCCAGTGGAGAGTAAGGTGCTTAAACATTAATCTCCTTAAAAACTAAACACACAACTACTCCCCACCTTCCAACACAGCCCTAGAATTTATAATCATTTATAGTCACTGTCCTGTGGGCATTGGGTGGGGGAGAGAGTACTGTAAGGGGTTAGAAAGTGCTTAATGATGACACAATAATAATTGGATTTAACTTAATTTTAAACAAAGTATGGTGTTATTTTTACCTCATTAGTGCATTTAAAACAACAACAACCTTTTGTTCTATCCATCATTTGGAAATGAGGCAATATGACCCTTCCTGGGGTGGGGTTGTGATCAGAGATAAATATGGCAGGATTTGGTCTTCACTCAGCAGACAGAAAAAAGATCAACTCAGAAAATGACTTTGAGGATCTTTTGAACACCCTGGAAACAAGCAAGCATCAAGGGTCTATGCTTTTCTGCTCCAGAGGGATGTAAAGTTTTCTAGAAGTAAATTCCCCAGCTGAGGACTTTACCAGAGATATTAGGATCTGGGTCAGCACAGATATTGAGACCCTAGAGACATGTGTACACAATCTTAGACTTTAGAGCCATGAAGTCAAGGGCTCAAAGCCTGCCTCTAATATAAATTTGCTGTGTTGACCATGAACAAGTCATTTAATACCTCATCTTCCTCATCTGTAAAGTGGGGACAATAAAAATGCCTGTGATTCCCACCTCACAGGGTTATTGTGAGGCTCAAATGAGCTGTGCTTTGCAAACTTTAAAGCTCTCTATAAATACCAGTTGTTTCTGCTGTTTTTTTTAAGATGAGGATGATTGATGATGCTGAAGCTTGATTCGGTAAAGAGCAACTCCCCCTCCTTCAGGTAGAAGCCGAAGATGAGTATTGGCCTTGGAGAGAGGGTCAAAACATAAAAACGGAAGACTGATGGCAGCTGGGAAGTACAACCTTGACTTCCCCTTTATCTTTAGCAGGGGATGGACTTGAAGAGATTCCACATAATTTGCTTTCCTTCTAATTCTTGGCCAACAAGAATAATGAAATATGAGTTTTGGTTATAAACGGGATGAGGGAAATAGAGAACTTGGAAGAAGCAATTTTAGAGAGTAAAGCTTTCCCAGAAAGGAGCTGAGAGGTCAAAGGGCATTGGTATAGGAATCTTGGGGGTTGTATCACCAATGCCATACCCACAGCAGCTGCTATGGATATGAATTCGTACTTCCAGGGTAAATTTTCAAAATATAAACTCTCTTCCTCAAAGATGAAACCAAGACCATTTTTTCAAACACCAGAAAGTCAAATCCATCATCGTAACCAAGAAATCTGTACCTATTATCAGTGCAGGGAGCACAGCTATCCCCAAGCCTTCTATCCATCAGGCTTCCCCACAAACCAGCTCCCTTAGGCAAAATCACTCCCTCTCTCACTCATGCTAGCTGCTCCGCTCTGCTCTGACTCCTCTCTCTCTTAGCTCCATCTCACTCTCTCTGTTCAACCCTTCTGGCAAGCTCCTTCCACCATAGCTCTATGTGACTGAGGCCTTGGGCTGGGTCAGAGCTTAAAGCAAGTCACATGGGCCTATTAAGGGGCAGGGAAGATCTTCAAATTCCCTTAATATTACAGGGGTTAAGGAGAGAAGGGGAGCCAAGGGAATAGAGAAGTACAGAGAAGCAGGGACAGGGTCAGTAGATGAAAGACAATCTTTATTTATTTTGAAAATTTGTCTAGTGCCAATTCTTTTCTGGCTCCTCTACTGCCCTCCCATTCACCCTTTCCCCACTATATGGAGTGTTCAGGACCTCTACTGAGAGGACTTGCTGAACCTTTTACAGGGGTGCTTATCCACCTTTGGCATCCACTTTCACCCATCTCTCACCTGTGGCTACAAGAAGCTATGGTATATATAGCAATCACATCCCAACAAACTGTTTCAGCAGACTGGCTAAAGCAGGCTAAGGATAACTGAGGGGTCTCAAACCTATCAGTGAGTTGGATGATATCTATCCCAAGTGTGTGAAGATTTCCCCTTGAGGAATGGGGACATAAGTACAATTTGTTCCAACAATCATGAAGACAGCTTAAGCATGCACTGTGCAGCAGTGGGCAGAGCTTGATCAAGCATCAAAGAGGTCCAGGTCCACAGCATCTTGGGCCATCACCAATTGTCTTGACTTTTGTCCTGTCCCTGAATTTCAATGACTCAGGAAGACTCTGAGAAACTCTAACTCACTTAAATCCAATTCATAGGCAAGTCAAGACATTACTCATGATGTCCTCTCCACAAATGAAGGACCACCAACAAAAATTCACGCACCCCACCCCTTCGCAAGATTCTTCTATCTTTTGAGAGACTTCAGAATGTTCAAAGACAGTAGATTCCTTTGGAAAAGAAGAGGATCCCTCAGAGCTTCCTTCTACCCCATGTTCCTTATGGATCCTGGTACTGAGTATCAAGGGGGAGGGGGGAGTGCCATGAGCCTCTTATTTGCTAAAGTTTCTGCCTCCCTGCGTCCAGCTCTGGCTAATTCCACCAAGGAATCACCTCCTATCCTTTCATACTGTTCCTCACTTGCTTTAATCAGCCAGTCGGTAAGCATTTACTGAGTGCCTACTATGTGCCAGGCACTGGTGCTAAGGGCTGAAGTTACAAAGAAAGGTAAAAGACAGTCCCTGCCCTTGAGGACTTCGGAGAGTCAGCTTCAAAGCGAAAGACAGAAAAACTGAGAGAGATTTAGCAGGGACAGATCTAGTGTTAAGATGCATTTTTATATTCAAGCAGTGCTGTAACTCAGAGAGCATTAATTTTATTTTCAGTTTCAGATATAAAATTTCCCCAGATAATTGATCAATGATTTTTTTAATAGTTAAAGTCATCTGTATGTAATTCAAAACATCAAAGCTTTGGAGTTGGAAGGACAGTTGGAAGCCATCTAATCCAGAGGCTCAGAGAGATTGTCATGTGCTCCCAGGCAGTCATTCTCAAAGGTAGGTTTTGAAACCAGTCATACTAAAGCCCAGCACTCTCCCTGTTAGGTCATGCTGCTTCTCCAGTTTTCAGACTTTACTATAATACCCATATTCATTGTGTTGCCTCAAAACAAAGGTTCCTTCCTATGCTCTTCATTGACATCTTCGATTACCTCTTTCGGATTTTGGCTTTTCCTGGATATATTGATCTTTAGAAATAAAAACTCTCCCGCCAATTTGCTAGAAATCTAGCTTGATCTCTTCCATCTTGTATGTTTTCTTCTGTGGCTGCTAAACTTGTCAAGAAAATTCAATAGATATAATTTAGTTATTTTAGAGAGTACTTGATAAAACCTCTTGCACAATTCTGGTGGAAAAGGAGAGATGCAAGCCAAATGAGAGTAGAGATGGAAGGATTTGGGACTATTTGTTTGTGTGACAGGATGCAAAGAACAGTCATTAATGGCTTGATTTCAGTTTGTCAAGTGATCTCCAGTGGAGAGTCTCAGGATTTGTGATTGGCCCTTTTCCTATTTAATGTAGGATTTTTTCCCCAGTGATTTTTATGAAGGAATACATGGTAGGTTCATCAGACTGACAGATGATAGAAAGCTGCAAATGATGTCTAACACACTAAATGTTAAGATCTCCAAAAGATTGAGGCAGTTAAGTCTTTCAGTGAACAGAATGCTGCATTTGGAGTCAAAGTGACCTGTGTTCAAACTCTCTCTAGCTGTGTGACCCTGGGCAAGTCTCTTAACCTCTGTCTGCTTCAGTTTTGTCATCTGTAAAATGAGGACAACTATAATGCTGATAGGGTTGTTGTGAGAAGCAAATGAGGTACCATTATATATTACTGCTAGTTGTTACATATTTTATATATATACTTACATAATGTATCATATATTATCATATTATAATAAACAATAATTATGTAATATACAATAAATCTAATATATAACATAAAATATATAAACATAAATGTAATATTAGATAAATACAATAGAAATATAAATTATGTATATATTATAATTCTATAATAAATATTTTATATAGAATTATTTATCATGTAATTGTTATTGTTATTATATTGATAAAGAAAGAACACTCTCAAATCCAAGAAGATGAAATTTAATATGGGTAGGTACATGGAAAGTCTTATACCTGAGTTAAAAAAGTTAACTTCGAAAGCAACATGAGAGATGTATTACCCAACAGCAGTTCGGAGAACGCTGGGGTTTGGTGGTTTTACAAATTCATTATGCAATATAGCAGCTCTCAGAAATCCTACATAATGGGATTCTTTAAGAGTGGTACAGCCTCCAGATACTGTACCCAGCCCTGGTCAGATCACATGTGTAGTTCTGTGGTCAGCACTGGGTCCTATGTTTTAGGAGCTTGGACGAGGGCAACCAGAATGGCAAAAGGCTAACCCTAACCCTAAATGCACGCTTTTGAGTCATAAGACCAGGTTTCAGATCCTTCTTTGTCACTTCCTGTGCCCGTGACCTTGAGTGGGGGATTTAACTTCTCAAGAGAAGCTGGACTAACTAACTCCTCAGGTCCCTTTGGCCCCAAGCATGTGATTTTATGGCATTGCTCTCTGCCTTTAATTTAATTTCTACAGCTCTGGGGTAGGAAAGGCTGCAGTCAATTGTCCCACTTTCTTGGTTAACGCCCTGTTTCCTTTGACTTCCTTAGAACTCATGCTTGATTTCACCAGTTTGCAAAATTATTTGTTACTCTATCTTTATTTCCTTTGAGTATTATAATTCCCTCTTTAAGCTGGTTTCTCCATTTTACTTGTAATATCAGTCTGTCCAAGTTGTAATGTTCTATTTCCCAGGCAGAACAGTGGGACCCTTTTTACTTCCTTCATGGTAGTCCAGCGTCTTTTATTAACAGTGTAAAATCTAGTTAATTATCCCCTCATAATTTTATGATCATCTCTTCCTGTTTCCTTTCCTATTTCTTGAGCTTTCTATGTTCTCTTCCACTTTGACCCCTCCAGTTTCTTTACACTAAAAATTATGTCTTATCACCTATAAAGCCTGCCCCCATAGTCTAGCCTGCTTCTTCACTTTGTACAAATCCCATCTCACCACCTCATTTTCTGGGCTTATGACTGTCCATAATGAGACAGTGAAGTGTAATGAAATTCTTAAAACCTCCATTTTATTATGCTCAGTTTTTCTCTCCAGAATTTGGTCCAGTATCTGCTACACTATATAACTTTAGAGCAAGCAGGGGTTCGTAATCTGTCTGTGTGTCCTGGACCCCTTGGTTAGCCTGGTGAAGACTTTGTACTCCTTCTCAGAATTATTTTTTCAAGTATGTAGCATAAAATAATTAGTATTACAAAGATTGAAAAAAAGATGTTATTTTCACCCACCTATGTTTGTTAGCAGCTAGATGATACAGTGGATAGAGAACCACAGCCATGGAGTCAGAAAGACCTGAGTTCAAATCTGGATTCAGACCCTTACTAGCTGTGTGACCCTGGGCAAGTTGTTTAATATTTTTCACCTCAGTTTCCCCATCTGTAAAATGACCTGGAGAAGAAAATGGCAAACCACTCCAGTATCTCTGTCAAAGAAATCCCAAATGGGGTCACAAAGAGTCAGCTATGAATGAAAAATGACTACAAACAACAAGAAATGTGTGGAGCCCTAACATCTATCAACAGACCCCTTTGGTGGGCTTAATAGTATTTCACTGTAAAAAGCATGATCAGCAGCATCTTTATATTAAATAATTTTAATTCATGATTTTAAATAAGGGATTAATTTTATTAAGGGTTTAATCCCTAAAATAAAAGTTAAGAACCCTGGGTTTAGAGATGACCTTTCATAAATATTTGTGAAATGTGTTCAGCAATAGCCTCCAGAGCACACAGACTGAGGTAAAGTGTTGGGCAAGGACAGAGTCATTCATAGGGCTAACACCCTCTTGTGAATCCAGATCAGGCAGGAGCAGGGTTTAAGGCAGACTCCTAGGGACAGAGGGATGGGATGGGGGTGGGGAGGTAAGAGAGATAGGGGAAGAAGGGAGAGGGAGTTCTCTTTGGTGATTGAAATTAGCCTCTGTCATTCTGCTGCAACAGAGAAAGGAAAATGGGTCCTTGGTAGAAACTCTTTCTGATAGACAGAATTGATGGAGCTGTGATGGTGAGGACTGAATGGTCTTCATTTCCTTCCACTTAGGTGAATTTCTTGAATCCTTCTGAGGTTTCTGGTGAGTTTAAGCAGGTGCCCAGGAGTATTCTGACTGGTGTCTCTTCATTGAGGATACTAACCTTATATGTACATATGAGTCATTGGGTAGACACTGGAGCAGATCAGTTACCCTGGGGAAGTGCCCTCAGATTCAACTGTCAGTAAGCATTTATTAAGTATCTACTATGTGCTAAGCACTGAGGATACAGAGAAAGACAAAAGGCAGGTCCTTGAGAATCTAACAGGAAAGACAACATGGAAATACCTATATACAAATAAGCTATAAATAAGAAAAATAGGAAATAATCAATCGAGGGAAGGAACTAGAATTAAGAGGGATTGGGAAAGGCTTCCTATAGAAGCTGGATTTTAGCTAGGACTTGGAGGAAGCCGGGAGGTAGAAATGAAGAAAATCATTCTAAGCACAGGTGATAGCCAGTGAAACTGCCCTGATCAGAGAGATGAGTATCTTTCGGGGTGTCCAGTGCTTCCATCTAAGGCTCTTCTCTTATTCCAATGTCATTGTCCAGCACGGAGGTCTTAGCACAAATAATTGATTAGATTCTGGTAGTTGAGAATATCTTGGAATGTGTTTAATGTTGCTTCACTGTAAAAAAAAAAAAAGCAGGGTCAGCAGCATCTTTATATCAGGTAATTTTTATTCAGCATCTAAAATAAGGCTTTCCTCTTAGAGTTGAAATCAATCAGGGGATCATAGGTCATAGATTTAGTTCAGGGAATTACCTTGGAGACCATGAAGTTCACCCCTCCATTTTATAGATGAGTAATTTGAGGCTCCAAGGGGTTAAGTATTTTCCCCAGGGTCACATAGCTCATGTCTCAGTCGGGTCTTGAACCCCAGGTCCACTAAACTTCAAGTTTAGTGTTCCATACAATAACACATGTTCAGTCATGTTAGATGCCTCATGACCCTATCTGGGGTTTTCTTGGCAAAGATACTGGAGTGGTTTGTCATTTCCTTTTCCAGATCATTTTTATAGATGAGGAAACTGAGGCAAACGAAGTGAAGTGACTTGCCCAGAGTCACACAACAAGTAAGTGCCTGACGCCAGATTTTGTACTCAGAAGAATAATAAGTCTTCCTTACTGTCAGCCCAGCTCTCTACTTTCTGTGTCACCTACCTGCCCTGTCTTCCACTGCATACTGCCCCTTTCGATCAATCAATCAGTATGTAATGAGGATAAAATGAGACAACATATGTAAAGTGATTTGCAAACCTTAAAGTTCTATATAAATGCATCATTGTGTTAGGTACAGGGGATACAAATACAGAGAATGGAGCAATCCCTAATATTCTCAAAGAGTTTACATTTTCATTGGGGGTGTGTGAGAAGGGAAAAAGTACACATATATATGTGTACACACATATACATATACACACAAATGTGATATATAGAGAAAAATACAAGTAAATACAAAGCAGTTTAGGAGGGAGGAACCTTACAATTGACAGGCATGTTGGGGAGGTGGTCCAGTGATAAAGACTGGAGGTTCAAGAGTTGTGCCTTAAAGGGAAAAAAAGATGCTGAGAAGTGGAGACAAGGAAAAAGTACATTCCTGGCATGGGGTACAATCTATGTAAAGACCCAGAGGTGACATGTATGAGGAGCCAAGAGAAAACCAGTTTGGCTAGGTCACAGAGAGTGTGTATATGTGATATACATTGAGTTTGGAAAACTAGGACAGGGTCAGGTTGTGAATGACTTTAAAAGCTAAACAGAGGAGTTTATTTTGCTTCCTAAGAGGTAAGAGGGAAACTAGTGGGTTCTTTTGAGTAGGGGAGTTATATGGCAACATGAAATAACCATAGGTAGCAGCTTTTCCCCTAATCTCCTGACTGCTATAAAAGTAACACAAAGATAGATGATGTGATAAAATTCTGTGAAAAGTTTCTTTTTGTAAATTCTCTGTTTATATGCTGAATCCTTCACTCAAATGTGAGCCCCTTGACAAGACTGGGGGCTGCTTTTCATTTTGTCTTTTTATCCTTAGTGTTAACATTTACATTGTTAACATTACAGTGTTAATATTAACAGAATTAACATTTATTAAGTGTTTGTTCAATTGAAAACGAACAAACAAACAGCTTTAGTGGTTGAGACTAGTTGGATTGGAAGCCAGTCTCAATTGGTGAGACCAGGGTTATTGTATGTTTTGAAAGACACTTATTTATTCAGCAAATATTTATCAAATGCCTATTATGTTTAAGACCCTGGGCTAGTCCCTGACCTAACATAACTTACAGTCCATTAGAAGAAGATGGCATATGTACAAAAATAGTTTTAATGCACATTGGTATGGAAAGTGAACCAAGGAAGGCAGAAAAGGGTTAGCTGTAGCTGAGTGGTGCAAAGGTAGGAATTCTGGACTCGGAGCCACAAGAGACCTCAGCTAAAATCTTGCCTCAGACATTTATTAGCTCTCTAACCCTGAGGATGTCATTTAATGTCTTTGTCTCCTCATCTATAAAATGGGGGCAGTCACAGTCATCCTCTTCTTCATAGGGTTGTTGTGAAGACCAAACCTGATATCATGTGTGGAGCACTACAAATCACTGTTAGTTCACTGGATAGATCTATTTATTTTCAATGACATGACAAATTGAGCTTGTTTTAGTTGTCATAAATTCAGTGTAATTCAATTCAGCAAGCACTGTGCTGAGCACTTAGAATACAAGAACAAAAATGAACACAGTCCTTGCCCACAACGAGTTTTACTTTCCATTGGGGGAAACAATGGGGGTACAGAGCTCAGCAAATAATATTTGTCTAAACCAGTTCCCAAACTTAATTGGTCTGCTGTCCCCTTTAAAAGAATCACTCAGTGCCTTCCTAGAAATCTACCTTTATTTTAAAACCTCTTAATTTTTTTAAATTTGCATCATTTTAAAAATATATATATTTTAAAAAATGATGCATCTTCAGTTTAATAATTTATTGTCAACTTCTGTCCTTTTTCCTTCATTTAAATTTTGATGATGCAATATTATATCCTATAACAAGTCATTCCACTCACATAGCTCTGCTAATACAGGGTGGATTCCCCAACAGTGCACCACATGCTTGCTTGCCAACACCTGCTTGTTAAGGCCTGTCAGTGAGCAGTTATAGCTTGCATTCTTTTGTGTTTATTCAGAAAATAATGTAATCACTGTGACTCTAACTCCTACATAAGAAATGAAATGTATATGCATGGCTCTGCAAAGGTCTTATCTTTTCTTTGATCCCTTGGCTTCTAGTACAGCTCTTCTTCATTCAACATTCCCTGATTGCACCCGGTCACTACTACCCCTCTGGACAGCTCCAGCATCCCCCAGGGGGCAACGTCAGCCACATAGGGGACCTGTGGATAGCTAGTCACACCTATCCCTCTCTCTCTCTGTCTCTCTGTGTCTCTGTGTCTCTGTCTATCTCTCTGTCTGTCTCTCTGTCTGTCTCTGTCTCTCTGTCTCTGTCTCTGTCTGTCTCTCTGTCTGTCTCTGTCTCTCTGTCTCTGTCTCTGTCTCTCTCTCTCTACATACAACTAAATACAGAGTAAGTTCCTAGGAGCAATTGCTCACAATGAGAGGGAAGAAGATTAGGAATAGCCTCATGGAGAAAAAGTGGCTCTTGAATTCATCCTTAAATAGAAGGAGGGATTCCAATGGAAAGCAGTTAGGAGAAAAAGCATTCCAAGAGGAGAAGAAAATCTAAGCAAAAAATAGGAGATGAGGAGAAGGCAATGTTCTCTTTGAGAGACAGCCAGGAAGCCAGTTTGCTTGAATTATAGTTAATTAAAGGGAGTGCAATATGAAAAAAAATTCTGGAAAGTTAAGTTGCAGTTAGATCGTAAATGGCTTTAAAAGTTCAACAAAAGAGTTTACATGTCTTCTCAAAGGCCAGCAGGAGTCATGAAAGTAGGAAGAGGCAAGGGAAGTTCAAACTAGGGTTTTGGCTGAGTGAACAGAATTAAATTGATGGATGTGAGAGCTATTGTAAAAGTAAAATGTATAAAACCAGGCATGTGATTGGATACGGGAGAAAGAAACCTCAAGGATGGTTCTTCAATCTGGATAAATAATAGTTCTTAGCTTTTGGTCTTTCAAAAATAGGAAAGAACATTTATAATTAATATATTCAATTCACTGACTAGCTCTAAAGTATTTTAAAAAATTTGAACATTCAAATATTTTGCTGATTTCCCCTACAATTTTATTTGTTTTGTAAACCTATTTCATAAATATGTTTCTCATAAAATATGTTAAAGTAAACTTTGCTTTAAATGTTTCTGCAAATTAATGGAGGGCCCTTCCCCACACTTTGTTTAAGATGATCAGGAAGCAAACCATAAAATGTTTTAAAATGCATGGGGAAAAAAATCACAAGAAAAACATTTGTTGAGAATGGATTTACTGGAAGTCATCATGCCAGATGCAAACTATTCTAGTACTCATATAGTAAGACCAAGCATTTGATTGGTTCATTAGTTCCAAGTTTGTCCATTGACTCCTGGATGCCTTTAGATAAAATGCAAACCTATTTGTGTCTTATTGTGTCTGTCCAGGAGATGGGTATGGCAATGCAATGATTAAATATAAAACATTTAGTTTTTTGAATGGATGAATCATATTGCCCTTGTAAGCAACATGTCTTCCTAGGATAACAGATCAAAAAGCTAAATAGCAGCAATTTCTAATTCCCCGGAGTATTTCACTTTGAGGTAGAAATTCTGTGGCGTGAGCATGCAGCTGTAGAGCATAAGCTGCTAGGAATTAATGAACCTAAATCACTTTCTAAGTTGCAGACTTCTGGAAAATCTTTCTGAATGAATTGTCTACATTGAGGAACCAAACTCCCAGTAGCCAGTTTAGAATCCAGTCTCTCTGTTGCCAAAACAAACTGACAATAATGGACACTTAGCTGTTCAGTTTAAGCCCTTGGAGCATTAGCAACTTCCCATCCAAGTAGTGGATATTGACTTTGCAAGTAATCCTTAGAGAGCAAATAATTTAATTAAAAGGAGGACAACTTTAGGACTGGTTACATGTATTTTAATTTTTCTGTTCTTTGTAATTGGTTTTGAAGGAACGAATTGAAAAAAATGTCTGTTCCTTTACTAGGGATAAAAATTCAAAATGAATGACCATCCCTACCTTAGAGGAGCTTACTTAATAATGAGGAAGAAAAACATGGGAGAATGGTGGCCAAAGAAAGGCATTCTGGACCTGAAAGTTAATGGGATATGCTGAAGGACTATTGGGAATTATGGACACATCCCATCCAGGAACACTGGAAGAGCTCATTTGACCCCAGTTCATGGTTTTAGAACTGAAGGTGGTGGGAAGAAAGAGTTGTGCTATGAACAGTTCCTGTTCAACCTTTATTCTGACTCACAGCAAATAACTATGATTTATTTAAAATACTCCACTTATCTAGCACTCAGATTTGTCACAATTTCAGATACCTGGAATATAGTATGTTTAAATTAGGAAGGAAGGGATATTGAACTGAGCTGTATGGAAAAAAGGCAGACCTTCCTAATAACTCACTGTCTCCCTTATCTCTCTCTCTCTCTTTCTGTCTCTCTCTCTCTCTCTGTCTCCCCCAAAATCCCCCCCTTCTGTCCCTCTCTCCCTCTCTCTTTCATCCATAGCCATCGTATAAAAGACAAAGTCCAGGCCTACGTTTCTAAACTGTTTCTTATCCTGAAAAACTCGTTTTCTTATCACTTTCTTTCCTTAATTCTTTTTTTTATTTGTCTTCATGTACAAAATCACTAACATAAAAATGTTTTACATAACTGCACATAAACTGTATCGAACTGCTTATTCTCTTAGAGAGAGGGGAGAGAAGGATAGAATTTACAGCTCAAAACTTTAAAAAGTTTAAAAAATTATTTTAACATGTAATTAGGGAAAATATTATTAAAAAAAGAAATCCAGGTGAACCCTGTGTTTGGTAAAACAATGTATTTCTGAAAAGGCTTATTCCTTGGGCTAGGCATCAATGGCACAGTGATGATAACTTGGAGTGATTATAAAGAAGATGCGAGTTCCAATTCTACCTCAGATACTAACTGGATGTGTGACCCTAGGCAAGTTGCTTAACCTTTGTCTGCCTCAGTTTCCTGATCTGTACAATAGGTGATAGTGAATCTAAAATGGGATGATATTTGTAAATCTTTGCAAACCTTAAGTGCTATACAAATGGTAGCTATTATTAGCCTGCATCTGTTTACATTCTGTTCTGTTGCATGCATATGCCACTGGGGAAAGAGCCTCATGAAACAGCTGTGTATTGCAAGTTGCACAATATCTTAAGGCACAACATTGGTGTTCTGCATAAGGGCAGTCCATGGCAGAACTTTCTTACTCTTTTCCTATTTTCTTGATCATACCTGTAAAAGAAGCTATGGGATCCAAAAAAGGGAAAAGATTTCTTATCAACAAATGGATGTCACAATGCCAGTGTTTTGCTTCATAGGAAAGAGACACTTGTAGTACCTCATTTAATGTGTGTAAAATAAAACTGCGTATTACACATAGGAAGAGGCAGAACTGTAGAAAGTATGCCTAAAAACTGTAAAAACACAGTAGTCACTTAACATAAAGGTAGATGGTCTATAAACTTTAGTGAATTCTGGAAGTCACTTTTTAGTGCAGCAAAAAAACAATGATTAATTTTCAAAATGATGACCCTGTCAAAAAAGAAAAGTTAAAATTCTGGTCAGTGTATTCTGTTTTTAAAAGCATGAAAATATTCAATACATGTTCAGAAGACTTTCATTATAACAAAAACCAGTCATTTTGATACTTAGTATTATAGGATCATAGATATGGACCTGGAAAGAACTTCCAAGGTTAATCAGTTCCTATCCCTCATTTTACAGATGAGGAAACTGAGGCTCAGGGAAGCAATGGGGTAGAATTTGATCATTGAAAATTTTTGCCTTTGTGGGCTACGTGTTGCTAAGCTCTGGAGTGTGGTAAAATCTTACCTGACACATAAACTGTCTCAAAAAAAGGCTACTTACTGCATGTAAATGAAAGCTAGCAAAGAAAATGTGCGGTCTTAACTTTGGATAGGAAATGGAAAGGGCTAAGATACTAGAAGTTATGAAAACAGTCCAATGGTCGTCCCATTTGACTCTACATTAATGGCATTTACTGGAGACTAAATTGTAGAGAAGGCACTGGCCTGCAATGGTAGAGAACTTTCCTTACTCAGGAGTTTGATATACCAATGAAATCACTGGTTGGTCCAAGCTCTTTCTCTCTGTTAGTATTCATTGATTTGTGCTCCAAATAAATAAATGTAAATAAAATCTTTAGGCAGCTAGGTGACACAGTGGACAGAGCACCTGGCCTGGAGTCGGGAAGACTCATCTTCTGGAGTTCAGATCCAGCCTCAGACACTTGCTGTGTGACCCTAGGGAAGTCATTTAACCCTGTTTGTCTCAGTTTCCTCCTCTGTAAAATGATCTGGAGAAAGAAAGGCAAACAACCCCAGTGTCTTTACTAAGAAAACCCCAAATGGGTCACGAAGAGTCAGATATGAGTGAAGTGACTGGACAACAGCAAATGGAATCTTTAAGACAATGAATATTTTACTTTAGTTT
The DNA here is from genome assembly GCA_023548195.1 of Bettongia penicillata ogilbyi. Taxonomy (NCBI): domain Eukaryota; kingdom Metazoa; phylum Chordata; class Mammalia; order Diprotodontia; family Potoroidae; genus Bettongia; species Bettongia penicillata. The sequence continues at coordinate 268,083 of JAJHZJ010000007.1, read as the reverse complement.
ATTGATGCATTTCTTATTTAATTTTAAATTCCCATCCTCCACTCCTCTCCTTTAGCCAACACATTCATTCCCTCCCATTTTTTACTTTAAAGCCCATTATACACTAAAAAAAGTGTCTAGTTTAACTATCCTACATGTATACTATATTTGTAGTTATTTATAAAAGGATATAATTATTATAATGAGTGGGATATTCAGATGAAAATAAAACAAGTTCTTTGTTAAAAATTTGGCTTACCACACAAAACTACTAATGCTTATAGTTTGAAGATATTCTCTTTTAATCAATTCTCCTCTCCTCCTCCATCATATCTCTCTTTTTCCCCATGCTATTTTATCTTGCCCTGAGTTATAATGCTGATTTTACCCCCTACATTAAAGTCACTGGGCTGTGGCAATTTCTTGTTGTAAATATAGGATTTGTCCTTTAAAAAAGCAAGCAAATGAAAGCATAGGACAAAAATAAGTCTAAGACATTTTCAGCATTAGTAAAAATAACATGGCTACTTGAAAAGAAAATGATCTCAGTAGAATTTTAATTTGTAGAAGTTGTACGTGTTCTAATATTACTCAAATAGCAGTTACTAAGAATACCTAACAAGAGAAGGTGGCCTTTAAACAATGAACAGATAAAAATGTAATGATATTTGTGACCTTAGATACATTTTTGAAGGGTTTAATCTATTCATTACTCAGTTGGGTGTTACATGTGATGAGAACTTGGGTATCAGTAAAGGTTTAAATTGAAATAATATGGGCTTCTTTCCCTCCCATTCCTTTTTAGGTAAACTTGTTATACTAGTTTCTGACTGTTTCATGTCACAGAAACAGGATGGAAGAATGTTAATGTGACCATTTTTACTAATAAGTCTAATTTTTGACTATCCTTTATTAAGATTCCCAGACCTAGGATCTGGGGTGTTCGGGTAAATGTTTAACAAGGAGCTCTCTGGAGAAAAAGATATACTTCTGAGTTTAATATGCATTATTAATATTTTCTACACCATTTTAAGTCTAGGGACCAAGAAGATTACTAAATTATAGCTCAGTTTACAATCACAAGGGCAGAATCCAGCCTGACGGTTTTCATACAGCACCTAATTAAGAAAATTATTCTCAGTAGCATCAATAAACCGATAAATGAAGCCCTGATTCTTAGGGTTTGCTCATTTCCATTGCTTACACTACAGATTTAACAATCAGCTTTCTCAAGTTGGTAGGAGTCAACTCTACCAGACCACTGATCAGGATTGGGGCAAAGTCAGAAATTTTCTTCACCTTGCAAGATTTCCTCAATATTCAGTGTTTCAATTGCATAAATCATATATTGGTTTGGACAAATATGCCAAACAAAAGGCCAAAAATTGGGAAAATAAATGGAAATAAGTGTTGTAGGGAATACAATGTTATGGCCAACATCAGGAAGACCTAGGTTCAAATCTGACCTTACATATTTACTAGCTGTGTGATCCTGGGTAAGTTGTTTAAAAAAAAACAAAAAAAACCTCTGTTTGCCTCAGTTTCTTTATCTGTAAAATGGAAATAATAATAGCACCTACCTCCTGGGGTTAAATGATATAATAATTGTAAAGTTCTTAGCCTAATGCCTGGTATATAGTAAGTGCTATAGAAATATCATCAGAGTATACCAGTTAATCTATTGCCTCATCTGTGCAGGTTTTCCCTCTGGAGGGTAGATCTCAACCTCCCTTCTCACCATGCCTCTTCATCTCTTACGATTTTTATCCATGTCATAAACATAAATTCTCCAGCATTCCAAAGTCATTCATTAGGGACTTATTTGTTATGTGCTGAATTCCACTGAAGTTCTACTGTATTAGAATGGCAACTTCTTTATAGCAGGCATTGTTGTATTTTTGCCTTTGGTTGAATCCCCAAGGCTTGTCATAGTGTTTCGTGCATCATAAATGCTTGATAAATGCTTGTAGATTGATTGGTGCTCAGGATAGTGTGTGGGAGCAGCATGGGGAGTGGAGAATGAAACCCTGCATCCTAGAAGATTTTACTGGCGCAGCATGAAATCCAGCATTGGATTGTCTAAAACAGTGTGCCCACATCAGAGAAGGCACTGTGCTCTGTGAGCAAAGCAGAATTGCCATAGCTCATAGCCATGTTATAATCACTGGAGTAAGGCAGTCACTGCCCTCAAGAAACTTAGCATTTTAATGGTGGAAGACAAGATATTCAGGGGAGCTAGAAAATCAGTTGGGTGGCATGATGTGGATATGATGGGGAGGTGGAATTGAATCCTAGTTCCAGGAAAGATAAAGGGAAAATTCACCTATCAGAGTCTCTCTTCCCAAGGAACATAAATCAAAATTCCAGTGGGAGGGGGATAAGGAGGATCGTCTGGGAGATGGAGAGAGCTGGGAAGCAGACATCAGTTCCAATCTCAACTCTTTTTGCTCTTTGTGTGGTTGAGCAGATCATTTGCCTCTTTGGGCCTCAGTTTCTCATTTTGGGTTGGAGAAAATGCAGTCTATTTCCTAACACTGATAGAGCTATGTAATTTTATGACTGATTTCTGAAGACCTGGCTGAGTTTACAGAGGCTAAGTGCAAGTTGATGAGTTTTGAGGGGGTTTTGCTTCATTCCTGAAGACGGTCATCTATGTTGTTGAGGAGTAGTGATTTCCTGAGTTCAAATCTAGTTTCAGATATTTAGCTGTATGACTCTGGGCAAGTCAATTAACCCTGTTTGCCTCAGTTTTCTCATTTATGAAAAGACCTGGAGAAGGAAATGGCGCATCACACCAGGGTCTGTGCCCAGAAAACCCTAAATGAGGTCGTGAAGAGTTGGAAATGGCTGAAAGTAACTGAACAACAATAATATACATGTAAGGTTTCATATTTCCATCACAATCTATCTTCGGATTTTTCCATGATTTCTCTCCCAATCCAACAAAATTTCCCTTTCTTCCAATGCATGGTGTCAGTACTGTGAATTTCCCTGTACAGGGACAAATTTTTCCAGGTCCACAGCACATATGTGAAATAAGATGAGTATAATTATAGTTTATCAAAATTAATAATATAAGCTACTGGCAAATCAATAATAAAGTATTTTCATATTGAAATAGTGATTGTGACATGAGAATGTTACTGATTCTACAGAGCTAAAATACATCAAGATTCAAGAATGTACAAACACGGTTTCTTCCTGTCAGACTAGCAATTAAAAATTAAATCTGGCTCTAATTTGAAGGTGACACATTATTTATACTTCTGCTTTCCAGTTTAATCCACACAACAACCTTTCAAATGCTTGAAGACAGAACTCATGTCTGTAAGTCTTCAAGGCAAGTTTTCTAGGGAAAACACTCTTGGTTCCATCCATTCATTCTTTGTATGGCTTGGTATCCAGGACCTTTACAATCTTGGTCATTCTGGATAAACTCATACTTGTTAAAGTTCTTAATAAAATGGGATACCCTGAACTATGAAGGAGGACTGTCATTACCTTCCTCTGGTTGCTGCGCTTAGGGCCTATTGAAGGTCTAACCATTTTTTATCTCATGACACATTCTTCTCTTATACTAAGTTTGCAGTCCGCTTAAATCCCCAGATCTTTATTGTATAAATAGTTTTCTAGCCATATCTACTACCTTGTTCTTATAAACTTGATATTTGGGGCAGCCAGGTATTACAACTGGTTAGAGTACTGTCCCTGAAGTCAAAAGGACCTGAATACAAATCTGGCCTCAGAATGAGTGTGCCAGGATTGCCACAAGCCCTCCAACATTGACTTTTCCCATCCTTTTACAATCTCTGACAATTTAAGTGTGAAGTGATACATCAGAATTATTTTCATGCTCATTTCTTGTGTACTAGCCCCTTATCCATATCAGTAATAAAATGTTAAGTAGCATGGAGCCAACGAAAAATCTGATAGGACTATAGATTCCTAAATGGAGAGCTATTTAGGTATGCTAGTGTCTGAGACCCTTGGTTCCTGATGTGGAAGAGAAAGGCATAATTTAGAAAAGGAAAACAAATGAAGCCATGTTAATATCTTAGTGTTCTTTAAGAGAGTTACGAGTGTAATGCACTTAGGAAAATCCTCTAACAAGATGCTTGCTTCATCAAAGATTATTAAAAGATTGCATCACCATGGGACTGAAGTGAATGTTTTCTTTTAGATTTGCAGTACCTTTAAAAATCAGAAGTCATGTATGTGGAGCACTTAAAGTACACTGAATGCTTTCCTTCTAATGACCCTGTAAGATATGTAGTGCAATAGTTTTTCTTTCCAGTTTTCCTATGCCCTCACTTTCCTATCTCCCAATTCTGCAAAATACAACCTTTGTTGCATGTGTTTCTCCTACATCTATCTTCTCCTTCACCACACCGCCACTTTTGTCATCTATCATAACTTATCTGGAATATAGTAATAATCTCCTTGTATCCCTTCCCTTTCTAATTCATATTTCACAAAACTAGTTGAGCTTTTTTTATACATTACTCCTCTGTTCAAAATCCCTCAACGATATCCTTGCATTTATCAAATAAAATGTATATTTCTAAGTCCTCCATTCAAGGTCCCCCCAAATCTGACTATATCCTGCCCTTCCACCATAGCTCACAGCACTTTTTCTTATGTACTTTTCATTCTAATCAAACGGGATGAATTGTATGACCCCATTCAAAACATTAAACTTTGCAACTTCCATGTTTTCTTATGTGCCACTATGTCAATGGGCTTACTTACCTTTTAACCACATTTTTCACTGAAAGACCATGTGGCAGAGGAAGGAGATAAAAGAATCACAGATCTGAAGGACCAGGGGCCTTAAGAGGGTGAAACTGATAGGCAATGGCAACAGTTTGCATATGGAGAGGTTCGGGAGACAGTGAGGAATCTAGGATAACTCCTGGGTCAACATAGAGGTGGAAGCTGATGAAATCACTCCAAGTGATCTAGTATTCAGGGAAAAGAGAAAACATAGGACAGAACTCTGTGGGACACTTCCAGGTACAGGGCATGATCTGGATGAGGATCCAGCAAAGGCAACTGAGGAGTGGTCGGGTAGGTAGGAAAAAACCCAGGAGAAAGCCATGTCCCCAAAATCTAGAGATGACCATGACTGGAAGTGTCAGAGGTTGCAGAAAGAATAAAGAGAATGAAGATGGAGAAAAGGTCATTGGATTTGGCAACTAAGAGATCAATGGGAACCTTGGAGAAAGTAGTTTCTTTTTTTTAGAACTAAAAAAGTTTTATTCATGAAATTGCAAATCTCTATTACATTCAACTTGCTTTAAAAAGAATGTGTATATACATACATACATGCATGTGCATGTACATATACACACAACAAATTCAACACAATCTTCAAAGCTGTCTGTGCTTCCTTATGGCTTGTTTTCTATTTTTTCTGGGCATTTAAAAATGATTCAATGGTCTTTCTTCTTTTCTTTTTGACAAGTCTGTTATTACCTTTCCTTCTCCTCACATCCCTAATTAGAAAAAAAAAACCCTTATAACAAATATGCACAGTCAAGCAATACAAATTTTCACATTGGCTGTGTCTGAAAATGTATGTATTTTGGTTCTCTGTTAGGTGACAGGTAGAATGTTTCATCATTGGTCCCCCTGGAGCCTTGATCAGAGTTCTCAAGTCTTTCAAAGTTGTTTTTCTTTACATAATTATTGTTTTTGTATAAATTGTTCTCCCTGGTTCTGCTTACTTAACTCTGAATTAGTTCTTTTTTTTAAACATTTTTTATATGTTTACTTATTTTTAGTTTTCAACATTTGTTTCCACAAAATTTTGAGTTCCAAATTTTCCCCCATCTCTACTCTTTCCTACCCCATGCCTTGTATTCTGATTACCTCTTCCCTCAATATGCCCTCCCTTCTATCACACCCTTCCCTTCCCTTATCCCCATCTTCTCTCTTTTCTTGTAGGGCAAGATAGATTTTTATACCCTATTACTGTATTTCTTATTTTCCAGTTGTATGCAAAAACAATTCTCAACATTTGTTCCTAATACTTTGAATTCCAACTTCTTTCCCTTCCTCCCTCCCCGCCCATTCCCACTGAGCAGACAAGCAATTCAATATAGACTATATATGCGTAGCTTTGCAAAAGACTTCCATAATAGTCATGTTGTGAAAGACTAACTATATTTCCCTCCATCCTATCCTGTCCCCCATTTATTCTATTCTGTCTTTTGACCTTGTCCCTCCCCAAAAGTTTTACTTCTAATTATTCCTTCCTCCCATTTACCCTCTCTTCTATTATCCCCCCACCCCACTTGTCCCCTTCTCCCTTACTTTCCTGTAGTGTAAGATAGATTTTCATACCAAATTTACTGAGCATGTTATTCCCTCCTTAAGCCATATGTGAAGAGAGTAGGCTTCACCTTTCCCCTCTCACCTCCTCCCTTTTCTCTTCCATTGAAAAACTTTTTCTTGCCTCTTTTGTTAGTGATAATTTGCCCCATTCCATTCCTCCCTTTCTGCTCCCAATACATTCCTCTCTCACCCCTTAATTTTATTTTTTTGAGGCATGGGAGAAAGTAGTTTCAGTGGAATGACAAAGTTTAAAAGCTGGACTGTAATGGGTCAAAAAAGAAACTGAGAGGAGAGGGCAGAAAGTTGGAAACACCTATTGCAAACAGCCTTCTTTAGTTTAGTTGTGAAGGGCAGAAGAGAAATAGAATGAAAGCTGGGATGGAAGGGATCAAGTGAGGGTTTTTTTCAGGATAAGCAAGGTATAGGTATGTTTATAGGCAGTAGGAAATGGGCCAGTGGAGAGGGAGGGATTGGAAATAAAAGAAGGAAGAAGGATGACAAAGGGGGAAATCTGCTGGAGACAGATGGAATGAGATTATTTGAACAGGAATGCCCTCCTTCACAGTTCAGGCAATCTCATTCTATTAAGGACATTAACAAGCATGAGTCTATCCAGAGTGACCAAGATTGCAAGAGTCTTGGATACCAAACCATACAAAGATTGAGTAGATGGAATGTTTTTCCTGGAGTCTCAAAGACTTACAGACATGAGTTCTGTCTTTGAGTATTCAAAAGATTGTTTTGTGGATTCGTTTTGGTAAGGAATAAGATTACTTTATCACATGAGACAGAGCTTAAAGAGGAGATAATGGCAGAAGGCATATTAGTGTTATGAAATAAAGAAATAGGGAGAAAAGTGAGTTCATGGCAAATGACCTCAATTTCTTTTATTAAGATATGAGGCAAGGTTCTCAACTGAGAGACTGGGGGGGAGAGAAAAAGGGAAGTTTTAGGAGGGATTTGGAAGAGTTGTGGTGAAGAGTGGGCTAGTGAATTGATAAGGGGAAAAATAGTTGGATTGCCTAGCAGCAGTGAGAGCCCAACTGAGGCTGTGTAACATAAATTTATAGTGGACTCAGTCAGAAAGATTGCATGATTTTCTCCATATTTGTTTAGTAACAAGTGTATGGGAGTGAAGGTAAACAGTGGTAGTGATCCAAGGCTGTGAGGACTGTCAGAGCACAATTGGTGAAATGATAAAAGGATTAGGGATTCAAGAAAGAAAGACAGTATAAGATTGAAATTGTTCGCCAAAAGGGTCAAGATGGATAAAAGAGGAGAGAATGGTTAGTACAAGGTTGATAGCCTAGGAGAGAATTGAGGAGTCAAAGGATTGGTGGTCATGATGCTACAGACAGAGCTGGATTTAGTAAGGGAAGGCAAGGGGAGAGGTGAAAAGCCAATAGAGTATGATAAGATAGGGGGATTTCAGAATTCTTGAATATGGAGGGGGTACATGTGTGGGTAAATGGCAAGATCAAGGATATGGCCATCTGTTTTGTGTTACTAGGAAGGGGGTGGATGAGTAGTAGGTTATAGGAAGTGAATAGGTTGAGCAACTGAATGATTCGGGTGTTTAAGGGAGAATTAGTCTATAAGTTGAAGTCCTCTAGAATGAAGGCAGAAGTTGGGAAAAGGGGAGAGAAAAATTGTGAGCCATATACTGAACTCATTGATAAAGGAGGGAGGTTAACCTGGAGGTCTGTAAACAACAGTGACCAGGACTTTGATTGGGTGGAAGATGTGCGTTGTACTGAACAGAGACTTCTGAGTGATAAAAATAGAGTAAGAACCTGGAAGTGACAAGGAGTTAGGACCATTCTAACTCCCTACTTTGACCAGTGAGCCAAGGGGAATGAGTAAAAGCGCAGCTAATGTTGGAAGGGGTGGCCAGGAAGTCTGTGTCATCAGGGGAGCCAGGTTTCAGTAACAGATAGTAGGTGGAAAGAGTGGGAGATAAAAAGATTCAACATGAAGGGAAATTTGTGGAACAAGAATTTGAAATTTGGCTGGATGTATTTGGAATGGGAGGGTTAAGGAGGATGGGAATAAGAAATTGGGTAGTGGGGGATGGAGTGAGGATAATACCCTGCAAGGGTTCAGAATCACTAAGTTATGTAGAGTCTGAATGGGGGTGAGAACGTTTATCATTTAGTCGAAGGAACCACTCCTCTTTCCAGAGGAGACTAGAGACTGGGTTAGAGACAAGTACAGGATGAAATGGGAAGCACATGGTTAAATTGTTAAGTGGGAAACCTGGGTTTGAATCCCACAACCCACCCCTACATTATCTTACAACAAGTCATTTAGCCCATTCGTGAATCAGTTTCTTGTACGTGGGGGTCAATACCCACCACCACCACAACGGCTAAAGTTATCATATACAAGGAGGCAGTGTGGTGCAATAGAATGCTTGCCTTAGAACCAGGTAGATCTAGATTCACATCCTATGTCAGGCCAGGCTCACCATGGGCCAGTTACTAAGGTCTCTGAATCTCAGTCTTTCGTCTTTAAACTGGGGATTATAACAGCACATTCCTCTTAGAGTGCTTGAGAGGATCACATGAAATGATACTTACAAAGCTCTTTATAAACTTTAAATGCTATAAAAATAGAAGTTATTATCTTATAATGTTATAAATATAAATGAAATATGTCTCATATGTATACATACTTATAAAGTGCTTTGTAAGCCTTAAAGCATTACAGAAACTTTAAAGCCCTGTAGAGAGATAAGCCATTATTATTCTCTCTCCACTTTTCAAAGCCTTTGCTAACTCCCCATTGATTATTGAATAAAGTCCGAATTTCTTGGCCCAGTCTTTAATGCCTTCTATAACCTGGTTCCAAAGTACCTTTCCATAGTAATCTCACAATGCTTCGTTTTATGTATCCTGGGCTCAAGCCCAGCTTGGCTACTTCTCTGTCATTCTCTAAACATATTCCAGCCCCCTTTCCTGGATCTATCTTGCCTTTCCTTAGTTCTGGAATGTTGGAATGTCCTCCCTGCTATCTCTGCCTTTTGATATTCTGTGCATCCTCTAAAGCCCAGCTTGAATGCCGCCCATTCAACAAAAACCTTTTATGGTTTCTGATGGAAATAATTTTTCCAGCCCCTAAACTATTCTATCCATTTGCTTTTGTCAGGGTGCACCATCCCTGTGACTTTCCAAGTTAAATAACTATCTCTACTTTGCATGAGTTTTCTCCCCTTTGCAGTGAAAGCTTCTGAGAGCAGAAGCTGTCATTGTTTTTGTTTCTTTATCCCCCATGGGCAACATCATCCTTGGCAGTCAGTTAGTAAATGAGCCTTCATTAAGTACTTATTATGGGCACTATGCTAAGTGCCCAAGGATATAAAAACACACTAAGCACATTAATGCTTCATTCATTCATTCACCCTACACTGTATCATATTTATTTGTGTGCCTTCTTTATCACTACAACCAAATTATGAATGACGTATGGAGAGGGTTTTCTTATTAGGACAATAGCGTACCTGTCTCAGAACCTAGGTGCTTTATAAATGTTATATATGAGATACTTTCTAACCTAGACAATTCTCCAGCCCTTTTGTTTACTGTGAGACAGTGTCAAGCTCTTAATTACGATATGACTTGACAACTTTGTATCAAATCAAAATAATAAAAGGCATTGAAATACTGTCATCTGGAGAAATTGGAGAAACTAAGCTTTTCTTTTTGGAGAGCAGCCATGAAAGTTTGCCTTGTTTTTGACAACCAGACAGATAAGTTATGGTCAGTAAAAGGAGTGACATTTGACCATCGTGTCATTCAGTTCTGGTTTCTCTTGCAGGTAAGAGCATCAGATGCTGACACAGGCCAATACGGCCACATTGAATACTTTCTTTACGATGGATTCCACAGCTCTGAAAAATCACAAGCATTCCAGATTGACCCACATTCTGGCCACATCTGTGTGTCTCGAGACATCGACAGGGAGCGAGATCCGGCCACCTATGATTTGTTAGTGAAAGCTCAGGATGGGGTAAGTCTTGCTGGAGGTTTTGGCTGATCTAGAAACGTGTTTTTCAAGATTCTTTAGATTCTGTGTGGAAATAAAATTTCCATGATAAGCTATACTGTGGAATCTAAGGCAATAAAATTCGTGTCATGAGATTAGAGAGGATTTTGTGATTGGCTGTCTGGACCTCAATTCACCAGCTAATCTGAGTAAATCAGGTGAATAGGGATACTCACCCCTATGCATTATTCAGATTGATTGTCTGGATGAAACAAAATGAATTCAGTAAGTACTTGGCCCTTTTCCACTCTAAATTTGTGGTCTTGACATTTGAGCATAAAAGGCTGGGTTAAAGTATGGAGGATGTATAATAAAATGCCTTTTCAAATTTTTTCAGAGGGGCTATGGTTAGACTTGAAATGGAATAGTTAATAGAGGTATGCATAAATGCCCAAGCAAATAGGCTTAAATTTAAAAAAGTAATTCATGAAATATTTATTTATAACATGAATGATATGTGACAACTTGAGGTAGTCTGGCATTGCTGTGCTACTCATTATTAGGTGGAAGGGAGGAAGTATCTTGAGTATTGTATCCAATGAGTGGTTATTCTTTCTTTCAGTAAACATTTACTGGAATTTACTGTGAGGCCGGCACTGTATATTTTGATGCTTGGAAGGAGATAATATAGAATTATTGTACTTATCTTAGAGGAACTTACTGACTGCTTAAAGAAAAAAAAAAGAAATGCATACATTGAGAAAAAATCATAAAGCACCTTGGAAAAAAATCTACTGAATTTGGAAACTGAGGACCTGAGTTCAAATCTAAGCTCTCTTTAAGTCAATAGTCCTCAAAATTTTGGGTGTCCTCAAGACTTTTTCAGAACTTCAGGGTCAAAGCAATTTTTATAAAAATAATTGTTATTCAATCATGACTTACTCTTCATGACCCTGTGGGCCATACATGCCAATACTGTCCAACAGGTTTTCTTGGCAAAGATACTGGAATGGTTTGCCTTTCTCTGCTCTGGTGGATTAAGACAAATAGGGGTTAAATAACTTGCCCAAGGTCCCTGAGCTAATGAGTTAGTTTAGATTTGAACTCAGGTCTTCCCAACGGAGCCATCTAGTTGCCCTGTGTCCCCCTCCTTGAATCTTTCATCTCCAAATTGAGTTGGATTAGGTAACCTTTCAAATCTCTTGCAACCCAAAATCTATGATTTCAGGAGCCTATGAAATAAGTGAAAGATACTGTGGTAAAAATTATGTCCATCTATAAACAAAGAAATGAAGAAGTACTTACTAAGTGATTATTATGGGCCAAACACTGGGCTAGGTGCTGGGATACAAACAGAAATGAAAGATAGTCCCGGACCCTCAAGTAACTTACACATTAACAGGGAGAAACCATACATTTGGAGAGCAGGGGGCCAAGGAGGGGGAGAAGGGATTTTTTGGTTTTGAAATTTATAGGGCTGATAATTAGGTTGACACACCTAGCTCCAGGAGCAATGACAGAAATAATTTCTTATGGTTTCTGTACTAAAAAGGGGTGGGAACAGGAGCAGCTAGTGAAGGGATATCCAGGGAGGACCCTGACCAGGATGTAGAGGGTTACTGAAGCAATGGGCAGGTGGGGAAGGGTTGTGGGCTAGGTGAGGTAGGGAATGTCAGGGGTTCTGGTAATGATGAAGTTAATTCCTCCCCCACTTGCTTTCCTTTTTTTCAAACTGGTGAGGGAGTGCATAGGGAGTGAAGTTTCAATCTCCTTTCTCAGCCCTATACAGGAAGATCTCTTTCGTGTCTTTGAAATGCAGGATCTCATCTCTTTCCTCTACTCTTTCAACCTAGAATTTACTCTCATATAAATAATTTGTTGATAAACACAAGTTCTCCCACAAGGGAGGGACTATTTAAACCTGGGGTTTCGTGAGCTCTCTGAAGCAGTGAGATCTCTCTCTCTGTCTCTGTCTCTGTCTCTTTCTGTTTCTGTCTTTCCATGTGTGTCTCCTCTCTCTCTCTCTCTCTCTCTCTCTCTCTCTCTCTCTCTCTCTCTCTCTCTCTCTCTCTCCCTCTCTCTCTCTCTCTCTCTCTCTTTGTGTTTCTTCTCCATCTGTCTCTCTCCCTTCTCTGTCTCTCAAAGAGGGGTGATTATAGGGGATTCATGAAGAAAAGGTTGACACAGTTTTTGCTGGAACTTGAGAAAAGTAATGAGAATAGATTGAGAGAGGGGAAGAAAGTTCAGAAGATAATGGCAGGAATGAAAATATGAGGTCAAAATAGGTCAGAATTAATAGGGAAGCTGGCCATCAATTTTATTTAACTGAAGTAACAAGATTATTTTGGTGGATAACTGTTGCAAATACTATTCCATCCTCAAAATTTTCTTCCACTCCTGACTTGCCTCCTTCAAAAAATGAAGAGATTTGTGAACTTAGTGACAACCCTTTAGATAATGGGTCATAAATGTTTGTGTTAAAATATTAAATGTAGGAATCTTAATTATTGTATAAAAATTTACTAAAATAATTTGAAGACTTCCTGAGAAAGATAGAAAAAAGAGGAGCTTGCCTTAGGATGTTTTGTGAATTGCTGGAAAGAGACATTATAAAACAAGGTGATGTTCAGTCTGAGCAAAGGAGGAGACTCCTGGGGGCCAGTTCCCACCTTCCATTCAAGGATTATAATTGTGAGCTCTAAAGGGTCTAGAATGAAAATATGAAGGAATATTAGTATTTGTAATTGGAATTGTATTGGAAGGCAGGGCATAGAGCTTTCAAGTATAGTGTATACTAAAGTGAGGACTGAAGGATGGAGATAGGGGTCCAAGATGGCAGCTGTTAAGTGGAGGGGATACAAAAGGCCTTCTGTGATAATCTAAAATGGGATAAAAAAGGAAGAACCAATTATTTTTAATGATGAGAACCTGAATTGTGTCAGAAGCAGAAGAAAAGAGATAAAAAAAGAGCAGAATTCCTAAAGTAGTAAGAAACCAGGGGAAGACTTACTGAAGGGGGAGAGAGGTATCTATGAACTCCATGTTCTTTGTATTGAGGTGTAGAAAGGGTGGATACTTGGTAACCAAATAAGAAAAGACCATATTCCTTCAGAGTCTGCTAAAAGGTGGTAGCTGAATTTGGGACTTGTAGGTAGAACTAGGATGGATGAATTATCTAGATCTGTTACACCAAGGATTATGAGCTGGGGAAGGGGCCTGGCAGGGGCTAAAGGAGGAATGGTTTACAAGAAGCACCTGGAAAGAGTTGTGTAGCCCTTTAAAAGTTGTCCATACTGAGTGGTCTTCATTGCATTTTGAATACTCCTTGACTGTGCATAGTTTGTACTCTGCAATTCCTTCAGAAATTGCTGCTGGTGCAATGGATAGAACACCTGCCTTGGAGTCAGGAAGACCTGAGTTCAGATCTACCCTCAGATACTAGCTGTGTAACCATGGGCAAGTCACTTGACACTGTTTGTCTCCATTTCCTCGTCTGTAAAATGAGCTGGAGAAGCACTTGGCAAGCCACTCCAGTATCTTTGCCAAGAAAACCCCAATAGGATAAGAAGAGTCAGACATGACTGAAACGACAAATTCTTTCATAATGTAGTAGTAGCAGCAGCTAGGTGGCATAGCAGACAGGATGCTAGCCCTGGAGTTACAAAGACCTGAATTCATATATGACCCCAGACACTTACTAGCTGGACAAGTGACTTGTCTTTGGTGACTTTATCTGTAAAATGGAGATAATAATAGCATCTACCTCCTAGGGTTGTTCGGAGGATCGAAGGAGATAAAAATTGTAAAGCACTTGTCCTAGTACCTGACACACAGCAAGCTATAGTGAAAGGAATGCTAGACTCCTATGAGATCTGGGTTCAAATCTTACTTTTGGCAGAATTTCTTCTCTTTATTCAAATCTTTTCTGGCCATGGACTAGTAGGAAGGGAAGGGGAATAAGCATTTATATAGCATCTATTATGTGGCAAACACTGTGCTAAGTGCTTTTAACAAAAGCTGTCTCATTGGATTCTCACGACAACTCCAGGTGCCATAATTATCCTCCTTCTACAGTTAAGCAATCTGAAGCAGGTAGGGGTAAAGTGAGACTTGCCCAGGGTCACACGACTAGTTTCTGAGGGTGGATTTGAACTCAGGTCTTCCTGATTCCAGACCCAAGGCTCTAACCACTGTACCACCAACTGCCTTGACATCGCTTTCTGAATTTGCTTCCATAAAGTGGTCAGTGAATCTTAAAGCCAATAGAAATGGCTATTGTATTATTTATTGGTAATAATACCATGTGTCATTATACTTTTCCATATAATAGAGAGGTAAGTTTGGAAAGGTGGAATAAGTTGTTGAAAGGCCTTGCATTCAGTTTTATTATGTTGGAGGGGAGACAGAGGCATGATGACAACAGCGTCCCCTAGGTAGACTCATCTGACAGTGGTTGAGAGGAGAGACTATGCCTGTCAAGGGTAAGAAATGTGGTGTTGTGGAAGGGCATCCATCAAGTGGAGAACCATGAGCAAATAGAACTAGTCCTGGGACTAATTCTAGTCAATACCTTTATTGATGGCCTGGCCAGATGAATTGAATATGTTTATCAAATATCTAGATAATGGTAATCAGTCAAATAGCTCGTGCTGCAGAAAAGAGCAGGAAAAAAATGCTTTTTTTTTAAATGACCTTGAAAAATGAAAGGCTGGAGCTTACAAAAGCAGAATGTAATTCAATTAAAGGTAGGTGCAAGGTGGTAGAGCTAGGATAAAGCAACAGTGTAACAGCATAATTGCAGAATGGGAAGGAAGGAGCCAGGCATAGTTTTAGCAAACAAAGACCTTAGGTAAGGTGAGATTTGAGTATAACTATGCAGCACACTGAATGAATTATCAACACATTGCCTTTGTGGGGAGGAAAAAACTCACATTATTGATTGTATACCATGTGTGTGTGTTCATCCTTGGTTGCCGAAGAAGACCACGCCATCAGAGAAATAATGACATGACTTGTCCTTGACTTTGTTTTGAGTGAGGGAGGGCTGTGCAGGTCACCACCCTCACTTCTCCTCCAGAGCCATCTGAATTCAGTGAGCAGATATTCATCAGGATGACTGGAGATGACCCAGGATAAGGCAATTGGGGTTAAGTGACTTGCCCAAGGTCACACAGCTAGTGATTGTCAATGTCTGAGGTGAGATTTGCACTCAGGTCCTCCTGACTCCTGCACTGGTACCTATCCACTGTATCACCTGGCTGCCATGATTATACTATAGAATTTGCACAAAAGACCATGAGTGATACAGGTCAGGAGACCCTGATATATATTAGAATACTGTAGTTTGATTTTTTCCTATTGCAAAACACCATGGAGAAAATGGAGAGTCCCAAGACAGAAAGCAACAATGAGCAGACATTGGGCAGGCAGTCGTACAAAACTTCTTTCCTACAAGAAAAAGAAGTTAAGTGATTTCACTGGGAAGAGAGAAAGTTAAAGTGGGGAGAATTAATTCTCCTCTGCAAGCATATATAAAGGGTTTTTTATGAAAAGGATGTTATCAGTTGTTCTCTATTTTTATGGGCAACTGAAAAAAAGATAGATTAAATGAAATAAAAATAAATAAAAATCATTGCAGATTTTATGCCAATTGGCATAAAAATGGGGTGCTACCGTTTTGTGAAGTTTTTGAAAACTATGCCAGTATTACTTAAAGGTCATTCATTACAAAACTATCTTTGGTGCAAAATTATTACCTAACTTAACTCATGGCAGCTTTGCCTATTCCCAGGCTCCCCTTGCACCCATGACTCTTCATTGGCTTGAATGACAATACAGTTAGTACTGCAGCACTCTAAACAAACCATTCTAATTGGCTTTCAGACAGTGCTTGTGCGCTGAGAGTTCTAGGTTCACGGCTTGCAATGTGGGAGACAGAAATGTGAATCCATATTCCACTGGTGAATATATTGCTGCTCTGTTTACCTTTTAAGTGGCATGATAAATAGAATTATACCATGCGACCATTACATGATGAAAGTTTATAAGTCCATTTTTGGACTTAAAGGAAACAGAGCACGATGATTATGTCACAGTGATCATTAATTATATGTAGTTATATAGTATATATCATATATTTATATGTAAAATGTAATCATAAATTACATTTAAATTTTTTAATTCATTTTGAACTTAAATGCAAAATGACCAAAAAAGAAAATATTTTCATGTACACAGCACAGCACAAAAAGAGGATTCAATATAAAACCACGAATTTCCATTTATTACTGTCTACCTTTTTTGAAAAAGTATGTAAGAAATACTACACATTGTTTTCAAGGCTATCCTGCTTTTCTGTGCTTCTTTCATTTTCTTTTGTTCTCTGCTGTGCAGTTTTTTCTCCCTCCCTCCCTCCCTAGAAGAGGCTATCAATACACACACACACACATATGTATAATGTATGTTAAAGCATACTACACATAATTTTATTTCTTAGTTCCTTTTCAATAGCAGCTTCTTTCATAGATCCTTTGAAGCTGTTTTGAGTTTTTATAACACTCAAAATGACTTAGTCATCCAAAGTTGTTCTTAGAATAATATTGCTGTTACTGTGTACAATGTTTTCGTTTCCTTTCATTTCATTTCATCATATAATCTTTGTAACATATTGTTGTAGTCCCCTAGTTAGTTTTTATTTAGAATTTTTGCATCTATTTTCATTACTGGAATTGCTCTATAATTTTCTGTTTTTTTACTAACCATACACCTTCAATATCATAATATTAAAAAGTAGAATATTAGACAGTATCATATCCTGACCACTAACTCTGGATATTACCAAGGTTCTGTCCCAGACCTTCTCTTCCCTCTACAATACTCCACCCCCTCTCTTTTTCTCTGTCTCTCTGCATTTAACAATCATTTGCATGCAGATGGCTCCCAGATATATAGAACCAGACCGTCTCTTGGCTGTGCTCCTGTGCTACATCTTCAATTTGTTAATGGTTATTCCTAACTGGATGTGCCAGAGACATCTTAAACTCTACATGTCCCAAATGAAGCTCATTATCTTTTGTCTAAACCCTCGCCTTTTCCAAATTTCCTTATTTATTTTAAAAAACAAGCATCGGGGGTGGAGTCAAGATGGCGGAGTAGAAAGACTCATGTATGCTAGCTCCGAACCCACAGCCCATATATTTCCTTCAAGAAGAACTCCCCACAAATTCTGGATCACTGCAAGGCACGCAGAAACACAGTGGAAGAGATTTCTGTTCCAGAGAGCCCTGGAGAGCCGTCCCCAGGGTCCATTGTGCTCCGGAAGGCGGAGTCCACCCCTGAGCTGCATTGGCTGCGTGGCCGAGAGGAGGAGATCTGAGCAGGCTTCAGGGATGGAACTTCTGGCAGCCAGGAAGGTCCCTTTGCCCACAGACACTACAGGTCAGTGAGAGAGATGTCTGGGCTGGCCAAGAGGGGAGCGGGGTATCTCCGTGACTCGGGCCCCCTCGGGAGGCAGCGGCAGAGGCAGGGGCAGGAAGGGGCGGAAGCAGAGGCAGGGGCAGTGGCAGAGGCAGTGGCGGCAGCCCGGAACTCTCCGAGCAGCAGGCAGAAGCTCAGGTCTCTGCATAAACCCCCTGAGGGAACTGAGCCTGGGAGGCGGCCCTGCCCCCATCCCAGCACCAGAACTTAAGCTCACATTGAATAGCAGCCACAGCCGCCTCGGAAAGCCCATTTGAATCTCAGACCCCAAGCACTAGCTGGGCGGATCTAGGCAGGGGTGGACAGAAATCTCAGAAGTCAAGTAACTGGCTGGGAAAATGCCCAGAAAAGGGAAGAAAAATAAGACTATAGAGAGCTTCTTTGAGCAGGTGCAAATGTTCCCGCCTTTCAATTCTGATGACGAGGAAATATTCTTGCCATCAGGGAAAGACGAGGAGGGCGGGGCCTCTGTATCCCAGACATCCCAAGGGGGTGTCAGGTGGGCTCAGGCCTTGGAAGAGCTCAAAAAGGATTTTGAAAATCAAGTTAGACAGGTGGAGGAAAAACTGGGAAGAGAAATGAGAGAGATGCAAGAAAAGCATGAAAGGTCAATACCTTGGTAAAGGAGACCTAAAAAAATGCTGGAGAAAATAACACCTTGAAAAATAGGCTCACTCAATTGGCAAAAGAGGTTCAAAAAGCCAATGAGGAGAAGAATGCTTTCAAAAGCAGAATTAGCCAAATGGAAAAAGAGGTTCAAAAGCTCACTGAAGAAAATAGTTCTCTCAAAATTAGAATGGAACAGATGGAGTCTAATGACTACGAGAAACCAAGAAATCACCAAACAAAACCAAAAGAATGAAAAAATGGAAGAGAATGTGAAATATCTCATGGGAAAAACAACTGAAATTATCGAGGAAAACTGCCCTGACATTTTACCACCAGAGGGCAAAATAAGTATTGAAAGAATCCATAGATCACCACCTGAAAGAGATCCAAAAAGAGAAACTCCTAGGAACATTGTGGCCAAATTCCAGAACTCCCAGGTCAAGGAGAAAATCTTACAAGCAGCTAGAAAGAAACAATTCCAGTATTGTGGAAATAAAATCAGGATAACTCAAGATCTAGCAGCTTCTACATTAAGGGATCGAAGGGCGTGGAATAGGATATTCCAGAAGTCAAAGGAACTAGGACTCAAATCAAGAATCACCTACCCAGCAAAACTGAGTATAATACTTCAGGGGAAAATATGGTCTTTCAATGAAACAGAGGACTTTCAAGCATTCTTGATGAAAAGACCAGAGCTGAAAAGAAAATTTGACTTTCAAACACAAGAATGGGAAGAAGCATGAAAAAGTAAACAGCAAAGAGAAGTCATAAAGGACTTACCAAAAGTGAACTGTTTACATTCCTACATGGAAAGACAATATTTGTAACTCTTAAAACTTTTCAGTATCTGGGTAGTTGGTGGGACCACACACACACATGCACACACACACGTGCACACACACATACACACATGCACGCACATACAGAGACAGAGAGCACAGAGTGAATTGAATAGGATGGGACCATATCTTAAAAGAAATTAAGGTAAATTGTGAGAGAGAAAGGTAGGGGGAGGAAAGAGGGTGAAATGGAATGGGGTAAATTATATGTCATTCAAGAGGCACGCAGGAGACTTTTTCGTGGAGGCAAAAAGAGGAGAGCTGAGAAAAAAAAAAAACAAGAAGTTTACCCTCATCACTTTCGACTAAAGGAAGGAATAAAATGCACACTCATTTTGGTATGAAAACCTATCTTACAGTACAGGAAAGTGGGGGAGAAGGAGATAAGCAAGGCGGGGGATGATGGAAGGGAGGTAATGGGAGGAGGGAGCAATTTGAAGTCAACACTCGGGGAGGGACAGGATCAAAAGACAGAAGAGAAACAATGAGGGGCAGGATAGCATGGAGGGTAATTCAGTTAGTCTTACACAACACGACTATCAGGGAAGTCATTTGCAAAACTACACAGATAGGGCCTATATTGAATTGCCTGCCTTCCCAAAGGGAATGGGTGGGGAGGGAGGGATGGGGAGAATTTGGAACTCAAAGTTTTTGGAACAACTGTTTAGTATTGTTGTTGCTACTAGGAAAGAAGACATGCAGTTAATGAGGAATAGAAAGTCATCTGGCCCTATAGGACAAAAGAGAAGATGGGGACAAGAGAAGGGAGGGATGATAGAAGAGAGGGCAGATTGGTGATAGGGAAAATTAGATTGCTCAGTGTATTGGGGTGGGGGGAGGGGACAAATGGGGAGAAAATTTGGAACCCAAAATTTTGTGAAAATGAATGTAAAAAGTTAAATAAATAAATTTTTATTTAAAAAAATTAAAAAACAAGCATCACCATCTTTTTGAAGAGGTTTGGGGTACTGGGAACCCAAGAATGCCAAGGCAGAGTTGTCTGGGACAAATTCATGTACTCGAGCCATCCCTTAGTCAAGTGGCAAGATTTATTGTGACATGAATAAAAGCAGGCAAGGGTTCTTAGAGAACTTACCACTTAATGGGAGTTAATCTATATAAAAGGGACAAGGAAAGGAATCTTAAAGATGCCCATTAGGTAATGCAAGGGGTCCAAGTATCTTTGGGAGCAGGCGTCAGTCATCTATGAATGGGAAAATTCAGGGAGTCAGCAGAGACTAGTTTGTTTATGCCAAACATTGAGGCAGAAAAGAGATTTTTCTTCAGTTGCCAGAGCATGGACCTTGGGCAGATACCCTGGGAAATAGTCCTTGGCCCAGACCTCTGCCTGGATAGCTTTTATCTGAGCAATTGTAGAGTCAACTTTGTCTGTACTTGCAACAGGGTGGGGGATGGCTGGGTTCTTTAACATGGTTTTAGGACTTTTGAGGGTCCAGATACTACCATCCCATCATTTTCAGTCTGCAAGATTTATAACCTTGGCATTATCCTGAATCCTCACCCTATAGATCTAATCCATTGCCATATGTAGACATTTCTACCACCCCAACATCTCTTCCATCTGACCCCTCCTCTCCAATCACACAAATACTCTGATTTAAGCCCTCTTCATCTCTTTCCTCATTGACCTCCCTGCCTCAAGTCTTTGCCCACCCACTCTGTCCATCTTCCCCCTGTTGCTGCCACAGTAATTTTCCTGAAACACAGGTTTGATCATGTGATAAATCATACAAATATTTTCTAATTTGGAGGAAATTACAACTGGTTCTAATCATCTTAAACCAGATTCTAACCAAATAAAGAGGTAATCCTCTGTGAAATAGAAATGATTATGGGAAATAAGCATTTATACAACACCTATTGTGTGCCAGGAGATATTATTTTCCTCACTCAATTAATTAAACTGAGGCAAAAGAAGCTTCCTTCTACTTCTAGGATAAAATGTAAACTGGTTTTTAGATCCCTTTCTAGTCTCATTGACTATTACTTCCTTCTTGTACTCTACAACCCATACAAAGTGACCTCTCTGTTCCTCACACAGAACATGTCAGCTCCCACCTCCATGCTCTTACCCTGGCTGTCCCATATGCCTTCTTTACCTTTGCCTCATTGAGTTTCTTTTCCTTTAAGGTGCAACTCATTATCTTTCCTCCCAAGCACTCCTCTCTTCCTAACTGCTGTATTATTGTCCAGTAACTCTCAGCTACTCATGTTCATGACCTCGATGCCATCTTCCACACCTCAGTCTCTCATCTTCCATGTATAATCAAATGCCAGTTCTTATGTTTCTACCATTATTACATCTCTTGTATATGCCCCCTCTCTATTATGATGCTACCACAACCTTCACTGGCGACTCTCATCACCTCTATGTGGACCACCACAGTAAGCTACTGGTGGGTTTTCCTGCCTCAACTCTCTCCAGTCCATCAGATGTCAAAGTGATCTTCCAAAAACACAAGTGGAACCCTATCAATCTCCAACTTTCCCCATTCAATAAATTCCAGGGGCTCTAGCTCCCTATTACCTCCTGCATCAAATGCAAAATCTCTTGTTTAACTTTTAAACTCCTTCATAACATAAGCCTTTCCTATCTTTCCAGTATTCTTACACCTGACTCACCTCCATGTACCTTGCAATCTAGTAACACTGGTCTCCTTCCTCTTCCTCAGATAAGACATTATCTCCTGCCTCTGGGTGTTTTCACTGGCCATCCTCCATGTCTGAAACTCTGTCCTTCTTCGTCTTTGCCTCCTGGCTTCACTGCCTCTAAGTTCCAGTAAAGTTCACCCTTCTCCCAAAACAATCTTTGCCAGGTCTTTTTAAGGCTAGTGCCTTTCCTCTAAGATCACCCCCCATTTATCCTGTCTATATCTTGCTCAAACACAGTTCAAACATTTTGTCCCTTATGAGACTGGGAACTTCCTGAGACCAGGGACTGATTTCTGCCTTTCTTTGTATTTCCAGCAGTTGGCAGAGTGCCTGCCAATACTAAGTACTTAATAAATGCTTGTTGACCAACTAGTGACCAAGTGACTGACTCAGGTAACCATGTTCTCCATAAAGCCTTTCCTGTTTCTAGTCTCCTCTTTTCTGAACTACTTTGTGTTTATTTTTTGTACACATTTGTATTGATTCACTTTATATTTGTGCAGTATATATTTTTCAGTGCACATATGTCTCCTGTAGAATGTAAGCTCTTTGAATAAAGATTGTTGCAGTTTTTTGGATATTAATCCCCAATGCCCAGTGCAGTGCCTAGCACATAGTAAACACTCAATAAATACTCGATGATTGATTGATTAATGGAAAGAACATTGGATTTAAATCAGAAGAGCTTGGTGTGTGTTTCAGAGAGACTTATTAGCTGTGTGATCTTGGCTAAGTCATGCAATATCTCCAAACAACCTTTCCCTATAAAATAGAGAAAGTAATACTCACACTACTCCCTTCAGAGAGTCTTTGTAGGAATGTGCTTTGTAAACTATAAAACATGATGATATAAGCCTGGGCTACTGATACTCCAAGGAAGTTGAGGACTTTATGGAAGAGAGCAGACCAGGCAAGGAGCAGGGTGAGATAGCCTTTTGGAGCCCTTTCCAGCACTGCCATTTTCTGTTGTTTTCCAAGAAACAAGAGTGTGCTTGAATGTAGCAGCCAATGCATATAAAAAATCTCAAGTTGTGCTGTAGCATTAATTAACTTAGGAAGTAAAGGGGGAAATCCTGAGAAGCAATGCACTTTTCAGTAATGACTGAAAGGTGGACTTCCTTCTGCTTACTTGACTTCTTTTGTCAAGTACACCTCAACTTGATACATAGCAGCCACTGAAATTTTCCAAGATCATCCATACCAAGCTGATGGTCTGCCTACCATCATCTTGGTTGGATTGGTCCCACCAAGAGATTCCAGAATTCATTTACTGCTGATTATTTTTGGTAGAAATAACTCTTTAGGTGAGTCGGATGAATCTACTTAAGATCTGTACATAGCTGTAACTAGGGCGAGGTGACTGAACCTTTATACCAGAGTACTCAGCTTAGAATTTAACCAATGGGTTTTACCTCACCCTAAGTGAGTACCTGAATAGACCTTGACCTAAAGGGGCCAAGGTCTCCCAGTGCCTCCTGGGTCATCTCCAGTCATCCTGATAAATATCTAGTCATTGGATTCAGATGTCTCTGGAGGAGAAGTGAGGCTGGTGACATGCACAGCCCTCCCTCACTCAAAACAAAGTCAAGTGCAAGTCATGTCATCATTTCTGTGATGGCGTAGTCTTCTTCCTCAACAAGGAACATAAAAACAACAGAACTTAACACTCAATTAGCAAGAACATTGGTGAAAGTGGGAAGCTAGTACATGACTTGCCCAGGGGCTGCACCCCACTTGAGGCCCTCTTTATTCTAGCCTTCTCTGCACCAATGAAAGTTTCTCTGGCACTTAGTTCTGTTAACAGGGGTCAGCATACAGCCTTATATTTGATTTGAGACTATGTTTCCTGTCACTTACCCAGAGCACATTTGTGCTACCTTAGGCACAGAAACTCTGGCTTCTGGTCTGGGATATCTCTGGTAGGTTCAAGAGAGCCATATGAGAGACTGGACACAAATACCACTTCATATTCTAGACTTGGTTTTCTACTCCTTTAGTTTATTAGGATGTCTTTACCAGAAACTTCTTCAAGTACATTTGCTTATTTATAGCTCTTCCCTGGTCAAGGAGGAGGAGTTCTGTGATCAAAAGAACTTCGGGTCATGTGTTGGTCTTTTCAATTATATTTGCATTTCTATTAGCAATTTACATATAATGGAAAACTACATGGAAGACTTCTTTGAACTAAGATGTTTAAAAGATCCCAAGGATCTGAAAACTTTACCTGACAAGTTGAGAGTAAACAGTGAATTTTAGGTAGCAAAGATAGACCTTTTCCAAAAACTCGTCCCATTATAGTAGCAAGTAATATTATGATTCATGTTTTTAATTCATTATTATGGGATATATGTCCAGCTAGCTAGTTAGGTGGTGCAGTGGATAGAGTACAGTCCTGGAGTCAGGAGGACCTGAGTTCAAATCTGGTTTCAGACACTTACTAACTGTGTGGCCCTGGGCAAATCCCTTAACCCTGTTTGCCTCAGTTTCCTCATCTATAAAATGGGCTGGAGAAGGAAATGGCAAACAACTCTAGTGTCTTTGCCAACAAAACCCCAATGGGGTCACAGAGACTTGAATATGCCTGAAATGACACCAACAAAATATGTCCATTAAACTTTTTGGATGTTTTTCAAGGGAAAAAAATAGTGGAAAGAGCACAGGACTTAAAAATCAGTGGGACTTGATTAAAGTCTCAATTCTGCTATATACTAACCATGGATCCATAGGCAAGTGACTTAACCTCTCTGGGTCTCAGTTTTCTTATCTATAAAATGTGGGGTTTTGATTATATGACCTTCAAGGTTCCTTTCAGCTATAAATCTATGATGATGAGCAAATGGAAATCTAGTAGGTGTTCCTCTATTGTGGAAAGTACTTTTGCTGGTCAATTACAGACCTATGGCGGAGAGAATTATTGACATGCTGTAATTGGTTTAGTTCCACAATTGAGGTTTCACATATCATGAAACACTGTCTGCAAACATCCCATCATTCCAGCAGAGCGCCTGTATCGCTGCCTCTGAAGACTTGTCCTATTCCTGATCTTTAGGGACAAAGTCTTCCTCTTATCAAAGGAATTTTGATTCAAGATTCAGTGTTGAGCTCATGAAAGAGAATTGGAGGGCTAAAAGGAGAATAAGAAGTTGGAGGATTTGACTTGTGCCCTGAACATGTGCCTATGAAACTCATGGCTGAGATAGCTTTCCTGTGCACACTGCTGAGTTAACATGTTTTGTTTCTAAGGACTTGAATGATGATAGAATTGACATAATATGAGAAAGAAATGAAATGCGAATAATACAAATGAATCAATATAAGCAGTTTGGAAAAGTATATTTTGAGGAAATGAATGCAGAAGTCAATGAAAGCAAAGAGAAAGAGAGACAGGTTTAGAGGTAAAGATTTTTTCAGGTGACCTGGAGAGATATATTTTGGAAAACATCTTGAATGCCAGCGTTTTCTGTTTAATCCAATCCCTTGGTCCCCTTGTATGATTTTTGAGCATGCCTTCACCTCCTGCAAATGAGATAAAGTGGCAGCAGGAGAGCAGAAGGATTCTATAGGAACCACAGTGGAGCAGAGAGAAGGAACAAGGTAACAAGGGACATATGTTCTGAGCTCAAAGCCTGTAATGAAGAGAAACTCTACATATTGTTTCTCTCCCTCTTTCTCTCTTTTCATCTCTCTCTCTCTCTCTCTCTCTCTCTCTCTCTCTCTCTCTCTCTCTCTCTCTCTCTCTTTCTCTCTCTCTCTCTCTCTCTCTCTCTCTCTCTCACACACACACACACACACACACACACACACACACACACCCTGAAAAGCACAATAGTAACAGAGTAAAACTGAATGATCTTCATAAAGGTGGTGATGATGGTGACACATGAAACACATGAAGAAGGAAAGCAGTAAAACCACTCAAGTCACATGGGCATATTTCACAAGTAGAAATTGATTTGCTGACAGACAGAATCTGTTGCAAGTATAAACAAGGAAGCCCTTTGCACAATTCTTTCATAAGCTGTTCTGTAAACCAAATAGTAGAGGAATGGGCAAAACCATTTTTTAAAAAAGTAGGCTTTCTGGGGCTTCTATTAAAGTTCCTTTTCTCATTTTAAAATCTGTTCCCTAGTGCTCTGAACCCTTCTTCCAAAATACTAGAATTATATTACCTAACCTCAGTTTATAATTTTATTCGGTAATTGTAATCTAAGCTATTTTATAAAATGTGGTTTATGGACTCATGACCACTTTATTTTTTTACCACATTTATGCAGGATCCTTCACTTTTATTCCATTCCTACTCTGCTTGTCATGATGTATGTGTATGTGTGTGTGGGAGTGTAGAATTTTTCTTTGTTCTGGGATTTGAGCTTCAAATAAGAGATGTAAAGATGAATGACAATTACATAAGTTCAGGAAACTAAGGGACACTAAGTCAATGGAATATTTTGTTTTAGAATTAGAACTATAGATTTCAAGCTGGGAAGAACCTCAGCCTTCTAGGACAATCTCCTCATCCTACAGATGAGAAAACTGAGGTCCAGATTTGTTGGCTGACTTAGTCAAGGTCACACAAATGGTAAGTGGCTGAAACAGGATTTGAACTCAAATCTCCTGGTTCTTTCTTCCCATTTGACTTCCTCATAGCCATCAGAGAAACATTATTTTTCAGACATCTTGACAGAATGTAGTCTGGGGATCTGAGATGTTTTGGAACCTTTAGACCCATATTTCTACTCTAATTACAGAATCACAGAATTTAAGAGTTAAAAGAGACTTTATTGACCATCTAGTCTAACCTACTGATAAAAGAAATATATCAATTGAATTAGATGGCTAATAACATACCACTCTAACCACAAATGGCCATCCATCCAGAGATCTCCAAAGAATGGTAGGGGCAGAGTAGGAGTGGGATAGGAGTGTATTGGGAGGGAGATTACAATATCTTTTGAGTAATCCCACTCCATTAAAATGGGGCTGAAGCAGGCATAGAGTACCAGTAGTCTCCCTGGGGAATCTTTTCCAAGTTTGGTTCATTTCCCAGTCAGGGTAACATTGGCAAATATGATACCCACGTTAGGACAAGCAACTTCAATTCAGGGCTGTTTTAGAGTTAGCCTGCAAAGCAATATAGGGAGGAATGAAGGAAAAAATGCTCTCAGCCACTTCCAAATTCCAAAGGGAATGTCACTAGAGGCCTCTGGAATCACCTTTTCCACATAGGAGTCCTCTATGCCAACGCCAACTAGGACTTGGTACTATTGATTTCGAAAGGGTTGACTCTTCAGTCTTTTTCTCAACTCACTAGTCCTGGGAGATTTCATATCCAGTCTAAGGTTGGTATTGCTAGTCTCTGGATGCTCGGAGAAACTTAACTATGGCTCCTAAATACTCAGCTGAAGTTCAGAAGCCCCATAATGGCCCCAAAAAGGGGCACCAGAGATAAAAGGAAGATTTTAGCAACTCAGTTGACAGAATTTTTTTAAAGTAAAATGTTAAATAAGATGAACTTTGAAAAGATAATTAGATGAACTTGAAATATGATACTACAAATGTTAATATAGCATATAAAAAATTTCCCCAAGAATTGACTAAAGCAGTTAATTTCACATAGAAACAGACACTTGGATATACGTAAGTTTGAACTCTAATAGTGTACAATTATAGAATGCACCTTTAAGACATGCCCAATAAACTCAATTAAGAATGAGATTTGAAAGGCATGAAAGAATCTTTTTTTCTTATTAAGTCAGGTCTAGAGCATCACACCATGTGAACCAATCTGCTCTGGCATTTTTATAGATGCATTTGTAACATAGATCCTTTTTCTTCATGCAAATAAGCAATGGTCCCTGAAACCATAAAGAAAGTCAGCAGTAGGTGAAAGCCTAATTACATAGATGCCAGGAAAAACATACTAATTACATTTAATATGAATATGCCTTTGCTTTGCACATTGGCTTGCTGGTATTAAATACACGTAGTCTCATTTTCATCCGCTCCATGAGTCTTCTGTGCATAGATCCCCTGCTTACTTCAAAAGAAATATATTAAAGGAGAGAGATGGTAGTAGGGTGAAAATTAAGTTATTATGTTTGGAAAACTTGTCCCCCTGAAGCATTTCTTCCATAAAGATGGAAAAGATTGCTCTTTGCCTTGAATTTCTCATTCACAAAGTGATAGAGCTAGCTCACAGTTCTTGTTGATGGTTTTTGAGCACTGGATGTTTGGTTTGCAACTTTGTAGTTTATATTTTAAAGTTTCTGATTATTTAAAAATGATGCATTTTGATTTGATACTAGGGCTAGCCAAGTCAATCTCCCTCTAAGTTTTACTCCTCCCAAAACAATCAATTAAATTATTGCTAGGAAGAAATATTAAAAATTCTTTGAGATTGTTTTGGGGGGAGAAGATTGATGAATACCAAAGGAGAACAGTTGTATATACATATAAACATATATATATATATTTTATATTTATATATATATTATATATATATATGACAGAAAAACAGAAAGGGAATATTGTATATGAAACTGTACATCTCACTGCATAAGCTGATTTTAAAATAGGTGTTTACATATAAATATATGTATGAATTATACGTATACATACATATAATGTGTGTGTATATATATATGTACATATATCACAAAGTCAGCATGTTGTTTCTAAAACTTGTCTCCTCTTCTCTGGGTTCCCCTCTATACCTCCATCTTTTCGGTTCAAGTAAAATATTCTTCATTAACTCTTAGTCTTTCTCTTCCCAGGAGTTACCTGCCTCTCAAAAAATACTTTTTAAAAACTACCTCCCTTTAACAAGTTATCCTAGGAAAGCAAAAGAAATTTCTTTGTCCTACTGTGGTCTTCTCATCCCCTTGATATCTGCCACGTTGGCATGATCTTCATCCTCACTGAGCCCCAGTCAAGGTTCATTGGAGCTCAGGCTGATTTTCTTGATAGTAAGCCTAGTTCGAAGATCCCTTTAGCTTCTTGTGCTTGGGACTTACAGCAAATCTTTTTGTACTTCTGGGACAAGTGACATAGTTTACTGTTATCAGATTAGACTTTGTGGTCTTGAGATCACCTTAAGGAAGGCTGAAGCGTATAGAATCTAGGTATAGAAAATAGTAACAAAAATATTTTTAAGATTAGTACAGTTGTGTACCCTAAAATTATATCTTTCAAAAAGTTAGCTTGGTTTCCTCTCTGTATCTATGTACCCCACAAAATCACAGTAGCCAGCTCCAGACAGTCACTAAAATCAGAGTATAAGTTCCGATTCTCAACAGGACACTTTGGAGCACAGCCTCCTCTATAATGGCAGCACATAGTTCTGTTAGAGCAAGCTTTCCCTGATGAATAGATCCAAGTCTCTGTGCTCTCCAACATAGCATCACCCTTATGTGAATTTTACTCTGTATTAGTGTGTCTGAGTTTTATTTCAAGTCCTCTTCTCCCGTTCTCTTTCCCCTCTCTGTTCTCCCTTTAGCTTGTTTGATAAAACTTAGCATAGAAGTGATTCCTACTGTTTTACATGTTATTTCCCCCATTCAAATTCACCACCCTTTCACTTCTAGCTGGCCTAGGGACCATTCCTTAGATATAACCTGGGTTTCCAGGCAAGGCCTTAACCTACTGACAGCTGCAGCTATGTAGGTGAGGAGGAGAAGACACAAATCATTGGGGGAACCCTACTTCATCCTAGGAAGGACTTCCTTACAACAGAGGACTGTCACAAATGCTAATGTTTCTATTTGAATTTCTTGTATGTTTTTTAAATGTGGTGAGCTTTTTAGATCATTGCAGGACTATATGTGAGAGCTGGACTGCTTTGTGCTCTTTCAAGTCATTATCTTAACCAAAATTCCTACCTTTTAACTTTGACAGCATGGTACTAAGGCTGACCATTGTGACTGAACCAAGTCCTATTGTCTCTCCAAGTCTTCCAAAGAAAATACAGTTATCTTAGGAATTCAATTTCAGAATGCTGGTGGTATTTCTAGCTAATTTACTTTTTATTGGCAAATTAAAGCTCCAGTTACACTCATAGCCAGACTAGTTAACTATCTTATTTAAATAGCTGGTCATAATTACCATTTCAAAAACTGTTGTCTATATTGAAAATTAAATACATAAGTATATAATATTATAATAGGTATTTGTTTGGTCACAGATTTACCCTTTATAGTTAGCAAACAAGGTGAAAAAAGTCAAATTTTAATGAAATTAGGTATTTCTAATCTCTAGTTCTTGATTTTAAAACCTACTTGGAGTATAGCATCATGAAAATATAATGGCAATAGTATCTTCCAATTACTTAAAAAGCATTTTGTAATGGGTAGAAGAGGGAAATTTAGGCTTGATCTGAGTTAGGGAAAATTTCCTAAGAGTTAGAATTATCTCTAAATAGAATATGTTGCTCTTGAAGGTGATGGTTTTCTCAATCAGGGACCTGCCCACTTATTGAATGAAAGAACAAATATTTATTAAGGGCTTACCATGTACAGGGCATTTCACTAAATGCTGGGGATACAGACAAGAGAAAAGTAAGACAGTCTTTGCTCTCAAGGAACTTATAAAGTGATGGGGGAGTGAACACTTAAGGAAGATGCCAACTATAAATGAGATAGAAAGGTCCCATTGTTTTTAGGGTGCAGGGGGAAAATAGATAATAATGCCTCTTCTCTAATGTCAATTCCACTGACAAAATTATATCACTTTCTGTGTTGAACCATTGGACAGTGCCAAGAGGTAGTGTTTTCTCCACTCCTGTTGATTGAAGGAAAGGACTTTCAAAGAGAAATCAGGATATAAGAAGTGCATAACCAGCTAAGCAGGTGCTTCTAGAAATGGTTCAGCTTGTATAATATTCTTGGCTATGGATCAAGCTTGTTTATAGGGGCTGGGAAGAATGAAGGAATCTTTTCCACATAAACTGTTGTCTAACTCTGCATCTCCTGTCCTAGACTTGTGAAGTTGATTTTGTAAAAAACAAGTGGAAGGTTTTATTTAATTTAATTACTATTTATTTTATTAGACTTAGCCCGTTATTCTAACCCATCAAGGATATTCTTGGGTCCTGACTCGGCCATCCAATACATTGTCTGCCTCCAAGTCTTGTGTTACCTTCAAATTTGACAAGCATATTATGCTTGTCCTCAATCAAGTTAATGATAAAAATATTGAATATATTAGGATGAGAAAAAATAGGCCCTTGCAGGACTCTGGACTTGGAATCAAGAAGGCATGAATTCAAATTCTGTCTCAGATGGGTTATGTAATTATAATGTATTATAATATGAAATATTTTAATGTAATTATTAATATCCACTAATATAATATATAATTATAAGGTATAATATATCACTATGAATATATTATAATATTCCTCTTGCATAAACATCTGTACAAATAGGACATATACAAATGGGATTTTATTTTTAATACTAATAAGATATATTCTGAAGCTATAAAACCAGGATAGGACTACTTAGCACACTGTGGTAGTCACCGACTAGATATCAAAAGTCAAATATATGAGTTCCAAATGTGACAATACTTTTGATTAGTTGAATGACCCTCAGTCTCCTCATCTATAAAAGCAGAGACAGCATAGAACCTTTCCTTACAACTCCTTGATTCTAGCATTGTACCATTTTGTAACTGTCAGTCAATAAACATTCAATTGCATGACCTTGGGGAACCTACTTAAATGATATTGAGATTATTAGGAACCGTACCACAAAAGGATCATTTTAAAGGAACTGTTAATATTTAACCTGGAGAACAAGAAACAAGTAATCTAAAATAATCTGAAACATTCTTCATGTACAAGAATAGCTAACGTTGTTCCAATGAACCCTTGGGATTGAATGAGGACGATTAATTTTGGGGATAGAAGTTGCAGAGAGAAAGAGTTAGGCCAGATATAATGGGAAAAAGAAGTCCAAATTATTATAGGAATCCACTGGGCTGCTTTAGGAGATTTTGGGTCCCTCACCCCCACTGAAGTTCTTCTAGCAATAGATGAGTGAGAAATTGTCTGGCATATTATTGAGGTGGTTCAAATTCATTGATGGGTTGGATTTCATGTCCTCTCCCGCCTCTTCCAACAGTGAGATTTTATGATCCTGAGAATATATTTGGGATGATTGCTTAGTTAGATATCCTGCCAAGCTTTCTTTAAACTGGATTAAACAGATGGACGATGAGATGGGCCCAGAATTGTAAAGGATGAGGAGAGCAGGCTGGATAACTTTCAGGAAACTGCAAAGTTTTTTTATTGATCCCAAGCTTCCCATGAAAAAGGAAAAGTCCATATTCTCATTCTACATTTTGCCAGCATTGCTATGTGGCATTGTGATGTGAAAAACCACTGCCTCCAAAGAACTAAAATGGGTATTACTCAGAGGACAAAGGAAAGTTACATGGTGTGTGAACAGGGTGCAACTATCCCAACAAGGAACTCTGATGAATGGAGTTAAAACATATCATTAAAAAAATGGAATAGAATGGGATGAGTATTTATAAGCACTTCCTAGGTGCTAGGTGCTTATTAAAATGCTTTATAATTATAATTGTATTTTATCCTTACAATAACCCTGGCAGGTAGGTGCTAATACTGTTACTCCCATTTTATAGTTAAAGAAACTGAGGTAAGCAGAAATTAAATGACCTATGCAAGTTCACACAGCTAGTGTCTGAGGCTGGATTTGAACTCATGTCTTTTAGGCTGTAGCTCCAGCATTCCAAGGTTTTGTTGGAATGTGGGAGGCAATTCACCATTAGAATATGATCCTGGAAGGATATGTCTGGTTCAAAAGGAGATGAGCAGGGGGCACCATTGTATACCAAAAAAGATATCCACATTTGTGGAAATGGATGAACTATGAAATTAATGAGGGCAAGGCGACATAGTAGAGAGCATTTGGGTAACAATAAAAGTCAACTTTTATTTGGCACTTTTAGGTTTGCAAAGTACTTTACATATATTAACTCTTCTGATTTGATTTTCACAACAACCCTTTGAGGTAGGCACTTTAATTTTATTACTATTTTAATTTATTTTATTAGACTTAGCCCATTATTCTATTTGCCAGATAAGGAAACTGAGGCTGAGAGATGTCAGGTGATTCACCTAGAATCCCACAGCTAGTAAGTCTGAGGCAGAGTTCAAACTCCAGTCTTTCTTCCTCTAAGTACGTCATTTAATCGATTCGGTCACCTTGTGTCACAAAGGAGGGAGAAAGAGAGGTCAGGTAGGGGACAAGAGTATATTATAGACCACCCACCCTTAAGGGGAAAAGTGATGAGCTCTCCACGCAGACAGCAAAATTGCAACAGAGACTAAATGTATTATGACAGTGAAAATGTAACTTTTCAGGCTTCTGATAGGTTATCTCTCTCTATTGAAAGTAGAGCAGTTGATAAATTCTTTCTTGGTTTCCTGTGAATTTCACCTTCCAGGAGATACAAGGAAGGAAGAAAAGAAGGAAAAAAGGAAGGAAGGAAGTATTCATTAATCACCTACTATGTGCCAAACACTATCCTCAGTGTTTTACAAATATTTTCCCATTTGGAAGAAATAACAACTGGTTCCAACCTTCTTCTACCATATTCGGATCAATAAAGATGAAATATTCTGTGAAAAAGAAATGATGGGAGGGAGGAAATAAGCATTTATATGACACCTATTCTTTGCCAAGAGATGTTATTATATTATCCTCGATCATTTGAGTAACTGAGTCAAACACAGATCAAGCAGCATGCCCATGCTCACACAGGCAGTAAATGTCTAAAACCAAATTTGAACTCAAATCTTCCTGACTCCTGCGTAGGAGCTCAATCCACTGCACTCACCTAGATGCCTATGAAAACCTTGGAAGACCATGACCATGTTGAAATTTGTGATAGAAAAGGAAAGGAATGCTATTTACCTTAAACTTTAAGAAATTGGATTTCAAATAGTTCATTTATAGAATAGGCAGGAATCCTGTGGCCAAAGATACCGAAAAAGGCAGATCGAATAGAAAAGGAGACTCTTAAGGATGAAATTCTGGCAATGCGGTTCTGTCAAAGAAAAGAAAATCTGGTTTAAGAGATTAATGTGCCTTCATGGGAAACATGTTGAAGAACTCAGATTTTAAAGCATGTGTGTGAGACATGAGGAATAGTAGGTAGCCAAAATGAGTAGAAAAGAGAGCTGATAAAAATTACTACTGCGAAGACTAAATTCAGTGATAAAGTCATGTTGATGACAAATGGTAAAGACAGCAAAAAGGGCTGTATAGCTTTGTTAGAAGCATGAAGGGCAACAATGGAAAGGAGAATACTTCTGCTGGGTGATGAAAAATGCTGCCAAAATGGTTAAAAGAAAATCAGAATCCAAGATAAGTGAGAAGAGCATCTCACTCCCCTCAGTCAACTTATGTTATGTATCAGAATGTACAAGGTGCACATGTGATGGCTGACATGTCCCGAATCTGAGAAGAATCACAAATAGCTGAGTAAATAGGTGAGGTGATTTTAGATTTGGAAAAAGGTACTGATTTTCAAAAAGGAGAAAAGGAGAAATACCTTAAGCTATATTCAGTGAGCTTCACTTCAATACTTTGCAAGAGCCTACAGTGGATAATGAAAAGAATTTTACTTGAATTCCTTAAATAGAATATATAATCACTAAGAGGCAACATAGGCTCATTAAGATCAAGACTTGTCAGATTTGCCTTGCTTCCTTTTTTAGACTAATGGATCAGAGAGATACCATGGAAATTAGAACATCTGGAGTTAAGGCATTTGGCAAAATCATTTATGATACTCTTGTAGACAAGATGGAGAAATTTTGATTATTAGGTAGAATTGGAGTTAGTTCACTGAGTGGCTCAAAGAGTGTCCATCAATTGATCAGTGTCAACTTGGAGGCTGATTCCTGACAGAGTATTGTAAGGCACTGTTCTTGGCCATGCTTGATTTAGCCTTGTGATCAGTGGCTTAGATAAAAACGTAGATGACAGGTTTATTAAATGTGTAGACAATTTGGGACTTGGAGAGATCGTTAATAATTTGTTGATGATGAGAGCACAAAATGACCATGAGAGGCTGGAACAGTGGGCTGAAGCTAACAAAATGAAATTTAATAGAGAAAATTCTGCATTTGGGTCCAAATAAATCAATTATACAAGTCTAAAATAGGGGAGACATACTCAGTAAAAAGTTCATTGGAAAGAAGATAAGGATTTTAATGAGCCAAGCTCCATAATAGCTGTCAGTGTGATATTGTGGCCCAAAAGTCTAACACCCCTTTAAGCTATATTAACAGGAAGAAGTCATATTGATAATAATTTCACTTTACTCCAATCTGATCAGATAATACTAGAATATTGTGTCCTTTTCTAATGTGTTCCATTTTAGGGGAAAAAAATGATAAACTGAAACACATCCAGAAACAGGATGAACAGAATGTTAAGAGGTCTAGAAATCACACTACTATATAAGAATTAGTTGAAGGAACTCCAGGAACTGGCTAGCCTAGGTAAGAGAAGAGACAAGGAGAAAATCAATGTACTCCTTCGATGATTTCTGGGAAAATCAAATAAGAATATATACTATCTAAAAGTCAGTTATTTTGGGGTTCAAGGAGTGGTTATATCCCAACATGACTGAATAATTATGAGGTGAAAGCAAAGGGTATTGATAAAGCTTTCTTTAAATATATATATGTGTATGTAATAATATATATAATATATATGTATATATATGTGTGTGTGTATATATATACATACACACACGCACACATATATGTATATACATATATATGTATTTCACCCCAATGGAAATAGTGCATAGCTCAAAGCATTGCACATACTAGATAACATCTATATGTTAACTTTGGGGGGGAGAAAATCTAACCAGAATAAGTGTTATTAAGGAGATAAGCAGGACCCCAGGAAATACTAGTGCTGAGTGTCTTGTCTTGTCCATTATGGTGTATCAGGGAAAGAAATGTTCTTTTTAGTCTGTCTTCATGTATTTCCCATGAAATAAATGGGAATTTGGCCATCATATAGCTAGGCATCATTTCTTTTCCTTTCATTAATTAGACCTTAATTTAGGTTTGTATTTTGTTGATTCTTTGCCTTCCTTTAAAATAAACAAAAAGTGTACCTCAGAGGAATCACTTTGAATCATCCAAGTTTTCCTAATTGCTCCTTCTTGGGTTATACTGTGTTCAAACTTAATAACAGCCCTAAGAGATTACACGTTTTATATATAAAAATTAAATCAGGTTCCTAGGCAATGAAGTTGCATATCATGTTTCACTTTAGATTTTCTCAGTGAAATTTTTCCTCTCAATCCCGGAAAGGAGGAGTTTACAACAGAAACCCTGACAGACCCTCCAGAGTAATTTAGGAACACTAAAAGTGAATGGTGTGATTGCTCTAAAGAAGATGAGAGAGATTTCCCAAACCCCCTTATGTTTTTGTTCTCCTTGGAGGGAAGAGAATGCCAGTATTCCTGCATTTTTAAAAGAAAGAATTAAGAAATACACTGTTAGCTTCAAGATTTTAGACAAATAGAATTCTTTTGAAAACTAAGAGTTACTCACCAACATACCTCAGCTGAGAGACAATTTATTAAGTATTGAAGAATCCCTTAGCTCAGTAAGACTGCCTTATTTCCTCTATGTTGTTCTGTGGGATGGCACCAGTGGCAAAAAAAATGATTATAATTAAATAAAAAGGATGAAATTGCATTTTGGTCTCTACCAACAAAGTTTGTGCAAGCAGCTATCAAGTGAAAATAAGTTGTCTTAAAGGTTTGTAAGTTGTTTCACTGTTGTTTCTAGACCCTAGAGCGCTTTTTTTTTTCCCCTATAGAATCAATGTTCCCAGGCTAGCCCAGAAACTTCCTTAATGCTGGAATACAATAGTCCTGAGTCCAGAGATTAGGTAGTCATGTTCTGGCTTAGGAGGAAGAAGAAGGATTCCTTCTTCTGCAGCAAATTTACTAGAGAATGTAGGCTAGAGCTGCATAGATGGCTTGCAAGTTTCTTTGTTAGAAGAAATATCTACTTCCCATGAGATCCCAGATCCATCTGAATATTTCCCTGTATATATGACCAGCCATTAGCAAATTCTGAAATGGTGAAAGTTTATCACTGGTATTGGCCTCCAAGTCTTGCTGCCCTTGGCTTCCATCAGCTAGAGACCCTTTCTAAGACCCTGTTTACTCCAACTGCCCTAAAATCAAGCCCTCTCACCTTTCCCCGACCATTTTGGGTTTGTTTCTTTAAAAAAAATAATCATTTTCCAATACATCCAGATCTCTTTTTTTGACAGGAAAACAATTAAGAAAAAATGACCAACAAAGCAGCTATGCCTGGCAGTGCATGCCATATTTCTCATTTGCAGTCCTCCCCCCATGATGCATTTCAGCATATATTCTTTTGAACTGAGTTTATTCTCTGTAGTTAATGTAGGTTTAGTTATGTTTCAGTGTTACTTTCTTTTGCATTACACTATGGGTTATGCATAATAATATCTAGCATTTATATAGCTTTCTAAGATTTGCAAAATGCTTCTCATATATTATCTAATTTTATTCTTACCACAACCCTGGAATATATTATACCCATTTTGTAGATGAAAAGGCTGAGACAAAAAACAAAACAAAACATTAAATGACTTGTCCCAGAGTCACACTGTTTGTAAGTGTCTTCATTGTGACTTGAACACTGTTCTTCCTGATGTCAGATCCAGGCGCTTAATCTTCTCCACCAACCAGCTGCCTCATTGGCAAGTCATTTTCTTGATTCCTACCAGAGCTATCTCAAAAAGCAACTTTAAAAATTCAAAGTATTGTGGTTTGGGATTGAGATTCACAACTTTTTAATGTTTGTTCCATTGTTTACACACAATCTCTATCCACAGCAAGCAATACCTTGACAGATAGGCAGTAAGGTGCAATGGTAGACAAAAATGTCAGGAAGACCTGACTGCTAGTTATAACTCATATGTGTGTGTGTGTATACATACACACATACATATACATACATCCCCTATATATACACACACATACATATACATGTATACATACATCCCCTATATACACATGCATATATATGCATATATACATACACACACATGCACGCATGCACGCACACACACACACACACACATATAGCTGGGTGAATCTGGGTAGGAACCTAACCTTTCCAACCTATGATTTCCTATTCAAAATGGAAATGAAAATACCTACCCGCCTAGCCTAGGGCTATGTTTCAAGGATCAGCTGTGACAGTTTATGTGCCAGGGCTTTGAAAACCAAAGCACTGTATCAATGTAATGAGGCTTTCTTTTCCTACTTGGCTCAGCACCATAGAGCAATGACCACTGAGCGGCATTCCTCAAGGTCTCCATTTGCCTCTGTCGGATTCAATAGAGCTAATATAATATATTTTGTTTGTCACTTGCAAATGGCTTTCATTCGTGACCCTGTAAGAAAGGCCCATTGAACAATTTGCAGTCCTTGTTAATTACTAAGATGGTTGTCTTTTAACAGGCCCAGCCATGGACCTGAGGCAAACCCTAAACGCCCCCCCATCTCAGTTATAGAACAGAAATAATCGCACCTACAAGGGAAGCTAGTGGAATTACGAAGTTAATGTTTATACAGAGCTGAAACTCTTTGGGTAAGAGGCACGATATAAATGCAAATTAGTATTGTAATTAAGTAATGCTTGAATTGCATTGCTGTGTGAGCATTATAAGATATTAAGGTAGGGGGTATTTTTTGCTAGGTAGCACAGGGGATGGAGAGTTGGGCCTGGATTCGTCTGCCAGAGTTTACATTAGCCTTCAGGTACATACTGGCTGTGTGACCCTGGGCAAGTCACTTAACCCTTTTTGCCTCAGTTTCCTCATCTGTAAAAATGAGCTAGAGAAGGAAATGGCAAATCACTCTAGTATATCTCTGCCCAGAAAACCCCAAATGGGGTCACAATGTGTTAGACACAACCGAAATTAGTGAACGATGTTGTTAAAATATGCAACAGAAGACAAATCAGCTGGTCTAAACAGTAGTGACAAGAAGCATCATTTTTCACCCATCATTTTGTTGAACCTTTATTGAGACTGATTTTCATAGAATATTAAGAGTTGGAAGGGACAACACCCCTCACGTAGACCCCCTTTCTATTTTCACAGACACCACGCTGGTGCAGGCCCTTATCAGTTCTTGCCATAGGATGGGGAACCTTGGGTCTTGTTGAGGTCACATGTGACCCTTTGGGTCCTCAAGTGCCACCCTTTGGTTGAGCCCAAGTCTTACAGAACAAATCTTTTTATTAAGTGAACTTTTCTGTGATGTTTAGATTCATTCAAAGGGCTACACTTGAGGACATTGATGGCCACATGTGGCCTCAATGCCACAGGTTCTTCACCCCTGGACAACCATTTTAATTTTGAATCCATTCTCCACATAGCTACTAATGTGATTTTGCTGAAGCACAAGTCTGAGCTTGTTACTCCCCTTCTCAAAACACTTCAGGGACTCCCCAGCTTCCCAGAGGGAGGAAAGAGGAGAGAGAAAGAGAGAGAGAGAGAGAGAGAGAGAGAGAGAGAGAGAGAGAGAGAGAGAGATTCTGTGAAGGTAGAAACAGATTTGACAGGGAACTCACTAGAAAAGTACCTGACACATAATAAATACTTTATCTGTCTAAATGCTTCATTATTATCTGACTCATAAAGTAGCACATCCAATTTTCAGACAAATTTCATTTTCTGGAACATTCTTTCATCTTTGAGCCCAAATCTGTTAGCCCCTCATTTTTTTCACCTTCCAGACATTGCTTTTCCTGAAATACACAGAGTAAATCCTTTTCCACATAACTACCCTTCAAATATTTGAAGGTGTCCTGTTTCCATAAGGTTTTTCTTCAAACAGTATATATTACTAATTCCTTTTAACTCCCGTTAGTGGTCGACCCAGTGGCAAAACTGTCCAGGAGATGCTTGTCGGTACAAAGAAAATCTTGACTATTAGTGAGCCATAGATTACATTACATTCATTTTTTTTTTGCTTAAAAGTTTGTTTTCCCCCTAAATGCCCAAAGTAATGCATTTTGGCTCTATCATTCTGTTTGCTCTGTCATTCTCCTATTTAAAAAACTCCAGTGACTCTCTGGCTTTCAGGATCCAATATAAAATTCTCTGGCTTTTAAAGTATGTCATAATCTGTTCCCTACCTAATTCTCCAATCTTCTTACACCTTATTCTGCCTTGTATGCAGGTTGTCTCCCCGGTTAGAGCTCCTTGAAAGGAGGAACTATTTTTGCCTTTCTTTGTATCCCTAGCACAAAGCACTAGAATATAGTAGGTATCTAATAAATGCCTGTTGACATGGCTTCACCTATCATTCTTGTGTCTGCTCTTTGCAGGCTAACTTCTGACTCTGCGACTCTATTGAAACAACTTCCGAAAAGGTCTCCAATGACTCCTCCTAATTTCAAAATTAAGTGCCACAGTGGTCACATTTTTGACCTAATGACCAGATCTTATTAAGGAGAAGTTTAATGGTCACCATGCCCTATTGGACTGGAGCTGAGATGCTTGGTTCATGGCCCTGAAGATAAAAGACCCAGAAGCTGGTGGTAGGAAACATTTCCTAACAAAGACCACAAGATTAACTGAGGGAAGAATTCAATGGAGAGCAGAGAAGTCCAGGAAAGAAAGCAAGGAGGATAGTAGCACCCATTAGGGTAGAAGTAGAGACACAATTCAGTGCCCAAGTACAGATCCAACAGAAAGCAATGTTCAGCGGGGAGCAGACCCAGATAGAACAGTGTAATGATATCACCAGAAGATATTGATAACCATACAGCAGACATGCCACAATCAGCATCATGTAGCTCATGGTGCAGCCATAACTAGGTGAAAATGTCATTGGAAACATTAAGCAAAATAAATAAAAATAAAATAAAACATAGATAATGTTAATCTGTGGTTTTCTAAGTCATCATGTGGCCTGAAGGGATCTTAGGTATGGTTTAGTGCCTCCCATTTCCTTTTGAGTTTGACACCACTGCCTTAGGATAGCAGAGGTGTGAAGTGTCCCTTCACACATGTATCCCCAACAAATATGTTCTTTAAATATGTGACTTTCCCTACGCAGGATCCCTGTATATGTCTTTCCAAAGATGGCATGTGTCCATAAGCACATGTTCCAGGTTATTGGGGAGAATGTTTCATTTCTCCTTTTCTCAATATACTATCACAATAAATGAATTTGATTTTTTTTTCAGTTTTCCTGATGTGGTTTGTTTACACATTACAAACAGTACATATTACTCTAGTACCCCTGTCTTAAAAAAATGGCAGAAATCTGTTTTCTCTTCCTCTTCCCTCCTATTCCATTGGGAAAAAGAAGAAAAGAAAAAAATCACATTTCTAATACCAAATATTCATGATCAAGAAAAATGTAAATTTCCTCAGTGGCTATTTTCTCTCTGTCTCTCTGTCTGTCTCTTTCTCTCTCCTTCTCTCTCTCTCTCTCTCTCTCTCTCTCTCTTTCTCTCTTTCTCTCTGTCTCTCTCCTTCTCTGTCTCTGTCTCCTTCTCTCTCTCTTTCTCTCTGTCTCTGTCTCTCTCTCCTTCTCTGTCTCTGTCTCTCTCTCACCTTCTCTCTCTCTCTTTTTCTCTGTCTCTGTCTCTGTCTCTGTCTCTCTCCTTCTCTGTCTCTGTCTCTCTCTGTCTCTCTCTCTCACCTTCTCTCTCTCTCGTTTTCTCTATCTCTCTGTCTCTGTCTCTCTCTCTCTGTCTCTGTCTCTCCTTCTCTGTCTCTGTCTCCTTCTCTCTCTCTCTCTCTTTCTCTCTGTCTCTCTCTCTCTCACACCTTCTCTCTCTCTCTTTTCTCTATCTCTCTGTCTCTGTCTCTCTCTCTCTCTTTCTGTTTCCCTTACCCATCCTCCCCACAATCTCATTTGCTTTCAAAGAGCTTATTTTATTCCCTTGTGTGAATCTTGCACAAAAGACATTCGTTTTTCTTGTGGTTCAGTCATTTCAGTCATGTCTGCTCTCCAAGACTCCATTTTGGGGTTTTCTTGGCAACAATACTGGAGTACTTTGCCATTTCCTTCTCCAGCTTATTTTACAGATGAGGAAATTGAGACAAACAGGATTAAATGACTTCCCTGGAGTCACACAACTAGTAAGTGTTGGAGGCAAGATTTAAACTCATGAAGATGAGTTGTTCTGATATGTATGCATATATGTATGTACATATGTACATACAACATATAAACATGCAACCACACACATATATACACACAAATATATATATATGTATGTATGTGTATATGTAGGTGTATGTGTTTTTTCTGCATCCGAAATCTTGCTTTGAACTAATCAGGTCTTCTACCTGATGCCTAAAAGTTACTACTGGCATGGAACTGGTGAATCACAGTTTTAAGTGGATGTCAGCACATATGTTGACCCTCAGGTAGCTTTTATGGGACATCCAGCCATGAGAAGAGGATGCCAAAGTATAAAA
Source organism: Bettongia penicillata ogilbyi (assembly GCA_023548195.1). Classification (NCBI taxonomy): domain Eukaryota; kingdom Metazoa; phylum Chordata; class Mammalia; order Diprotodontia; family Potoroidae; genus Bettongia; species Bettongia penicillata. The sequence goes on along the minus strand of JAJHZJ010000007.1, from coordinate 225,635 downwards.
TTTTTTGTCATAGACATTTGTGTATATGTCGTATTCCCCTACTAGATTGCAAGTTCCAAAAGTTTTACCGGTGTCTTTAGTAAACCTTGTATCTTCCTTGTACACAGGTATGTGGGTTGTATGTAATAGAAGGAAGTTCACTTAGCCTACAAATCAAAGTCTTTGTTTAGGGACTGAAAAAGCATCAACAGGTGCTATACACAAATCTTAGCCTTTCTTCCTTTAAGGTATTGTCTCCCCTGCTCCTCCCATCTGCCTTTCTCCACCCTATCCTTAGTGAAATTAGTCTTCCTTTCTGTTCACCTTCTTGGAGGAGAAAAAGAAGAATGGATATGAACAGGAGAGTACATAAGAAGGAGGGAATTCAGAGGGAAGAAAAGGAATTTTGGGTGGAGATTTTAATCTTAGGAGCTCAGTTTCCAAAACTGCATGAGATTGCTGTTTCCTCTTTCTTCCATCCAACTGCACTTCACTGACAACTTTTTGGAATGCAGTGGTGGCAATGACTTGCCTGCCTCTACTGCATTCCTGATCTTCCAGAGCAGCGGAAAAATGAACTGCTGGGAGTGCTGATGGCAGCAGCTGCAGCCATCGCCCCCTCAGCCACCTCCGTCTGAGGTTCTGTACTTCCTAATCAGCTTTGCCCTTGAACTTCATTGCTCTGGGAAGCTGACAATTGTGGCTGTTTCCAGAGGAGTATTTAGCAACCTTTCTCAAACTATGATCCACCGAGCACCTCCAGGGCATGTCATTCTCCTTCCAACCCTAGCAGAGTCAGACATCTGTTCATCCACACTCTGCCTCCCCCCATCTACTCCCCACATATATCTTACACATACAAACATGCCAATCACCTTCTCTACTCTTTCTGCCAAGGTTATTGTTCCCTCCTCCTCTCCCTACTCCCTTAGGTTTAAAAGAAAATTAGGAAGAGGAATGACTCAGTTTAAAAATCCTGGCTGTTGTAGCCTAGCATGATCAAAGCAAAGTGCCAACATACATTAGGTAGAAATGGAAAGCTGTGCTTTAATGTAGCCACATATGCCGTACCTAAGAGAAGGGGAAAATACAATCAGTGCTGGTTTGGGGGATGGGGAGTGGGGGATGGGACAAGAGAAGACTCCATCTATTGACAATGTGACTGCTTTCTGGTGCCCTTCCTCAGCTCCTGGAAGGCAGCTATTCTCACACAACACCCTTTTCTGTTGTTTCTAAGTCTCAGCAATTACTTCTTGTGGTTTGGAGTGGGGGAACGTAATTAATGAGAGTGGCCACATGGTGTCGAAAGAAGGTTCTTCTATAGCTTTCTGAGAGACAAGTTTGGCATTTTAAGAAGCCTCATTGACTTTTCCAGGCCACCAGAGGGAATATTTACTGCAGAAAAGCAGAAATATATTAAAGAGTCCCCCAGTGGTCTGAAAGAATAGAATTGGCCCAACCTTTAGGCTTGGTAGGCAATTCATTATCCTGTGTGATGTCAGTTAATGGCCTCCCATCAGTGTGTTGGCAAGCATTATCAAGTGCTTACTGTGTGCCAGGGATTGTGCTAAAAGCTGGGGATACAGTGCAATGCCAAATGAAGTCCCTGCCTTCAAAGAGCTCAGATTCTAGTAGGAGAGACGATGATGTGTAAGTAAGTAGGTACACAGAAGTTATATACAGAGTAGATCCAAGATAATTTAAGAGGGGAAGGCATTAGCAGCCTACAGGGCTAGAAGCAGCTAAGACCTCTTACAGAACAGTTGGTAGCCCAGTGAATAGAGGAGAGGTCTGGAGTCAGGAATACTCATCTTCAAGAGTTCACATTGGCCTCAGGCACTTACTAGCTGTGTAGGAGTAAGGCTGAAAGCCTAAGTAACTAGGAAGATGATGGTGCCCTCAACACAGTCATAAGGACTTTGGGAAGGGAGGAGAGTTTGGGAGGAAAGACAATCATTTCTGTTTTTAACATGTTGAGACTGAGATGCCTATGGGGCATCCAGTTCAAGATGTCTAAAAGTTATTAGAAATGAATAACTGAAGCTCAGGAGAGAGACTGAGGCACTACATTGACCCTATATCTGTAGATATCTATATCTACAGATATAGAATCATCTGTCTAGATATGACAAATGAATGAGAATTGGTGAGATCACCAAGTTAAAGAGAGGAGGGGATTTGAGATGGAGCATTACAGGAGCATTCTATCCTTAAAAAAATCAAAAATTCCTGTGCTAGCTTATTTAATAGTGCCTGAACTTCCTTCAGAGATTTATTCTTTTTTATTTTTCATTTTTAACACAGTTCATATCACATGAAACAATTCCAACTTTTGGTCAGGTGATACTTCTTTTAAAGCATTTACAATATATACCACAAATGAATTTTTTTTAACATTAACCAGCTGAGATAAAAATAATAACTATGTATGCTAACTTCACAAGCCCTTGCCTAATCGTCTCCACAGTATTACTAAGAATTAAAGGACCCTAACTTATTGTTGTTGGTCTAAAGTCCCAAGCCTAATAGCTTAATTTTAGACTTAACCTCAGATGTTCCCCTACCAACAATCTATAATTTAATAAATCTGGTATTAAGCTTACAAACCTTTAGACTATAGGAAATTGCCACTAAGAGTAGGGACATTGCAGGGAAGCAATATCTCCCCAACTTCATGTCAGTTCCAGGCAGGAGTAGATTGTCAACTTACATTCAGTGAGACTTAGAGTCTGCGAGGTGTCAGTGGGAAAACTGAGTCAGGAGAATCCTCCCTCAACCTAGGCTGAACAGCCTCTCTCCAACCCTTCCCATGAGATCACCTTTTTCAATTCATCCCAGCATCTCACAGGCTTACTGGCATCATGAATTGGAGGCTCAAGACCACCTTTGTTGCTCTCCATACCTGGAATTAGACTTAGAACAGTCAGTCAATAGTCACATAGCATCTTAAGAGAGCAAGTTCCAATAATGAGGTTTCAGATATGACTATAATTTCACATTGGCTAAGGCAAGTCTTAAGTGGCTTACATGACTTTCTATACATGTTCTAGTTTCTGATTAAATAGCAATCATAAAATCAAATTTACCATTAAAACCTTAACTTTTCCATCAATGACAAATTTTACGTGAGGTTACCTGCCTCTAGGAAACTTAGACTAAAATTCTTTTCCCCAAACTAAAGATATTTCTGATTTAGTCTCAGTAATTAATTCAGTCAATTGTTTTAATACTAATTGCTTTTACATTACTTTGTAACATTTCCAATTTTTCTCCCCATCTATCCTCTCCCCCACCCACTAATACTTTGCATTCTGATTACCCTTTCCCTAAATGTACCCTCCCTTCTATCATACTCCACTCTTCCCTTATCCCCATCATCTCTGTCTTCTTGTAGGGCAAGATAAATTTCTATACCCCATTTCTTTTGTTTCTTATTTCTCAGTTATATGCAATAGTAATTCTCAACATTCATTTCTAATACTTTGAATTCCAACTTCTCTCCCTCCCTCCCTTCCTCCCCATCCCCACTGAAAAGGCAAGCAATTCAATTCAGACTAAATATGTGTCATTTTGCAAAAGACTTCCATAATAATCATGTTGTGTAATACTAACTACATTGTCCTCTATCCTACTCTATCCCCACCTTATTTTTTATTCCCTCATTTGACCTTGTCCCTTCCTAAAAGTATTTATTTCTAGTTACTCCCTTCTCCCATTTGCCCTCTGTCATGCCCCTCACCCCACTTGTTGCCTCCTCCCCTACTTTCCTGTAGTGTAAGATAGATTTTCATACCAAATTTAGTGAGCATGTTATTCTCTCCTTAAGTCATATGTAGAGAAAGTAGCTTACTTTTCCCCTCTCCCCTTCTCCCTTTTCTCTTCCATTGAACAAGATTTTTCTTATCTCTTTTATGAGTTACAGCCTGCCCCATTCCATTTCTCCCTTTCTTCTCCCAGTATTTTCCTCCCTCAACTCTTAATTTTTATTTTATTTTTTGTAAATATCATCTCTTCTGATTCAACACATCCTGTACTCTGTGTGTGTGTGTGTATGTGTACAATTCTTCCACCTACCCAAATATTGAGAAAAGTCTCAAGAGTTATAAATATTTTCTTTCCATGTAGGAATGTAAATAGTTCAACTTTAGAAAGTCTTTTATGATTTTTCTTTTCTGTTTGCCTTTTCATGCTTCTCTTGATTCTTGTGTTTGAAAGTCAAATTTTCTCTTCAGTTCCAGTCTTTTCTTCATGAATGCTTGAAAGTCCTCTATATCATTGAATAACCATTTATTTCCTTGAAATATTCTACTTAGTTTTGCTGGGTAGGTGATTCTTGGTTTTAATCCCAGTTACTTTGACTTCTGTAATATCCTATTCCAAGCCCTTCAATCCCTTAATGTTGAAGCTGCCGATCCTGTGTTATCCTGATTATATTTTCACAATACTCGAGTTGTTTCTTTCTAGCTGCTTGCAGTGTTTTCTTCTTGACCTGGGAACTCTGAAATTTGGCCACAATATTCCTAGGAGTTTCTCCTTCAGATCTCTTTCAGAAGGTGATTGGAGGATTCTTTCAATATTTATTTTGCCTCTAGTTCTAGAATGTCAGGACAGAAATAATTTCATGGGCGATAATGTCTAGGCTGGTTTTTTGATCATGACTTTCAGATAATCTCATAATTTTTAAATTGTCTCTCCTAGCTCTAATTTCCAGACCAATTGTTTTTCCAATGAGATGTTTCACAGTATCTTCTATTTTTTCAAACTATTGGTTTTGTTTTTTAATTGCTTGGTTTATCTCATGATCATTCATTTCCCTGAACTCAATTCTCTCTTTCAAAGAACTATTTTGTTCAGTGAGCTTTTGAACTTCCTCCTCCATTTGGCTAATTCTGCTTTTTAAAGCCCCCTTCTCCTCATTGGCTTTTTGGACCTCTTTTTCCAATTGAGTTAGTCTCTTTTTAAAGCTGTTATTTTCCTCACTACTTTTTTTTGGTTCTCCTTTAGCAAGCTGCTAACTCACTTTTCAAGCTCTTCTATTGCATGAGCCCAATTTAAGTTCACTTTGGAGGCACTGGAAGCAGGGGTCTTGACTTCCTATGACAGTATGCCTTATTCTTCATCATTTGAAAGGATGAGGTGAGGAGACACCTGTTCAGCAAGAAAGTAACCTTCTATGGTCTTATTTTTTTTTCCCTTTTATGGGCATTTTCCCAGCCAGTTACTTGACTTCTGAATCCTTTGTCAAGAGGATAGTCCTAATGCCCTTCCTCTCACCAGTATCATGTTCAAGGCCAATATCAGACTCAACTGCTGATTCCCAGGGGCTTTGGGTGGGGGCAGGGCCAATACTTAGAGCTGAGGTTTAGATCAGCTGCTCCCTACCATCAGAGGCTTTAAGCTGAGCTGCTTGGACAATGGACCCAGGTTGCTTCCCTACCACCATGGCCGCCTGCAGTGTGCTGCTGCTGCCTCTGCCATGGCCTGGGGCTATTGCTGCAGGAACGCCATTCCCCTCTCACCCAGTTGGGGAAACTCTCCCACACTGACCTTTGGAGATTTCTTTGTCACTTGTGGGTTGAGGTATCTGGGACCCTCCCTGCTGAGAACTCTACCTGAAGGTCTGTTCAGGTCCTGTTCCTCTCAGTACTGCATGGCCAGGGCTATGCTCCACTCAGTGTCCTGTGAGATAGACCTTTCCTGTCGGCCTTCCAGTTTACTTTTGGAAACCTCTTTTACTCTTTTGTTCTGTGGCTTCTGCTGCTCTAGAATTTTTTGAGAGTAATTTTTTACAGTTTTTTGGGGGCTGTGAGGGAAGCGCTAGAGTATATGCATCTTTCTACTCTGCCATCTTGGTTCTACCCTCAGAGATTTATTCTTTTGGGCTAAGACATCAAGTCACACGTTTAAAATACATTGCTTTCATTTCTCTAGAAGAACTGTTAAGAGCAAGTCTCTCTTTAAAACCTGATGCAAGCATCTTTCCATTAAAACTGTTAAAAGCTATGCTGTTTTTTTTAACTAAGGATCCTTTATGGCATTGAATAATATATGATGCTTGATGGACAGAAACAATCCCACTAAAATAAATTTTCTCAAGTGAGAGATGAAAAGAGATATTTACTATTAGCAAATAGTTTAGTTATACACATGTAAGAAACAAATCCATCACAAATGGCATCTATCATTTGAGAATATAATAATTGATAGTAACTGTAAAGGCACAGATATACATTCCTGTAAATAGGATATACTTATATTACCTGTCCTAAACCCAGGCAGTCTATCTTACAATCCTAGGTCTAGAACAAGACAGGACTTCCAAGGTCATCCAGTTCAACTCTGTTACTTTACAAATGAGGAAATGGAGGCTCCGGGAGGCTAAGTGGTTTACCCCAGTCCTACACTTAAGTGACAAAGGCAGGATTTAGACACAGGTCCTCTGACTCCATAGATATTGCTCTTTACATTGTACCAGTCATGCAGTGGCTTTCAGCTCCTAATCCATTAGAAGGATGGAAAAGTTCTGTCTTCCTTCTTCTCTGCTCAAAAGATCACTTTCTATCACTTTCTGCTCTGCCTACCAAGAAGAAAGAAGAGAAAAATGAAGACCACAAGACCTCAAAAGCCTGTTTTGCGTTTAAGCTCCATCTATTTATTCGATCTATATGCTGGACCTCTTAGAGTCTCTACCCATCCTCCTTAGCACCTCCTTGGAGGCTGAAGGCAACATTACATCTTTATCATTCCCAGCTCTATGCCAGAGCCAAAGGTCAGTGAAGGATTTCCCCTCTTTCCTCCTCCCCTACACTTCTTTTATTGAATAAGATAGTTTTGAAACAGTGATTTTTCCTTGATATTAGCAAAAAAGTTATGATTTAATCTTTCCACATGCCTCATCAGGACTACATTTTGTTTGGATTGGAGCAGAGTAGGGAAGGAGTGAGCCATTCTCCCTTCCCCTCACCCATTCAAACGACTACAAGGTCACTTGGTGTCAGATGGTAATTATGATGTTGCCAAGGATGGCTAATCAATCAAGACCCTAACATTAGGCTCTTAACAATCATTAACACCCTATCTTGAAATAATTTATCCTATTAGCAGAAACCATTTAGACCCTGAGGGAATGAGACTTAAGATGATTGAATTTTGATGAGGAGAGAGAAGGTTAGGTTTGGAGACTGAGTAATAATATATGGAGAATAGACCTGACCAGGGGTGGTAGAGGGAATCTGGACAATTAAAATTAGAAAAGAGTAGTAGATAGGGCACTGAATTTAGCAGGAGAAAGATCTGGGTTCAGTTTCTACTTCTGAGAATTTCTTAGCAAATAAAACCCCCAACAATAAGAAGGACATTAGATGAGTTACTTAATCTCTCTTGAGTCTTAGTTGTATCATTTTAAAAACAAAGTAGCTAATTTTTATGCTGGTGAAAAAGCATCACTATCATATTCCTTAAACAAAGAGGTGATTAGACTTGATGGACTCAAGGTTACTTCTGTTCTAAAATCTACCTATTAGTACCATTGGGAGGAGTGTGTGTGTGTGTGTGTGTGTGTGTGTGTGTGTGTGTGTGTGAGAGAGAGAGAGAGAGAGAGAGAGAGAGAGAGATAGACAGACATATAGACAGAGACAGAGAGAGAGATAGAGAGATTGAGAGACAGAGAAAGAGAGAGAGAGATCTGAAATCAGGGAAAAAGGCCTACCCAAAAAGAAGATATGAAAGCAGCAAAGACAAACCTCCTAGGTTCCTCCAACCATAGCCTATTTAAAGGTGTAATACTCTAACATAAATACCAAGTGTACTTGAACCATTCAGCATACAGTTATTAAGTCCTTACTATATGCCAAATGAAAAAAAAGTAGAAAAAAAGGAAAATGATTCCTCCTGTTGAGAAGTACACGTTTAAAAGAGGAAACAGTATGGATATGGATAACCACATATATACATAGAAAATATATTCAGACCAGATTCAAGGTAACTTTAGAGAAAAAGGCTCTAGCAACTGAGAGAAGTTCATGAGACACTGGGACTTACATCACTTGGGTATCTGTACTCTTGAGATATAATACCTATCTGTATAATCTGCTTAGGGTTTAATAAACAGTTAAAGTATTACGCAGTGTTACTAAGAATACTAAGAATTGGTGTCTTATGGTTAAAAGTGCTGTAATCTAAAAAAAAAATTTTGGTTGTTTAAGAATTCCATTCTGTTTTCTGTCTGCGGGTCATCCTGCCATCTATCATTTAGCAGAGCTGTGTTTTTAATAGTTTCTCATTTATCCAACAGGGTGGACTAAGTGCCCAAGCTTTTGTTCGAGTGGAACTGAAGGATGTAAATGATAATCAACCTGTTTTTAACCCGGCCTCCTACGTGACGAGCATCAGTGGTCACACACAACCAGGCACGGAGATTCTCAATGTTGTCGCTACTGACAGGGATGCTGGAGTATATGGAGAGGTGGCCTATGAGCTCATTCCAGGAGATTTCTCCTCTCTTTTCACAGTTGACTCTGCCACAGGTATGTGAGAAATTTAGGCTGGGCTAGAATCAATCTTAGGAAGATTTTCTTCTGAAAGCAATAGTTTTTGTGTGAGAGTGAGAGTACAAGAACTGGAAAATTAGATTGGGTTGTTTGGAAAATATGGAGTTATTTCTTACAATAAATGATACCTTGTTATAAAGAATTGGATGACATGTAATTAATGCTCAAGGAAGATGAGCAAAAAGGCTATTTTGCCAGTACATAACCTCTAAATGAAATATGCTATCATTATTTTTTGTCCAATCTGTGGTATATTAAAATACCCTTTCTGGGAAGGTTGTCTTGCTTATTAAAATGTTCACTTATTAACCTTCTATACTTGGCAGCATCATTTTCAGGTATTGATAAATAATTTCAATGAAATGAACACTGGGCCACCCTCAGAAGAACTGGATCCTAACTAGCTATGAAACCGTCAATGGGTCACAGTGTCTTTGACTCTCTTTTTCCTCATCTGTAAAATGAAGGAAGTAAATTAGTTTTTTTTGCATTAATAAAAATCTGTTATTCCAAAGGACACCAGGTACAGGGTAGTTTTTGTACCAAAGGCATCTATCTTTCTGAAGAATAATTGGTTTCTGTAAAGCATCACCTTCCCCTGTTTATTGCTAGTGGAAAGATACTTAAGTATCTTAGAAAACAGGGAAATTTTGAAACTCCAAGTATACTTTAGCAGCCACTTACATGATTAGGTCTTAAGTGAACCAGGGAAAGGCCTCTAGAGTTGACAAGCATAGAATCTCTGTGGGAGATTCACAAAAAGACATTGAATAGAAAAGGAGGATGTGCAAATACGGAGTGTAGTCTACACCATCAGAGTCTTGCTATGTTGGTTGACTGCTTAAATGTTCTGTTACAAGGAAGGGCTTAGAGGACAATGGGGAGTGGAATAGAAAAGAAACTCAAGAGGAAATGATTATGAAGTTAAAACAAAAAAGAACAATAAATTAAAAGAAAACAAATAAAGAACATATTCATGTAAATCAATTACATTCTGTACCGGGGAGTGAAAAGAAGGGAATAAGCATTTTATAGCATCTACTAGGAATCAGGCTGAGCACTTTACAACAAACCTATGAAGTAGGTGCTATCATTATCCTCACTTTACAATTGAAGAAAGAGGCAAACAGTGATTTGCCCAAGTTCAAGATGGTACGTGTCTAAGGTCCTATTCAAAAACAGATCTTCCTGACCCCAGGTCTAGAACTCTATCCATTATGCCATTGAGTTGCCTCAAGAGAGAAACCAGAGACAGAGAATCCAGGTTCAATTATTACCTTTGCTATTCATTTCCTGTATAAAACTGGGTGAGTCACTTAACTGCCCTGAGTCTCTATGTCCTCATCTATAAAATTAAAGAGTCCTATTGGAGCTTTCAGGATCACTTCCAGCCCCAACTCTATGATCTTATGGTAAGTCAATTATTTCCTTACCGCAGTCTTGGGCAAGTACTTATCTTGGATCTCAGTTTCCTCAGTTTCCCTTCTAAATGAAAGGATTCGTTAGATGACTTCTAAGGTCTAGAACAATGATACACCAAAGTATCAAGGTATGCAGTATTAAGACATGCTTCGAGGGAGTAAAAAGTTTAATAAAAAGAAACTAAATTTGCCTTTTCTGTCAGTCTCTTTAGAATGTTTGACCTTTGCAAAGAAAGGGTGTGATGTGTGCTTATAATGACTAGGAATTATGGAATCCCATAACTCTTGAACTATTGCTTGCTAAAAAACATCTGTTTGGGAGCCACGTCCCAAGGTGGAGTACAGCAGCTATTGACCTGAGCAGGGGAGCATTCTCTTACTACAGAGGGCAAATAGCAAAGAATGCTGTGTTTGTTTGAGATTAGCAGAACTTTGAGGCAGGTAAACTGGTCATCCCTCAAGTTTGTGCTTTCTCAAACTTCCTGCTTGTCATTCATACCCCCCCTTCCCAGAAAGTCCCAAGGGACTGAGATTAACTTGCTTCTTTAACCTGTGTAGTTTACTTCATGTGGTTTAGCAATCTTCGGCTCTTGTGTGGTACTGTCCAGGGGATTAGATGTTTACTCTGGCAGTCATCTGGAGGCAGATCTTTCCTTGTTCAAAAACAATGCCAGTGACGTAGCCCC